>JAMXBB010000008.1:16244740-16409412 GCA_024138015.1 Lumnitzera littorea
ACGTATTTTAAATATATAACATATGATATGTTACACTTATATACCAGATATAGTATGTACGATAAATAACATCATGTGATATATGTGTATCATTATATTAGTTTATTGTGTTTAATACTATAATATATTTTATGATATATATATATATACATAATATATTTGTACATCTTTAAGTGACTGAGTATATATTTGAAAAAAAAAAATGAGTATATACTCAATCCATTCTATTTCAAATATACTCAAACTAAATAATTTTTATTAGTCTTGGATTGTGATTTTGCAATTGCTACCAAACATAGTATTTAAAATTGTCATTTCATTCTCTATGGTAATCCATTCCATTCTTGATCATTCAATTCTAAATCATTCTTCTATACAAAATGTGATGAAAGAGTAGTTACTTCTTAACCAATACTCAAATAGTAAAAGAACACGTTTTAACAAAAACAACAATTTTTTACTTAAAAAAAAACAACAAATTATGACTATCTTGTTTTATATTATATTTCATGGGCATTAACTTTTTTATTTTTCAAATAGAACCTATAGATTCTTAATTTGAAAATAATGAGCTATTAGATCTTTGCATGACCATTTTATCCTTGATTAAAGTAAAAAAGATAAAAGTAATGTTGATTATATTAAAATATTCATGAATTAAAAAATAATAATGGGAACTCTCTCTCTCTCTCTCAAGTAATTTTTTTGTAATTATTTTTTTTATTTCTATTATAGGGAAAATGGTTATTTAGGGGCTACGGAAATACATTTTTGTTATTTATTCATGTAACTTATTAGTATCATTAAATCTTTTTTTGTTATTTAGGGATAAGAAAACCCGTTTTTGAACATTGGAGGATTCAAATGCTTGATTTGAAGATAAGAGGACAAAGCATATATAAAATATATATAACAGGTATATTTCTACTTTATACTAACAATTAAAAAAAAAAAAAAAGAAGAAAAAGGATTCACAATAAATGTTATCACTTGTTATTCCACGTTGTATATAATTTATTGCGCACATTTTTCAATTAAAACTTTCATGTTTGATTTGGTAATTTGATCAGTATTATTCCTACTTAAATGCTACCAAATATAAAATAAAAAAAATGGGCAAACGTATGAGATATTTATTAAATATAGCAATATACGGATATAGGAAATATGCAAAGGATATTGTGTGGTAATAAAAAATATTTATCCATGTTTGAATACGTCATAATGTAAATTACAAGGGAGCATAAATGGGAAGAATAGATTCTAAATAGAAGTTAGTTAGCAAATCAGAGACTCGTATAGGCAAGAATACAATAATATAATTAAAAAATATTAAAATGATAAACCCATAATTGTCCCTAATCAAATTTTACCATACATGAAGCAAACAAAATAAAAAAGGCAAATATATCAAATATTTATTTCACATAGCGGTGTAGGAAAGAATATATTACAAATAGACGTTGCCTAAACAAAAAAAGGCGATAATAGGCAAACACATGCCACAACAAACAAAATAATAGTATATCAAACCCCACAATTATCTCTAATTGATTGCTACGAAATTAATAAAAACAAAGTCGGCAAACAAATCAAAACATTTATTAGATATAACAATATACTTTTATAAAAGATACACGAAGGATACTATGCGGTAATAATAGGTGGATAAGTAACTTATGGAAACTAAAAGGGATCATTAGTGGCAAGAATATATATGGTAATCTTTTAGTGGAATGAAACGTCGGTTCTAAAAAGATTTGATCCTAAGGCATAGGCACGAGACTATATATTAGGACATCCAAAGGGAGGTGTGTAGTTTTTTTGGAATAAGTTGTTCCAGTGAAGATGCAGACAATGGAGTTGGGTTCGCATGATTCTTCTAGCATGGATGAGTACGAGAAGCTTGTGTATAGAATGAATAATACACCTAGGTTAGTGCTTTTCTTTCTTTTCATTTTTTTTTTCTAATAATTCTTTAGGAACTTCCATATGTCGTGTTCGTTCTTGGACTTTCTCAACACATGGTTTTTTAGGATTTGAATTTCTTCAAGAGCGTAATTTTTTATTATTTTGTTAATTTCTTTTTCTGACTTTTAGTCTTTTGCTTGTTCATATGCAGTGTCGCGATTGATAATGGTGTTTGCCCAACAGCCACTATTATAAAGGTAATGACTTTTCGTATTTGTACCCGCGTTGTATAATACTTAATTTGTTTTTTTTTTTCCCCTTGTGTTTCTTATTTGGTATATCATATTATGAATTGAAGAAAAGATTGATTAATATTAACATGTTATGTTTCTTTTCTTTTTAAACACGTCATGAAAAAAAAAAAAAAATTTACATTATTGTGTGATCGTAGTTCTTCTTTGAAAAACCACAATTTATATTTTTCATGTACTAAAATTATATTGGTATTAATTCATTATTAATCTAGTTATGTGTGTGTTAGTAATATTGAAACTATTCTATTATTATAGATTGCGTTGATCGATTTATTTTTGTGTACAGGTGAATAGTACCCGAAAACATGGGATTTTGTTGGAAGCGGTACGACTTCTTGCTGATCTGAACCTTTCAATAAAGAAGGCTTACGTTTCTCGTGATGGAAGTTGGTTCATGGATGGTAGGGTAATTTCCTTAAAAAAATACCACTTTTAGAATATGATCATGGCTTTCTCTTTCCAAGTTTCCGTTTTTCACTATTTTGGATTTCTGTTCTTCTAGTGTCGATCATGAAATTTTACTGATTTTGGCGATTTATCTGGCTTTGTAGTTTTTCATGTGACCGATGAAACTGGAGAGAAATTAACCGACAACAGCGTCATTCGCTACATCGAACAGGTAATTGGTAAATACTTTTGATCTGTAAATAATGGATCATCAAACCATGCTGTATAATGATTATAATCGCTAAACCAGTCCTCTTTTAATTATTTTGCAGTGTCTTGGAACCATATACTATGGCGGGACCATTGGTTACACGGGACTAACATCACTGGAGTTAACCGGGGCAGATAGGATTGGACTAATGTCCGAATTATTTGCGGTGCTTGCTGATATGCAATGTAGCGTAGTGGATGCTAAGGTCTGGACGCGCAATGGCAGGATCGCTTCTCTTGTATATGTTAAGGACCGTAACTCGGGCACTCCAATTGAGTGCTCCCAGCAGATCAACAGAATGGAAGCACGGTTGAGGAACGTGCTTAAGGGAGATCAGAAAGTTAGAAGCACGAGAATGTCGGTTTTGATTCCGGTGGCTCAAACCGAGAGAAGATTACACCAATTGATGTTTGCAGACCGTGATTATGAGCGCGTGCTGGTAGCGAAAGCCGGAACCGAGCCTCCGGTTGTGACCGTGCAGAACTGGGCATATAGGGGATACTCCGTGGTGAATGTTCAGTGCAAAGACAGAAGGAAACTCCTGTTTGATGTTCTGTGCGCATTGACAGACATGCAATATGTTGTTTTCCATGCCAGTATCAACACATCAGCCGACAATAATGCATTGCTGGTTCGTGTTTCCTTTCCTTGTTCACTTGCCATTGTTATGTCTCGAATATGATTATGGCAAGAATCGTTAACTTTAATGTCATCTGTGTTATCAGGAATTCTACATTAGGAATGTTGATGGCACACCAATCAGTTCAGAAGCTGATAGGCTACGCGTAATCCAGTGTCTAGAAGTTGCAGTTGAGAGAATAGAATCCGAGGTATTAGGAGTCTTTCTCATATTGGATCCACTACATGAAATTCTTAAACTTTGTTATCTAATGGAATTTTCTTTTTTTTTTTGCTTTCATTAACTCTTAAGGGTGTGAGATTGGAGTTGCGCACACCAGATAGGCCAGGTCTATTAGCAGATATTATACGAACTTTCCATGAAAACGGCCTAAACATCTCTAAAGCAGAAATATCTACGAGGCTCGACACGGCATTCGATGTGTTTTATGTAACAGTTGCAATGCGAAACTCGGAATATAAGAAGATCATTGAAGAAGTGAGGCAGAGAATCGGATTGAGTGAATTGCAAGCAACAGAGGTGCCATCAGTGTATCACCGAACATCTGAAAGAGAGGAGGAAGCTGTTAGTACTGCTGAAGCCATGTTACTCTCATTAGGAAGATTTGTCCATTGGTTGCTTCATAGGGTATGTTTTGCTTCAAATAGTTACATGTATATAAAAGAATATAGAAGGTGGCTTTCTAGGGATCACACAACTATTTTTCCTATCGACGATGGTTGTTATTTTAAGGCTTCTACAACTATCGTCGATAGGATAAATAGTTGCATGGTTCTGAAAAAGTTACCTTTTATTTTCTCTTATATATACACAACTTCATGCCTGAAGCAAAGGAAACCTTATACAACAACTAATGGATTTGAGCCGGTGAAAAAGGGAGAGAGAAATGTTAAGTTGGAGAGGGGATTGTCTTGGGTGAAGTCGCTTACTGACAACATTATATAATGACTAGTTACGTGGCTCTAAGAAAGTTACCTCTTAGTTTCTCTTGTATACACAAAACCCCATCTTTGAAGGAAAGGGTATCCTATACAACAACCAATGGATTCGGGCTAGTGAAAAAGGGAGAAAGAAATATTAAGTTGTAGTGGGGATTTTCTTGGGTGAGAAAGTTATCTTTTATTTTCCCTTATATATACACAACCCCATGTCTGAAGCAAAGGGTATCCTATACAACCAATGGGTTGAGAGAGAAATATTAAGTTGAAGAGGGGATTGTCTTAGATGAAGTCACTTATTGGCAACATTATATAACAACTAGTTACGTGGCCCTAAGAAAGTAACCTTTTATTTTCTCTTATATACACACAATTTCATGTGTGAAGCAAATGGTATCCTATGCAACAACCAGTGGAGTCCCTTAGTGAACAAGGGAGAGAGAAATGTTAAGTTGGAGAGGGGATTGTCTTGGGTGAAATCACTCACCGAAAACATTATATAATGACTAGCTATGTGGCTCGAAGAAAGTTACCTTCTATTTTCTTTTATATACACATAACCCCATGGCTGAAGCAACAGGTATCTTATACAACAACCAATGGATTCAGGTTTTATTTTCTCTAATATACACATAACTCATGTTTGAAGTAAAGAATATCGTATACAGTGACCAATGGATTCAAGACAATAAAAGAAGGGAAGAGAGATATTAGGTTGAAGAGGGGATTATCTTGAGTGAAGTCGTGTACAGACGACCTAATATACCATATTTATTAAGCATGGTTTCATATAGCGTGACTTTAACAAACTATTTCCCGGTTGTAGAGGAGAGAAGTTATTGTTTCGTTATGTGATTTTTCTTTTCTAATGCATACATTTTGTACTTATCTTTTGACCGTGATGACTGACGATTGTCACATAATAAAAGATGGCTATATTGCAGAGACTCGGACTGTAATATTTTGATGTACTTTGGATTTTCCATATAGTCAAACTTGAAACTCATTGGCCCGTCACTTGATCGATACTTCCACTAGTTTATTGTAAGGTCGATGTAAAGTTGGTCAAAGATAAAGAAAGGAACAGAGCAATATAAATATGGGTTTTGACATTTTAATAACAGATTCAGACGGCTATTTATGTCTTGTTTTGTATATTTACATGGAGAAAGAAAGCACCGTTACTATTACACGACAACTAGATAAATCCGACAAGAAAGACGGTGTTGCTTTGGATTTATCAACGACGATATTCTTTTTATTATTTGTAGATAGATGCTCCTAAAGGTGGAAATATTCTTCTTCACATTAAGAACAATGGAGCAGGCTCACTATAGATTTGGACAGGTCGCCTACAGTAACAATCAAAAGACTAATTTCGACATCTCACATAAAGATATATTTAAAGAGGTCCTAAAATATCCTAAAATAGTCTAGATAATCATGGTAACTCGACAAAACAAGTTCTAGATAAGAGCTAGAAAGCTTGGTCAACTAGTTGAAGAAATTCGAGCAAGCAGTAATAGCCCAACAAAGTCGATCGGATGGGTAGGCAAACTTAGTCAGCTAGGCTTCAAAAGTAGCGCGATTGACATTGATCCATTATAGATTTTGTCTCCAACTCTTTGTCCCCCGTCAATTCTTTCACTTGAAAAAGACAAGAAACAATCTTCATGAATAAATGATAAACCATAAAAGATAAGAAAACACCAAAAAAGATTAAAAAAATCGTGAATAAATAATTGAGACTTGATGATGTTAGATTTCATCATTAATGACAACTTGCCATAGCGCTCCACCTACCACTTGATACTTAGGAAGTGGTGGTGGAGCAGATATGCCATCCGCAAATTGAGGATAAGCCTCTTCTTATACCCATCATGTAACTAAATATTGAGTACATATTCAATAAAATTGAACCATGGTTGGCACAACAATCCAATCGAGAAATTATTCAGTTATCTATCCATGCTAAGCATAATATTGATTTACTATCAACAAGCCATGTCTACAAGTAAGAGCATGCTCATTATACTTTCAAAATCAACCAATATTACGTTGAATTGTCACATTAGTTCAACACTTAATCAATTCATTAGGTCATGTGATTCACTTATGTGAAATTGCAAGAACTCTCATATAAGGAACAAGCAATTATATGATATGGCCATTGCACATAACATAATAGTAAGGGTAAACACGAGGATCACAATACAAGTCATACTCTACATATGGAAATCATATGGGGTAGTAGGAATTAAGTGAATTCAACAAGGGTATTAGAGAAAACAATAGAAAGCTAACTTGTACTATGTGTGTACTCTTACTTCATGTGTCTACATTCACCTTTTAGTTTGCCCCCTTTAGTAAAATCACACCGGTTCCTCTTATCTCATTAATTCGCTTGTTGAAGCTTAAATCGAATGATTTTCTAGGCATCAAGCATGTAGCTCATATTCTTAATCTATAAATTAATAAGGATTTGAAGTCATAATCAGTCTTAATTCATGCCTAAAGCCCACTAAAACTTCAATACCACTTCTTAATAGGTTTATAGCTGCAACTTCCATGGGATGATAGAAAGTTGCCATGGTTATTCCTTTTACCTCTTGGTCTAACAATCGGGTAATTGGTGGTTACTCCTAACTTTGTGATTGATTATGATGGATGCAACTTGTTTTAGGGGTTTGTGTGATTTTTCTTCCACTAAGCTTATGCGAAGTTTTGGTGATTCTAAAAGAAATTCCTTACAAGAAACTCAAAGAAAGTAGTGGCAATGCAAAGGGTGAACAATTATCTAAGATGAAGAGAAGTTGAGGACTTTAGAGCTTCTTCTTCCTCCTCCTTTTTCCTTTGCTTTTCAAATGAGCCAAATGAGTCTTTTAAAGAGTCTAAAGAGATATAATTGAAGATGTGAGTAAGTGAAGGAGTGGATAGAAGGAAGTCCCAAAATAAAGATTGTTGTCTGCAAGCTAAGCAACTTATAAGGTAACTTTACTTTATTAACTTCCTTAAGAAGTTAGTTGAGAAACATTGAGATTAAGCTTCCCATAAGGCAGGTTACTTAGTATCTAAAGTAACTTCCTAGAGAAGTTAGCTTAAGAATCTTCCAATGTAAGCTTCTATAGTGACTTCCTTTTGAAGGTAGCTAAAGGTAGCTAGAAAACTTCTTGCAAAAGTTAACTTAAAAAACTTCTAAGTTAATATTGTAAATAATTCCTTAGGAAGCAATCTATGTTACTTAAGGATTAAGTTACTTAATAATTAAGTGATTGAGGAGCTAAGTTATCTATAATTGGATTAATCGTTATCTATATTTGATCTTATCCTTATCTATAATTAATTTTATTTTTATCAATAATTGATCTTATCCTTATCTTTATCCTTTTTTGTCCTCATTTGATTCCCCTTCTCCAATTTATCTAAACCAAAAAGATTCGATTCCTATTACCAAGAAATAGTTCTATTTAACAATGGAATTGCCACCATTCCCTTACTGAATCCATTCCCAACAAACGATCCCATTCTTGAGATCACAACTTCTTCTTCCCTTATTGCTTTGCTAAGCCTCTCCCTCCCCTTTATGCTTCACACAAATGAAATCTTTAGCTTACCTATTAAAAGCTAAGATCCCTAACAAAGGTCTTTTCCCCTATACAAACACCTTGTCTCTTAATCAACTACCTTTCAACTTACACTGATTAATCTAATTTCACAATAGAAAAGCCTTACCTTCCCCTTTCCTTTCACTTATTGGTGATTAATAGATGACCTTTTGAGAATTTTTATGCTTGTGTGAACTAGAAGTCTAATCCTTAAAGCCTAGTAATAAAAGCTTGATTGCTAAAACAAACTTAGGTAGGTCACTCAGACCATCGTTGGGTCCTAAGCATATCTAACTATCATGAGCCCATATGGTATACAAGGTCGGGGTAGAAGCCATTGAGCCTAGGTAACTTATGTAGGTCTGGAGACATACAGGTGATAATTTATTTTTATTTCTAATTTTTCATTCAAAGTTCTTTATATTAAAGCAAAATATACATTTCTTCCCATTGATCGACTTTTAATTTCAAAAGTGGATGAATGCATTTATACCTACTTAAAGTTACTTTTTTTTAACTTATTTCATTTTATGCCTACAAAAGCAAACTCTTGATGACTAAGGCCTATGCTACACATGCTATAATTCAAATGTCTACATGATAAGTTAGCTTCATAATCAACTAGTTAATCTTATGGACTGATGGGTTTAAGTTAGATTACGGACTTGGCAGGGAATGTTCTACATGACTCTATGTTTATGCTAAAGTTTGGTGATTATGATTTAATCATTATAGCTTAAAAATGAATAGTTGGATCACCAAAAGTTGGTGATAATAGTCGATCACATTTGGCTTAGGATTGGTAGTGATTTCTTGGTCATTAAGGCTATTGATGGCATTTCACTCATTAAGGATGAAGAGATAGACCATAGAGATACAATGATTTGAAGAGAGTTACCATGCCAATGAAAGGGAATCAAGATGTTCTAGAGGTATGAAAGAACTCTTAAAGAATCAACAAGGATTATCTCTTTGCTAGTATTAGTAGAGTTTCACGAGTATAATGGATAATGATACCAAGGTGTGAAGGAATCACGACAGATTATAGCTAATACTCAAGAAATAATACAATTATAATTATAGAGATGCTTTAGTGAATATAGATAAACATAGTTTAGTTTATTTTCAATTTGATAGTTCTTTTCAAAATCTTTTCTATTTTGTCCCTTTAATTGTAAGCACTATATTCTTTTTTAATTAATACAATATAATTCTTAAAAAATGTTTGTGCAAATGAATCTTTTAGTGCCCAAATGAAATTCGAATGAGGTGATCCAATAACTATGATGATAGGAGAAAATATTTGATATAATTCGGAGGAAAGTTTTGTGCCATTTTTGCCTAACATTATCTTTTTTGTACTTTTTCACTCTAGAGTAACATCTAGAGTTTGAGAACAAGAGAGTCTCTAGGGTTTGTAATCAATACTAGTTAGAGCTAACTGTTTCTAATTGTATATTCTAGTAATAATAATAAAAAAAAACCCGACAACCGAGGCAATTGGGTAATCGAACATTTATTAACGAGGACATAATTGAAAAGTCCCATTAAAAAAATCAATAAAAATAATAAAATAGCAAGCACATAATAACTAATAAGTGAATAGCATTGCATCGTGCATCCAGTTGCGGTATAAGCTGGTTTGAAAACCAAGCAACACGGGAATTGCCATTAGTTTTCATGTAACAATGATAGGAAATATGATCCTCATAATCACCTCCAGACTAGAAAATATTTATGCTTGAATTTGCATAACTCTAAGGGACATATACTATCAAGCACCTATAGAAAGAAGACTCAAAACAAAGTAAGTGGTATTGCCTAGCCCTCCCTTACTTAGGCAAAGTATTCATCATGTAACTCCTTAGCATAGAAAATGGCATTTTATAAGTTGATAATCGACAATATAGTAGGAAATTGAATAGATTGCCAATTATAGCCTTAGACAAAGTGTTTAAAGAAATCTTAGAGCTAATGAGAGCTGGACACTTGGTTAAATATGACACAAAACTAACTTTTACGTTTGAAATTGATTAAACTTGCTTAGATCTCAATATATGAGATTCAGATTTCGTATTGTTGAATAGGAGGGACAAAACGTTGTTGACTTCTCTCGGATTCCTCTAGTTAAGGAAACTAACGGCTAAAACGTGTCTATTAAAGACATATGATCGGAACAAAGTGGTGAGGGATCAAAACAAAGTAGTTGTTTTGCAAAATTACACAAATTTTTATTGCATGTATCTTGTCATTATCTCGATGGCACCTACGATGAGCAATCTCCTGATGCATTTCGATCTTCAGCATCTTTGCGCTTGTAATAGTGAAGAGCTATTTCAATCAACCACTCTGGCTTCAACTCAATAATTTGCATACAACCTCCAACTCTAAGCCAATTGACATTTCATAAATTTTCTTTTCTAAAAAAAAAAAAAAAATAGTGTAAATCCTCATCCAAATTGTTGTTGCATGGATTTTATCACTATCTTGGTTGTACCTAAGATGAGCAAACTTCCAGATACATTATAGTCTTCAATATCCTTTGCACTTGTTATAGTGAGTAGCTATTTCAATAAACCACTCTAGCTTCAATTCAGTAACTTGCACATAACGACTGACTTTAAGTAGTAGAGTTATGACGATAAAGTACTAAATTGGTCAATAAGGATGCTTCAAAATTCAAAATTAGTAGACAAAACTTAATGGGTGGAATCAAACTCCAAGAAAATATAAATTGGATTACGTATTCATGATTAATTACTTCAAGTGCCGGCTATATAGAACAAAACTAATAACGATTTTACTTTAGCTTTGGTCATTTTATATTGAATGTCAATGTAGAAGTTCTATTTTACAATATTATTAGAATACGGTAATTAATATATATATATATATTCAAAAACTAGCATACAACTATTCAAACACTATATTGAATTTAAAGTTAAAGAAAGTCTCGTCATAAAATTACTTGTCACTTGTACTCTTTTGTTGTAAATACTAGTTCATGGTAAAAAACCTACTTTGGAAGTAGAAATTCCCGTAAGCATATAGAGTGGAAAACAAGTTTTATGTGCTATGATGGAATTTGCAAACTTGCCTCTTTAAATGGATAGTAAATATACTAAAACGAAAAGACCTTGCTCATTCGAGGTTTGGCACTTCATTTGTTGAGAAATTTGTGCTGCAGTTGCAATTTTATAGAATAATGGTAAAGATGATTTGCACGATATAAAAATAAAAAAGTAAAGAATTGTATCGAATTTAAGAAAAGTACCTCTACCAATCAAGAACTTAGACGTATATAAATTGTTTGAGCAAACTTCACAATTTTATATCCACTTGTTTGTAATTTATAGAGGGCTAAAAATTATTATATTATTTATTTAGGTTTGACTCCTTAGACTAAATAATAGGTGATGTGGACCAAAACCAAGAGCAAACAAGGTCGGTTGTAGGAATGGATCCAAGTTTGTTGAAAGCTTGAAAGGAGTGATGGGAAGTGTATGAAATAACGAAAAAATGGAAGAGATAAGCAAACCTACGAATAGCACCAAAGGATATGACATACTAATGGAACTTCTAAAGACTTATGGTACAATTTGATGTGACACACGAGTTGATCTTGTGAGATTACTTATCACCTAACTTTTCTTAAAGGTTAGGATAAGAGTGAACAAAAAGCAAATAAGCTAACAAGAGTAATGTTCAAAAAGGTAATATGCAATGTATTAATGATCATAAGATGATGCGACTATATGTACAGTAGGTGTTTATACCTAATAATTTAGGGCAACATGCCTAAAAATGGAAAAGACAAAGAGGGGTAGTATCTAAAAGGAGTAATATAGAAGGAATGATGAAGGGCACATTGGAAATTACAACAAAAGCAAGTTTTCTGTATGGAAGATTTTGTATATGGCTACTCAAACATGTAGGTCGCTATGGGTGGGTGACTCTTTAGTAGAAAAGACAAATTTTGCATGGTCAACATGAATTTTGCTGACCTGAGGTATTGAACAGGGATACCGATCCGGGTTGGACTCATCCCAGAAGGAATAATTGTAGACATGTGCTAGAGCTTTTGTCTTCTCGACACTAGTGTTGCTGAGCTTAGGGTTAGCTTGGTTATGACCGATTGGTGGTGTATATAAGGCGGGTTACAAGTAGAGCATTTGTCTAGTTGGTACATAATCTCCGAAAGATGTGCAATTACTTAGCTCGGCATAAGGAATTGGCCGGCAACATAGATCAACTTGGCCTAGGTAGTAGTTGGTTAGAGTAGGAGAATTTTCCTTGTTAATCCTTCCAGACCTCGGGCTTGGCAATGGATTAAAGGTTAAGTAGCCTGATTCCTATCATTCCCTCCTAGTTGATTTGGATTTGGAATAAAATTCGGTTGGTCTTCATTAAATTTTCCTTTAGGGTAATAGGGACTGAGTTTGGCAATGTTGAAAGTATCCAAAACTCCATAATCTTCGGGTAATTCTAACCTATTGGCGTTGTTGTTGATCTTTTGAAGGATTCTAAAAGGGCCTTTAGCTAGGGTGGATAACTTGTTCTTTCTCTTACTCAGGAATCTCTCCTTGCTCAAGTGCTACCATACTAGGTCTTTAGGCTGAAACTGTATCGATTTCCTCCCTTTGGCCTTTTCTTGCATTTTCTTAGCAGCTTGGTCGATTTGTTGAGTAACCTTATCGTAGATGTGCTGTAGGGATTGCACTCGAGCTCTTACGTCGGGGTCTTCTTGCTCGGATATAAGTACGGGGGTGTGATTAAGGGGCAACTTAGGATTAAAGCCATAGATAACTTTAAAGGGGGTTTGCTTGGTGGTGTTATGTATTGTATGGTTGTAAGCGAATTTTACCACGGGCAAACAAACCTCCTAATTAGCCAAGTTCTTATCTACTGCAACTCGGAGAAGTGATCCCAAAGTACGATTGACCATATCTATTTGGCCATCAGTCTAGGGTTAACAAAAAGTGCTGTATAGTAGTTTAGTCCCCATCCGACGCTATAGAGTTCTCCATAAATGGCTAAGGAACTTTGGGTCTTTATTTGAGACTATACTTTTCAGTACGCCATGTAACCGAATGACCTCCTACAAAAAGAGAGAAGCAATAGTTGAAGTATCATTAGTTTTAGAGCAAGGCATAAAGTGTGCCATTTTATTGAAACTATCTATGACGACCATTACTGAATCATTGCCTCGAGCTATTCTTAGTAATTAGAGGATAAAGTCCATACTCAACTTAGTCCATGGTCTGGTTGGGATAGGCAAAGGCATTGCTTTCCTTTGCTCAGCTTGGCATTTGGCCCTCTTGTACACTATACAATCTTTACAATTCAGTGTACATCTTGTCTCTTTCCTGGCCAAAAGAATCGTTTACTTAGTAGCTTATATGTTCTTCTTTCCCCAAAATATCTGGAGAGTCCTCTACTGTGGGCTTCTTTGATAAGTAACTCTCTTAGTAAACAGGTCGGCATGCATAACTTTCCGTTTCAAAATAAGTATCCATCTTCTACATGATATTCATCTACTATTCTTCCATCGGCACAATGCCTAAGTATGGCTCCAAAGTGTAGGTCCTTAGAATATTACTCTTTGATACTTGCAAACCTAAATAACCTGGTTTATAGTTTAGCCAAGAGTACATGTTTTCTTGAAAGAGTATCTGCAACTATGTTGCTCTTCTCTTGTTTATACTTGATTATAAAATTGAATCTCTTAATGGCTTGACTTTAAAGGTACCTTAGAGACTCATGGACGGTATAGATGACAAACTTTCTTGGTAATAGGTAATGTTGTCACACTTGAAGTGCTTGGATAAGAGCCAAGAGTTCTTTTTCGTATACAGAATAGTTTAGTTGAGGTCTTCTAAGCTTCTTGTTGTGATGGACAATTGGTTGGCCTTCTTGCATTAAGACAACATGTAAATTACTGTATACTTTTAAGGCATATATAGGCATCAATTATTAATAATTGTGATTCAATTCTTAATTTTTGGAACTTCATTGTATAATGTATTGATTTCAGATGAATTATGAGCAACGTGATGAAATTTATAGAAGAACAATGACTTTTATGTCAATCACGGCCGTGAGGGGAAGAAAACTTTGAAGTAAAACCAAGATTCATTCAATCACAGGCGTAATGAGGAAAAATTGCATTGGCCAACACTGATCATGCTCTTCATCATAGGCATGATTGAGGAAGCATTGATGATCTCCCTATCAATTACGGCCGTGATTGTATAGTAAGAGGGTGATTACGCCCTTAATTACGGGTGTGATGAATTATAATGAAGTGATGAGGAGTTCACATCCACTATCATGGCCGTGATTGGTGTAGAATCTTGTTTTCCAAGATGATCATGCCCTGAGTCACGGGCATGATGGGAGCGGACATAACGGTTCTTCTTTAATTTTTTCACACAAACTAGTACATGGAAAACATTTTAACATTAGGCGGTGTCTTGAAGTGGTATATTCAAGTCCTTTGACAGAAAAAAGTATAAATGTACTGTGACTTTTGAAAGAGAGATAACAGAGATAGAAGAGAGAACATTAGAGGAGAAGATATAACATTAGATAAGAGAGATAGACTTCTAGAAGAAAGAGCAAACAAGCTAATGAGAGCAATGTTTACAAAGGTAATATTCGGTGTATTAATAATCATAAGATGATGTGGCTATATATACAGTGAGTGTTTACACCTGAGAATTTAGGGCAACTTGCCTAAAAATGCCTAAAAATGGAATAGACAAAAAAGGGTTATATTTAAAAGGAGTAATGTAGAAGGAATGATGAAGGGCATATTGGAAATTACAACAAAAGCAACTTTTCTATGTGGAAGATTTTATATATGGTTGCTTGGACACATGGCTTGTTATGGGTGGGTGACTCTTTAGTGGAAAAGACACATTTTGCAGTGTTAGCTTGAATTCTACCAACTCGAGGTGCCAATTAGGGATGTTGAGCAAGGATGCTGATCTGGGGTAGACTCATCCCGGAAGGAATGGCTACAAGCATCTACTAGACCTTTCGTCTTCTTGGTACTAGTGCTGCCGAACTTGGGGTCGGCTCGCTCATGACTGATTGGTGGTGTGTAAAGGGGGTAAGCTGCAAGTAGAGCATTCATCCAGTTGGCACATAATCTTCGAGAGATATGCAGTCACTCGACTCGGCATAAGGAATAGGTTGATGGCATGGTTCAACTTAGCTTTGGTAGGAGTAGAAAAATTCACCTTATTAATCCTTCCAAACCTCAAGCTCAGCTATGAGTCATAGGTCCAATAGCTTAATTCCTATCAATAGAGCAAAAGGAGTCTGATTCATATTTTGGGATGATTTAGGGAGAATTGGCTTGGTGGGCTCAGAACATGAATCGTTAGATCGATCCTTTACATCTAACCTTTCTTAGGCAGGTTCGTGCACTTATGAGGAAAGCTACTGGCCTTGGGCCCATTAGTTAGCTCATTTTGGATAACCATGAGTTGAGCAACTTCATCTCATCTATTGATCATCGACATGATCCAATGGATGTTATCTTGACCAAGAACTTATAAATACCTTGCATTTCCTCCTCATTGGGAACTCTTAGAGAGAGAAGAGAGAAATAATAGTAATATGTGAAATCTCTACTTTCTAAGATCAAATAAACAATTTAAGTAAAGAATTGATCTCATTCACTCAAGCTACAAGGTGAATGCTTGAGGTCCTCTAAGGTTTCCTTATTTGTCACTTATGTAGTTTATGTAGTTGAGACACTGAGATTACTTGTTCCTCCTCCCTACCTTGTTCTCAACTAATTATCCCTTCAGGTGATAGTCTCACTTTACTTTTTTAAAGTCATATGTAGCGTGTCGCTCACTTCATATGCGTGTGACTACTCCAATCGGACCCCTACATCTACATTTTTGGTAATTCCATTAGGGAAGAGTGATTGCAGAGACATTGCACCTCCCAAGAAGAGAGCAACTAGTATGTCTGATACCGCATCTCAAGAGCTTGACACTAATGTAGAGCTTATTAAGCAAAATCCACTCCTACCACTTGAGAATACTAGCTAAGACCATCTAGTGCCTAAGGCTCTTCTAGATCCCTTATAGACAATGTAGGAAGCTATGAGGGCTTTAAACCAATTCATAGCTGTGTTCCAACCCATCCTCATCAAAATGGCAAACATTGTTGCTGTGTAACAAGGTATGGCATTGTTAAATCCTATGGTTACTGTATAGCCAGACACTACTATCTTAGCTTAACCAATTAATCCTCCAATTGTTGCAGAAGATCTCCATCAAGGAAGAGGTGATGAAACCCCCCCACTAAAACTTGCATAGCAAGTAACCCCTGTAGTAGAGAATGTAAGAGTCCAGTTAGGTGGCTCTTCATCTTTAAGAGTGCCTACTCCTCCACCCCATCTTACCATCCTAATCTTGGATAAATCTACTTCTCAACCTAATGTTGCTACTACTTTGCTACCTGCATCCATAGCTGCTGCTCCAAGGACTTCCTTTATAACAAGGGAAGACTTGGACGTTTATATGAGGGAAATATAAGCTAAGTTGTTTATGGGAGTACTGGAGCTGAAACTCTCATATAATTAATGCATCGTAACGAAGCTATATCCTAAGAATTGTGTAAGTCTTAAATTCATGTTGCTCAATGGCAAAAAGGGAAGTGTAAAGGAATAACTATTGAAATTTATTGAAACCTTGGAGCCTTATTAGCTTAATGATGACTTAAAGCTTAGAGAATTCTCTAAATCATTGATAGAGAAGGCATACACTTAGTATGTTAACCTCCCCTCGGTATTGGTTGATTTATGGAAAACTATGTGTAAGTTCTTCCTAGGGAAATTCTTCTCCACTTAGGAGGAACAAGTTATAATTATAGACATGGGAAGAACATGACAAAACCCAAATGAAGATTTTATGAATTACATAGAACGCTTTGAAGAGCATACCTTGGACATCCAAGATGTGTATGATGGAAAGGAATTGGTGAAGATTTGTATTCAAGGGATGTTTACTAAGTACGCCGTCTACTTAGAAAGCCTTAATTTATGTTCTTTCTCTGCACTCATCGAAATTGAGAGAAGAACCAACAATTTTGTTGCATGACAGTAGATAGAAAGTGGGAGTTCAAGAAACGAGCGACATCTATTAGCTTAGCCTTAGGAGAAAGTTCTAATGACAATAAGAAGCTAAGGAATGATAGTTTATGAGGCTTTACATTAGCTATCTCATTCCCATGCCTAATAGGCAAGGTACAAGATTAGTGGTTACAGGATAGGAACATAAAGCTCCCAAGGGTGAAGCGCTTGCTGACTACAAACGAGAAGAATAACCTTAAGTTTTGTAGATATCACAGGATTATGGGTCATCCACCTAAAGAATGCTGGACACTGAGGAAAATATTTAATGACTGGGTTCGTAATGGGGAACTTGTCATAGAGAATAATGATGTACGTAGCAATCCGCTCCTGACACACAACACCCAATGGGGTATTATAAATGCTGTTAGTCACGATCCAAGACAAGAAGAAGGAGTTGTGCCATAGGTTTCGGTACATGAAGAGATAGAAGCAGTAATGGAAACCAACAAAGGCATACACCCATTAGTAGTTGAGAGACAATATGGGGAGTGTGGTGTAGTGTAGGCAGTATGAAGGATGGCCAATATACATGAGAATGCAATATTCTTTATTAATGCAGACATGTGTATGAAGAACCTTAATCACAACTGTCCTCTTTATGTGGAGAGTATGCTCAACGGGCATCTCATTAAGAGGATATTCGTAGACAATGGCTCTTCCATAAATATTATTACAATATCTACATGCAAGGCCGTAAGAATAGACAATCGATACTTGGTGAAGCAATCTTTTATAGTAAATAACTTTACTGAAATAACCACAGACATAATAGGGTATGTTAATGTAGATTTTAAAGTTGGACCCTTACAGGGATCCATGTAATTCCACGTGTTTGATGTGCCCATACCCTTAACATGGCACTAGTGCATCAAAGGCCATTGGTAGGGTAAAGATGTTTTCATTCCGGCTATGAAGAACTCATTTGAACATAACGAGTCCTATCTAGCTAATGCAAGATTCTTTTATGCGTATGCTGAAGATGGAGAGATTGCCATTGCTAAACCCTTTGGTATACTATTGCCTATATGGGAGGAGACCTTAGATAAACAAAAGAAGAAGAGGAGAATGCAAAACTCCCGTAAGGATAAGAAGAAGTAAAGAAAAGTTGAAGCGATATGAAATATCATATATATAAATATATTAGTTGAAGACAAAGTCTACCTAAATGAATTTATACGAAGTGTCTTTTCTTTAGGAGGGAGTAAATTATCATTGATGGAATGAACTTATAAGACATAGGGTGTTTATTTATTCCGCTAGACCAAAGGATACTTAGATTCATTTCACCATCAAAGATAATATATGAGGATGCCAACATTGAAGAAATGTATTAAGCATCTCAATATTCATGGTTGATAAAAGAAAATTGAATTTTGCATCAATAAGTTTATCTTATTGAACATACTGAAAATTTAAATATTTCTGATATTGTTAGTTTTGTGATGTCTTTACGTGATGGGATATGATATTAGGCTTAGTAGTCTTTTGAACGGTAGTTATCCTCACATTTGGATTTATTATTTGTGGTTACATTATGATTCCACCAATATGTAATAAGGTATATGGGAATTGATTGATAAGGTAAATAATTTCCAAAAAAAAAAAAAAAAGTTAAACAGAGGGAGAGGATCAACTCATATGAAGAAAGTTGTTTTATCAAAGAAGGTTTATTTAATGCACTATCTCGGGGGAAATACTACTCTAGTGTGCTTAAAATGATGCGCACAATTAAATCATGTTTCAAGTTTGCGCATTGAAAGTATACAACAAATATATTTAAAGCATTGGTATTAGGTTTGTATACTCCAACAAGATGAAACCTTTAGCTATGTGAGAGCACTTGGTAGTAAAAAGACTATTTACAATGAGTGTATGCTGAGTAACGGCTGAGCTATTTAAAGTGATTGATGCCTAAAATACTTGCACTATATCTAAGAATTTTGGTTAAGGGGCAAAATGTAGAGGGCTAAAAATTAATACATTATTATTTAGGCTTGACTTCTTAAGCTAGGTGACAGTGTTTAAGGAGTTCAGTTCATATTTTGGAATGATTCACGAAGAATTAGCTTGGTGGGCTCAGAATAGGGATTGTTGAACCGGTCCTTTGCATCTAACCTTTCTTAGGCATGAAGAACACTAGGATAAACTCGAGAGAGGTGGGGGGGGTGGTGAATTGAGTTTAAGGACAAATTGCAATTCTTTTCCGATATAAACAACTAAATGCAATAATAAAAGTAATCAAAGCAACAATAGAACAATAATAAGTGTGAAAATTAAAAGAGATAGAGATAAAGAAGATTAAGCTCGGATATAATATGGAGTTTGGACTGCCCCTTAGTCTCTACGGATACACAATACCTCTAACCGAGGACTTCACACCACTTTATTGATTTCTCAATCCAAGCTCCAAGAGCTACACAAACACAAACTTGATTACACAAGTTTTACTCTCACAACTCTCAACATAAATCACAATCTCAACTCTTAATACAAAACCCAATCTCAATTTACAATACAAAAACTCAATCTCAAGAATTATTGGTGTAGTGCTTTTAACTCTCAATACTTACAACTAATAGCTTATAAGCATTACACTTCAAATCTCTTTAAATATTAGCAATTTATGGTAGAAGAGACAATGAGAATTATAGACAACAAGAATACAAGAGAATGTTGAAATATTGCAGCAAAAGATCATTTTTCTATTGTCCTTGGTTGGGTTATTGAGCATTTATATTATCTTATTCAATTCTTCTCGTTATAATGCATTAAATGCTTCAACAGCTAATTGTAGTACTTTGATCTACTAGCATGTCGGTACTCTGATCTACCGGCATACCGGTACTCTGATCTACCGACAAGTCGGTAAAATTTACTTTATCGGCAAGTCGGTTCTTCTAGGTCAGTGAGCTTTTCTTTGTGTTTTGCAAGGCTTTATACCGTCAGCCTGGTTCTCCCTTGAGCAGTCAACCCATCTTTAACACACAACAAACGAATACTCTTTGCAATATAACTTCAAAATCATTTGATCACCACTTTAAAAGATTAAATTTCTTGTAGAGATAATTGATATATTTAATCATTAAGCAAGCTAATTCAACTTATTCAATTATCTCAAAATAATCAAATAATACTTAGTTTAATCATTCACTTGTTTTGTTTTCTTCAAAAACAATAAGTTTAATTATATACTTTTTGTTTTATTCTCATCAAAATCAAATAATGAACTCTAGGTTCAACAAGGCAGACTTATGCGCTCATGAGAAAGGTTACTGGCCTTGGGCCCATTAGTTAGCTTGTTTTAGATAACCATGAATTAAGCAAGCTTCATGTTATCCGTTGATCATCGAGATGATCCTACGGATGTTATCTTGCCTAAGAGTCTATAAACGCCCAACATTTCCTCTTCATACTAAGATGATCCAACAGATACTATCTTACCTAAGAGTCTATAAATACCTAATATTTTCTCCTCATTTAGAACTCTTAGAGAGAGGGGAGAGAAGACAAAAAAAATAGAGCTTTGTGAAATCTCTACTCTCTAAGATCAAATAAGCAATTTAGGTAAAGAATTAATCTCATTCGCTTAAATTATAAGGTGAACGCTTAAGGTCTCGTAAGGTTGCCTTGTCTATCACTTGTATTGTTGAGGCACTGAGATTACCTATTTCTTCTCTTTGCCTTGTTCTCACCTAATTATCCCTTTAAGTGATAGTCTCACTTCACTTCTTTTAAGCTACATGTAGCATGTCACTCACACAGTACGCGCGTGACTACTCTAATTGGACCCCTACATTTACATGATCTTACTGAATGAGGAAAGAAATCTGAAGAAGTAAACAATTGAAATTGTGAACATAAAAAGGAAACGATATTCTCCAAGCTTTAAGAACACAAAAGTTCTTATAGAATATTATTACCTTCTTTATGGCCTCTATTTCATTTAACTTTGATGCTAATTCAATCTCAACCATCTCCAAGAGTTGCTCTAATTGATCACTTATGTCTCTAGCTCTCTTCATGCTCCTGACCAACAAAATGGAAAAAAAAAAAAGAAGAAGAGAGAGCATCATTGTAGACACTTATATAAGACTTGAAATATTTTGTATATGACAAGCATGCCTAAAAGGGTCACATTTCTTGAAATAGAACACTTAGATGAATATCATAGATGAGATTGATATAAGTTAGTCGCATATACTACATAAATACAATTTTTCAGTAACCAAAAACTTATTAAATTAATATGGTTATATATTCCTTACACCCATCAAAAATTTCAAAATGGATGCATGTATAGGTGATTAGAGTACTTCTTATGCAAGATAAGGTTTTGTATCCCAACAATGCTAAAAGAAAAACAACTAATTATTGCATTAAGCTCTCAAAATAACCATCAAAGATGACAGCATCACAATTCCACATTAATGAAGTGGGGAAAAGAGAAAACAATTGTTCATTATCAATCGTATCACCCACATTGAATAAGAAAAATTCAAACTTATGCCATTAACAAAATCTATTTATCTAAGCACATAGTTATAAGATAATAATTATGTAGGTCAACAATCAAATGGAATTTGTATGTGTATATAATTCTCATAGCACCACCTTATGGAGTAATAAGTTTTTTTTTTTTTTTCAAGAATTGTATACCTAAATTGGAAACAATAAACATTTAAATCTAATGACTAATAAAATTTAGCTACTCATTTGATGAAACAATATGTTGTATATTAAAAAAGTTTGAAATGACTATATTTGAGGTTGTACAAAGAGTAGCCTTCTAAAAATATTTTGGGACATTGCCTACTAAATGATCATATATTAGAAATGACATTATGTTACAATCAAGAAAACATTTTAGTTTCATTGTCTCTAAAGCAAAGTTAAGAAAAAATGTAGCAAAATATTATTTGTTGATTTATACCATACAAGATCAAACTAAGCTAAAGGTTATTGGTTTGTAATTTTTCAATCAAATAAGGATGTATAAAGACATAACATCAAGAATAGGATCTACGCTGCAAGTAGACAGAATAATCAACCTACCTTAAGTAAGGTAATATCGTGTTACACATATCTAGTGTGAAAATTCATGTATACATTATCTACATGAACCTATTTGTGCTTAGACTGATGAAATATGGACCCTTCAACTTAAAGCATTGCAGCAATAGAGATGATCTCACATAAGCACTTATACTTGCTAGAAGCCAATATCATTTTGGATAGCATTGAATCTAAAGGAAACATGACCATTTGGCACCTAATTTTTGTTAACTGGTAGAGCTTAATTAATGCATCAAGAGAGCATAAAGTAGTTCTAAGGCTTTTCCTAATGCTTCATTTAGAGGTGGGTTTACATAATCAAAATTCACCAAATTATGAAAGCAAGGGATTTTAGTGTCAAAAACACATTCATAAGGTCAATTTGTTGAATCTTAAATGCAAAAGCATTATCTTCTAGATCAATACGATATTTATATGAAATGTAAAATTATAAACACTTTTAGCTCAACATGACTTGCATGCTCTTCGCATCATAGAGGATTTTGATATTGTAGTAACCCATAATAATTTCATTCTAGTTTTTGGATTTTAAGATTCATTCATACAATAAACAGGATCAATAACATTTTGAATTCCATCTATTACTAGTGATTTTGCTATTGCTAAAACCACCTTTTAAGCTCTTTCAGTTGTTAGTTCAAATATTTTATCTTAATGCTCAATAGGTAGATCTATAGATATGGATATGGGGTAAATGATAAGTTTAGTAATCTTGGTTGCTAAACCCTTAATCTTAAGTGTTAAAATCGTCTTTGCTACTTTAATTTACCTATCACCAGGTAAGAAAATCAGAATATCTCTAGGTGTTTCCTTATCATGGATATGAAGAGCACTAGTAATAACTGTATCTAGATAATCAGCTATGTCTTGCCAAATATCTTAATATAGGGCATAGTAAAAAAATCACTTCTTGATATCTAGGATTATGCTTGAAATAAGC
Organism: Lumnitzera littorea; assembly: GCA_024138015.1. Classification (NCBI taxonomy): domain Eukaryota; kingdom Viridiplantae; phylum Streptophyta; class Magnoliopsida; order Myrtales; family Combretaceae; genus Lumnitzera; species Lumnitzera littorea. Next base: position 16,267,977 of record JAMXBB010000008.1, read on the forward strand.
AACTTTAGATTAGGCCTAGATCTAGCAATGTCCTATTCAACAATCAGAATTGGAGGTTAGGTGTCTAACATGGGAATTAACGATAGTTTCAACCTAAAAGAGGATAAAATGTTCAATCGAAACCGGTAAGTAGCAACTTTATTATAGGCCTCTAGGGAAATCAAAACGATCATGGTAGTGATAAAAGAAAATATATTGTGACCTCTAAGTGATGGCTTAAAATAATAAGCAGCTTAGGACCATCTCTACCACAACTTAAGGTTGTAATCATTAGCTAAGTTAGATAGTAAATGGTATGAAAATATGAGTAGAATTCATAAAACTCTCGCCATGCATAAAGTGTAGAGCTATTGCACTTTTATTAAGGAGTAGCTTGTACAAGAACTAATTATCCTTAACTTTGCAAATAGTGACTCACATGTCTTAGTTGCATAGTTTCAAAAGGCTAAACAAAATGTTTGTCGAAAGTGTTCTTTCATGGGCCTCATCAACCATTGGTACACTCAAATATAAAATGACAATAATATGAAAAGAATTAATTAATTTATAAACTAAAGAGAGCATTTGACACTATAATAAATTCAAGCTATGTTAATGAAATATTGTGCTAAAATACCTTTTGGAGATGATTTCCACCCCCCCACCCCTAATATAACGAATTAGTCATTGCAAAAAAGTATATAAATTATTTATTTTTTACTATTGCAATGGTATTTTGTTGCTTGCGTATAAAAAATTGAAAAAAATCATTATTCATAACTATAAGCTATTAACAATAAAGAGGTATAAATTTCCAAAAGATATCATTAATAAAAAAAAGATGGTAACAAAATATTATTGCAATAAGGGGGGAAAACGATTTAGATACTTTTTTGCAATGACTTGCCTATTGTATTGGAAAAATAAAATTTCCCTAAAAGTTATTTTGCCATAATATTTTATTGCCAAAACTTGAATTTCTTATAATGTGAAAGGTATCTCAAGAAAAAAATTTTCAAAAACTTACTTGTAACTTGCAAGATTTGGATCACCCAAAAAGTTTCAATTCAATATGTCATCAATCATATATTTTATCAGTGTCTTCTCTACCTAAAGAAAAGGAATTGCCCCATGGTGAGGGAAAACCAAAGAGATAACAATTTTAACATAAGTAAGACAAACACCATTGTACATAGCAAATATCTTAGGTATTAATTTCTAGTTCAACATGTAATCATGTAACATATTTAAGATAAGATGGAAATAAGTCTACAAGCCACATAAACAAACATTTGACACATAACATGTAGTGGCTATTGTAAATTTTTTTTGTAGATTTATTAGGACACTCTAATAAACCTTAACCATGGCATTCTTCAACCTACCTCATGTCTAAACTCAATAGCCATTTTTTGTGAGACTTAAGCTACAACACTCATAGTAGCAACTCAATATCGTTAGGTGCATGCTACTTAAAATAAAATGAAATATTATCTTATATGATAAACACAAACTCAATAGTAGAAAATATTAGGTATACGTATACTTAAAAGTAAAACTTATCATTGAGCCTAATGTATATTTTAGTTATATTCGAGTTGATTGTGAATTTATCATGTCAATAGTTATAGGAGATACTTTAAGTTGAAATCTAGTTACTAACATGAAATCAAAACCATACCTTCTACGTCTAGTACACCTATCTTCATGAAGATAATTGTGTGATTTGTGTAGTCTTTTGGCAACTAGTTTCATTAACAATGCCCATAACCTAATACATGTAGTAAATCAAGTGACATTCACAAGAAAATTAAGAATGAAAATCATCATTGCATAAAAAAGAATAGGATGCACACTCATAACTCGAAGGAGCCATAACACCAATAAATTTTTTCTCTTTTGTTTAAGTACTTTGCTAACCCTTTTTTTAAGGCATGGAAAATCCAACCATTGATGTGGCATTGGTAATTAGTTATGCTTTAAGAAAAGGAAAAAAAAAATTCCAAAAAGAAAAAAATTACAAAAATGCGGCACTTGGGAAAATAATTCCAAAAATAGCGCACTTGAAATTGTCTAGAGGTGATTTTAGCCATAGGCGATTTTAGTGCATACACATTTTACATTTTCATCTATTACTCTACTTTAAATTTAGTCGAGTCTATATATGATTGCAGTTGAATATGTAATCACCTTAAATTTGGTTGAGCCCATATGTGATTGCAGTTGAATATGTAATCACCTTAAATTTGGTTGAGCCCATATGTGATTTTAGTTGAGAACGTAATCGAAACGCGATGTTCAATAAACAGTTATTTTTTTAGTTAATCAATCGAATTATATCCGGTTATTTATTTGTGAGATGTTTGGTTTTTTCCTCTTTCAATACTACATCGATACGCATTTTGAATCTACATCGAAACATGATAATAACTTTAAATTATGAAGAAATGTAACCATTGTAGGAAATGTAATTACACAGTCAAAATAGCTAAATAGTGTTTCGAAAATAAGGAAAGTAAATCAAAAGTGAAATATCTAAAGCTAATGAGGTAGGCGTCATCGTTGAGCTAATAGTTGAGCATCTTAAGGTTTTATGTTGTCTTGGGGCTTAACCATGTAAATCATATCCAGCTGGGTGATTTGACTATCGTCTTGGCTGTAAGCACCCAAGAATGATACATACATGGAGACTGAAGAAGGGTACATTTGTGTAACTCTCTCGCCCATGTTATACTGTGGATCTCTAACCAGCTTCTTCGATTATGCATAGGTAGGTAGGGGTTAGGGGTGGTGGAGGTAGGGTATGGTGGTGGTGGGGTGGGATGGACCTGACTAGTGGAGGTCTCTCCGATAATAAGAGTATGGTACATAGGATCCTTGAAGCTCTCCCCGAAGAATGGTTTGCAAAACTCAAATCCAGGTGGTCTAGGAGATGTTGGCAGTGAGAAGCGTAGAGGAGAAGCATAATCTCAAATCTCTATGTCGGGTTGTCTGTGTCCTTAGCCTTTAACTCGGTGACAACCACATGCCCTATGGCTCCTACCTCTTTGTGGCTCGTCCAGTGGAGGGTTGTCTTTGTCGATATTTGGACTGGGTGGAGCTGAGTCACCTAGGTAGACCCCAATAATCCCTTAGATGAGGTTATCTACTCGATGCTGCTCAGATATTATGTCTTCATATGATACGTATAGCATTTTATGTATGAAGTCCGTTTGCATTCCGAATGCAAAAGTTTGAGCTACATATAAATAGAAAAATAAAAGTATAAATGAAAAAGCAATTGTACATACCATATATATGCAGGTAGCCTTAGACCGGCTGATGTATTTGCGGGTAACTTGTTAGTACTAAGGGATGTAGTTAGGATGTACACCAGGCGGTGGTTGCACCTGAATTATCCGGTTTTGGTGATCCTTCCATTATGTTATCTAATCTATATAGTGAGTCACCTAATTTATCTCCGTCTTGCTCTTCAGGTCAATATTATGTAGTACCCATCTTATATCAGGGTAAGCTAAGATCTCTTGCATCTTACCAAATTGTTGAGCTACGTAGTCGGGATAGTACATCTCTATGATGTTGCAGCATATAAGCGGTACACGAGCTAGCCATACATTACTCCCATATTGACAATAAGCGATGAGTCGGGTAACATCATCATGGTCGTATGGAATCCGAACAACCCAAAATGAGGATCGACAATGAGGATGAAAAAAGTAATAGTTATTGAATGAACAAGGACAATGATTTTGGTAAATATGTACCTACTCTAGAATGGAGATTGCATGCATCTCTATATTGTCCAACTACATGCGTGGGCAGCTCAGTTACGTCAAACTTCGCTCTCCATCGACTCATAAGTGGTTGACCATTGACAACTGTCATAATTCAACGACATAAAGGGGTGATGTGTAGGAAATGCTCTCATGCCCACACTTGCAGAATCACCAATAGACCACTAATCTCTCTTGCATCAACCCTAAAAGCTAGGCATAACTAATAGTACAACTATGCCAAGTAAGCTGATTACTATGCATATCGTCTAGTCATGGCAAGGTCTGATAGGAGAGGGAGGAAAATAAGGTATATGATATTGTTAGACTTGTTTGAGAATAACATACCCTTAATCAATTGCATGATATGTACCTTCGTGAAGCGTTGCACTATCTCCTCACTCGTATGAAAAGGCAAATAAGTGAAATTGTCCTTCAACCAGGATACCTTCAATCTGGCACCTGTTAGGGCACTCTATGGTGGGCGAATTCCTAATAGGTAGTGGCATAACTCGACTTAGCTAGTAAAAGCAGTCACTCTAGTAACTGTATTGCCATTTGCTGGCAGACCTATGAGTAGAGATATATCTTGTAGTGTCATCGTTATCTCACCTGTATGGAAGTGAAGCGTATGTGTCTCATCCTTCCATCACTCAACTAGGGTGGTAACAAGTGCCAATTCAATTATATGAAGGGAACTTGGCATGCACTAACGAAGCTTGATTGCACTAGATACAAGATCATATGTAGATCTATCAGGATCTCTTAGGCATCCCAATGCCTAAATATCGCCTCATGTTTACGATACTTGAGCCAATAATTTTCCTGTAACCAAGGAAAAAGAAATATAGTTACAATCAGTATGGGGATGGAATAAATCGCAAATATGTTTTCCATTTGCTATTCCTTACCTGACCACCTCACATTAGCTTAAACTTATGGGATGGTTGCAAGTGAAGCAATGACTTATCTGTCAATCCTAGATCCATTTGCTCCTGTAAGTACAATAGAGGAAAAAAAAATTCTAAGCTTACTAGAAAGCTCATATGGTAGAAACAAAAAATTAGAAAAAAGAACTACTTCTTAAATATATTTCCATACATATAATCAATAAATATTATCACAGGTTTTTTCACTTTCATTAAGTTAACTACTGGTAGATTTACTTGATGTTGGTTGTCTTTTTCGTTGCGGACATCTTCTCCTATTATGTCCATACTAATCGCATAGTCCACGGGTATAAGTTAACAATCCCTCCTAGATGTCCATCTAATTCTAGAATCGCTTCTCTTGTGGCCTGCTTGGATTCCTAACCCTATCTGATATTGTAATTGGATGCCACATAGGAATGTCAAGATATGACCAACTACACTTATCAGTATAGGGCATGAAGGATCGCATGTATACACATAGCTGATTCTATAATGTGTACTAATACCCAATGTGTGTAGCACAGTCTATGCTCATTTTTCCCATAATAGCTATAGCATGTGAGTACGAAATTTTATATATTTGCCACTTATTGCAAGTACATCGTGTGATCCTAAGGGTGATCGTGTAGTTGTTCTCTCCTTTTTGCCCATGTGCCATTGATCTTGGTGCCGTGATGACCTCGAATATTTGCTCATTGTAGTAAAAAATGACAACTTGGTGACCACTGGCCACTTTGTGCCACCTATTAAACTTTCTCTTTGTGAATTTGGTCAACACTTCTCTAATGCCCATTTACTTCGCTAACTCGATCTAACATTTGTTGAAGTAGTTGTTGCAATTGTAGAAAGTTTTCTTAAGTAGTGTCACAACGAACAAGTTCCTAGCATTATGCAAAGTACTATTATGAGTTTCTACAATGTTGGTCATCCCATGACCAAATCGAGCTCTATTGTTATATGCCAACATTCACATTTTAGGATGTAAGCATCTAAAGTATGCTTTAGTATGGGGGCTCATAGTTTTGGTCTCGTCATAGTAGGTGCAAAACTTTCAAGGTTACAACCGGTAAGCGGCCTTCTTTATGAGCTCTTTTCATTCTTTGTTCTTAGCTCAAGTGTTGAAGTTATTGGCAATGTGTCGAATACACCACTACCAACGCTAACCCCTTGGCCATACTACATTCTCACTCTCTACTGCATACTGGATCCTAGCATGACGGTCTAACATCAAACATATATCGGTATGATCACTTATAACATGCATAAGGATACATGTTAGGAACCAACTCCAACTATTGAAACATTCCTCATCAACTAAAGTGAAACCAAGTGAGATTATGTGATTCTAACCATCAACTTTGGTCATAATCAGCAGTTTATACTTGTACTTCCCATATAAGAATGTTCCGTTGATCGTAACTACAGGCCTGCAATGTATAAACGCCTTAATACATGGTCTAAATGCTTAGACTACTATCGAAGAACACGTGCCTGGCCATATCATTGTCTCGCCATTTCTACTGTACCATAGTACTGGGATTAACCTCTTAGATTGCATTTAGTAGATGTGGGAACACTGCATACAATTCCTCCCACTTATCATAAACTTATTCAATCACTTTGTGCTTCGCTTCCCTAATTTTCTTGATGTGGATAGTATAACTGTATTGCTTGCAAATAGCTACCTATAAGTGTTTTACCTTAATGCTTGGTGACTCTTAAACATCCTTAATTAGGAAGTAGGATAGTGTGTTTGAGTCCAATTTTGAGTAGTCCTGGCTAATTGTAGGATTGAGGCACATGTGTGGGCCCATGAATCTGGTTATCACAAAGCATTCTACATGTTGCTTTTTATAAGCTCTGAGTCTCTACTCGTAGCCCTTTTCCCAATCAATGCATCTAGTAGGCCATAACACCGGTTTGGACTCCTTCACGATGAAGTCATGGTAGTTTACAATATGATGTAGCTTTGCAGCTATCTGTAGATGTTTTTTTATTCTCAAACTGCATGCCCACCTTCAATTCATCACCGAAGCTTCATTCACCACCACTTATACTATCATCAAACGCCACCAGTTCAGCCCCTACACTTGATGTGTAGAAAGGCATGGGTTTCGACATCCCAACCATGTTCATAGATGTTGCTAACTCATGCCTCTAATCGTTTTGTCCATATGACCTTTGTGCTTCTTCTACTTCTTGCAACTAACATTCACTCGGGCCAACATTGGCATTACAACCAGTATCATTGGAATCTTTAGCAATGTTAGTGAATGCCAGTTTATTCTCCACATAAATATCTCTATTAAACTCGCTGGTGATCAAGACATTAGGTTTACTGGACTTGTGACTAGTGCTTGATATGTGACTCGATGGGATCGCTTAGGATTTGAACACCTTAGTTTCAACTTACAGTCTAACATCATTGTTGTGTCGTCCAACATAATGCTCAATTGCAACAAGGGCTATCAGTGGTGGGTTCAATTCATAGATTTCAATATAGATCTCCACAGAACCGCTGACTCTACCACGTCTTACTGAGGAAGCCATCGGTTGTTGGACATCGTAATCATCGTCGATGAGGATGACATAGAACATGTCCCTGGTCCCACCTACGAAGGGGCATTGGTGAATCAGCTTGATCCGGTGTATTGTTATGTCAATCCGAAGTTGATTACATATAATTCTAACTACTTGGTCATATGTAGCCCCAAATGGAACTCTGACTACTGTTCTTAAGTGCCTGTCATTTCGCATCTCATCCTCTCCTTTCACAATATTTCCACCAATATAACAAACCAATCTCATATTATCCATTGCACACTTATTTGCTACATTAACTGCATAAACTTCAGCATGCGCATGTAAAAGCACTATTTTATGCTAGTAGACACACTTTACTTTAGTTCATAAACAAACAACCTAATTTGATTTCACTATCATTATCCCTTAATGGCATTAGAATTAGTAATTACTCCAAGTGAAACAAATAAAAAGGTTACATTGCCTTACAAGCCAATTCATTAACTACACCCTTAAATACTACTTATTTGTATATGTATTACCTAATACATATGTATACATACATTATAATACCCACATACATGTATACATAAACTTTACAAAATAAAGAACATAATGTTCTAAGAAATAAAAATTATACAAACATTAACGTCATACAAAAAATAATAAATCTAGATATGGCACGTATATATAATTAATTAATGAATATATATTTATACAAAAAAATAGCTCAGCTTATATGTAATGGGGAATAGATAACTGTTATGTTCAACTATATGTCATATCACATACGAACATACGTACTTGCCCAAAAACCACCAATAGACAACAATGTATCATCATACATCAACTTAGAATACTATTTCTTCAAAAAACATGTTCTTAAAAAGAATCAAAATGAGTAAAAATTATATCTTTTCCTATATTGATGTAGACCTCCACTATGCAATTACTTTGATTTTATGATTAATTCGTTAAAAAGCGAACCTATATAGCTTATTTGGTTGAGGGTTTTTGCGGATGGTTGAAGAGAGAGAGAGAGAGAGAGAGAGAGAGAGAGAGTAAGATAGATATCGAGCATGTAGAATGGGGGAGAAGAGGGGGCGGGGAAGATATATTGCTGTAGAAATCACCTCTTGATTAGGCGAAGAGGCGATTTCGAGTGTAGTATTTTTAGGATTATTTTTCAAGTTGTTGCATTTTTGCAAAAAATTTTTTTTTACAATATTTTTCCTTTTCCTGGTGTGCTTCTTAGTTATTTTTACATATAATAAAAAATTGTTAAAATAAAATTTAAGAGGAAAAATGTGAAAATTATCTGTAACTTCAAGTAGCTTATCTTTATATGAGTAAATAGGTAAAGATTTCTGTTCCTTCAAAGTTGAAAAAGAAAATAACACCAAGAAAAGTAAATATGATTGTCTACTAAACAAATTGCTAAAAATATTATACTATAATAAAATAATACTTTTCTCTTATAAATATAAATGTCTTATTCAAGGATTGAAGGAACACCAGAAAAAGCCTAAGAATTTACAAAATACTACCTTTATAGTAATAACGAAAAGTAATATATATGAGACCCTCATATTTTTATCATAAAAAAGATCTTTAGTTTCTTTGAAACCAACATTATCCCCAAAACATAGGAAAAAAGGTAGCACGCTTCTCAAACCAAAATGTCCCATGTTATGCCTAATAAATCCCCATCAAGTTAAACAACAGCTTGTGTTATGTTGGTGCCCGAACATAATTTAAGCATATAGCAAAAAGCTTTATATTTACTTAGTGTTTGAAAAATATTTCTATTTCAAATTTTAAATGATAAAATTGCAAAAAAACTTTCAAAATTTAAAGTATAGTTATGCATAAGGACCCAAAATTAACTTAATTTCTATTAAGGAAGGGGGTTGATTTGGTAACTTTCTGTGTTGCACTAATTTCTCCTTACCCTTAAATAATACAAAATAATTATACATTAATAACTAAAGATATGTTATTGTTTTTCTATAATATTTTAATTTTTAAATTTAGATTAAGCATAGGAACTTTTATTACTATCTTTTTCCAATTATAATTATGAAGAAATAAAAGGATATGAACTTTTTTTTTTTTTTTAAGAAGTTACTATTTGTTGAATCCTTAGTGATAAGTCTATTAAGACACCACATAAGGAATCAAATAAATAATGAATGAACAACACTATTCAAAACTACATATAAAATCTAGAGTTTGAGAACAAGAGAGTCTCCAAGGTTTGTAATTAATATTGTTGAAACTTAATAACTTTTTGTAATTGTCTATTCTAGTAATAATAAAAGAAGACCTCACAACCAAGACAATTAGGTAGTTGAACATTTATTAATAAGGACATAACTAAAAGGTCCCATTAAAAAACTCATTGGTATTGTTTTGTTATTACATCTTTATGGTACAGTATTGGATATATTTTTTAGTCAATTATTTAATTTGCACATTGGCTAAAGTTATTGGAAAAAAAAAAAAAGGCTCTTAAGGTAATGGACTAAAGTTAAAATATTTCTAACATATATTTAGTAGTATAAAAATTTATTTTATAGTACAGATTCAATATGTTTTTGAAATTTCAAAAACAATCCTATACCAAGTTTTCAAATTATAATATTGAACTTTATTATTAAATAATTATTTTTAAAAATTTTTTCCATCATAAAAAAAATTGTATTTAGTATTGCACATATTAAATATGGTATAAGAAGATTGTACTTTCCTATTCTCTTTATATGGTGCTGTTCAATTCTCTATATGGTCCAATTCTATGGACCAAATCCTACTTTTGTTTTATCTTAACCACACCACCTTTGTAATAATCAATTAAGTTTATATCCCTTTGGTTGTTCTAAGTTTATACGTTTATATTAAGTTTTGCTAAATCCCTAATTTTGTGAGAAAGGATTCAAGGATGTTAACATACTACGTGTATCAATAAGTGATATATAAATATTAATAAAAATTTGATAAATAAATATATAATTGATATTTTTTAAAAAATATATTTTTATTTTTAAATATTTAAATTTTATTAATATTTATATATTATTTATCAATTTATATAATCTATTAATATGATCGACTCTTCTAATTTAAGAGTAGCAATAGGATTGTGCTTTGCTCAACTAAACAACTAGCACACCTAACTTCCTTTTGATTATTAACGACCAACAAAAAGAGGAACATTAATTCTTTCCTAGCATGTGGACCTAGCCTAGTTTGAGCATACGATCATGCGCTTGACTAAAGTACCGGCAAGTGCGCCGATTAACGTGTTGAGACCTGAAACTGGCTTAGTTGTGTGACAGTTTGACCATCACATGCCATATAGTACCTTCTATTTACTATTCTCTCTCCTGGCTTTTCTTTTAATACCGACTAATGTATCATGGGATGTTCCTAGTTGGACCAACTTTAGTCGACGTGCATGCCTCTACCAGCGTGAAATATGTTACTGATCCGAACACCCAATGAATACAGTCAAGATTTTTATTTTTTATTTTTTATTTTTTGGGGTTAATAATAGAATCAAGAATTTACAACTCGTAATTCTGAAAGTCGTGCTCTTCAAACGCCTATATTTCCATTATACTCCTAATAAAATGAAAGAAAAATTTGCCAAAAATTTGCATAAAATTAGAAAATCGAAATAGAACACTTCAATTTTTATTTTTAAGTTTTTGATTATTTTCTATATATTTATCATTTATTTTTTTGTCTCATTTTTTATTTTGCTATTTTCATTAAGGGCAAGACAATTATTTAAAAGTTTGAAAAACACATATATACACGCACATATGTATTTAAAAAAATCACGGAGTTTAATTCACATGAAATAAATATTAAATGGTTCCTTTGCAAGTTTTCCCTTTATCATTTTTTTCCCTCAAATTTTCTAGGTCTAATTTTCAAAATTCTTTGAAAATATTGGGTACCCACTGAAATGCTTGGCACAAATTTGAGTTTTACACCACTATTAGGTTCATGTAATATTATGTAATTTTTAATTTAATTATATAAGATAGAGTATCTTGAAATGAGAATTAAATTGGATAAAATCGACTATATATATCAGGTAAAAACAAATTTCAAAACAATAATTCCAATCTTGTAATGGTTGATTTTTCTGTTTGCCGTGGGCTGTGGGGGAGGGGTAAAACGGCTCCAATACTGATTTTCTCATACCGACAAATGCTTTTTTGATTGGTTTAGGGGCTCAAAAAGCATGTGAGACATACATTAACTTTTTTGAATTAGATGATGGACAGTTGTCTTTGAATTTGGTCTGCTACATTTAGTCTCTCGAGGTTTGGCCAAAGCTAATACCCTGCATAGCAGCTAATAATAGGAGAAATCTAGGGGTACCCGAATGTCAAAAAAAGGTAGCGTCAGGGACACTGATTTTGGGGGGGCGGCACCTGGTCTACTGTTGCTTTTTCCATGACCAGAATGATTCTAAATTCGTTATTACATGCTTTTTGGATTCTCGTTTAGCGTGTAATACCGGGTATGTCAAGTCATGGATTCACATTTTGATGACCCGGTTAATAAGTTAATGGAAAAATAGATCACTCAGTGTCAGTATACTGAACGTTTGTCAATAAGTGGAGGGCAGAGTTACCAGCTTACAAGGCTCTCTCCGATCTGACTCTTTACCGCATTTGATTTCGCTTCTTTATAGCTTTAGATGTTTAATTAGGGACCGGGGAGAACGCAGTTCAATTCGTTTTAGTGTGTTATCTGTAATAATAAACCAAACAACAAAACCAAATTATATGGTTTGGATGGTTTCTGTTGAGGACATTTTTCAAATTAAAACTTAGCTCGATTTTTGTCTCAAACCACTGTTAAGTATATTAATAGGACATCCACCCATGATAAGCATGAAAAAAAAAAAAAACAAATATAAAAGGATTTCACGATTCAAATATATCTGATATATTAATTATTGGCAAAAGTAATTTATTACACTCAAATCTTCTTAGAATATTGATTTGCGATAAAAACATGGAAATATTTTAGCAAGCCAAAAATTATAATAAGTTATAAATTTCTTCACTTTTGTTATCGTATAGGACAATTAGGACTTACAAAACTGAAATGAGATAAAAAGTGGATAATGGAGGATGGTCAAGATGCGACTAAAACCCAAAGGCATAATTGCATTATTATGTGCTTATACACACATTATTTTAAGTGGGTGGAACACCAATAGGGGATTCTAAGCAATTTCAAATTACTAACTTTATGTAGTTGCAACTTCACTTTTCATTAACTAGAATATGTGAATTGAACTAATTTCAAATTCTAAAGTCTAATTAATTTTGTTACAACACAAAAGTTATTTTAGTGATTGATTGGTATGGGTGAAAACATGATAAAGATATAAATAGATAAATATAGCAACTTATACTTATCTCCAATCTCTCTCAATCAAATAATGATGTAAGAGTGCTGAAAATATAAGATAATTTTGTTTTAAATAATAAAGGAATGAGATAGTTCTGTAATTAAAAGTAAAAGGACACATGGTTGGCTTCAATATATGTCTTTGCACCTCTAAACCAAAATCACTGCTATTCAAGCTAGGGACTTTTTTTTTTCTTTTTTCTTCCATCTAATTAGAAATAAACCACTTTTCTAAACTGTTTTGATTCGCTATATTTGGTTTGGTGTCATATACACCTCTAGTTGCTTTCAAAGTACCTTAACAAAAATAATATAAGCCATAGTAAATGTGGCTACAACATAATAATGATTTATCACCATATACCTATTATGTGTCATATTTAATTCTCAACTAAACATTTGCATATATATATAAATATATATAATCCTACCTTCTAAAATTGTTATAATTCCAAAAACTGAAAGCTCAATATACCTTCCTTTTCCCTAAGCTTGTATATGCTCATATTTAATTCATATGTTGTGTAATGCCATATGGTGCACACTTAGAATCGACACGACATTACTATATCACAAGCGGAGATTGTAGTGAAAGCTCTTTAGCCACCACAACTCCATTTTACATCTCAAGAGAGCATCAATCAATTGAGTAACTCCATTAACTCATCCCTTATTGAGCTTAACACAAGAAGAATAAAAATCAAGATCATTTTTTACATCTTACTCAATAATTGATTTTTTATTTTTTTTTTGCAATTTAATAACTGTACTAAGGGAATTTACTCTCGTGGATCTAGATGCAAAAAAAGATGTATGATTTTAATTGTGTAAATGGGTGATGAATGTAATAAAAATTGGTGAAAATAGTGGTGCATATTTTAATGAATGTTACACAAAGCATTCCCTTTGATTCATGTAATTAACATGACATTCACAAGTCATATGCACGACTTTGTTTTATGCATGTAATCTATTTATGTACCAAAGGTATAGATGACCATATTGCACTATCTTATATAATATTCATTATCTATCAAATCTAAAACATGCAATTTTTTTCTCTTTTCTTTTTCTTTTTTTGTTTCTTTTCTTGGAGACTTTGGATCAAAATGTACATCACCCTTGGTATAATTGTCCCTTTTTACAACTTAGATGATTGTCCTCAATTATAGATCTCATTTTATATGTGGAACAATCCAAGTCTTATCTATGTTAATATTACTCCATTCAAAATGGATAGTATCTCACATAAAGACAACTTTTTCCTTTTGATGTCTTAAACTAATGCTACAAATGATGTAAGTATTCGACCAAAAAACAAATATCTCAAGATTATATGGCCTGCGTCCTCCTGGAATCTTCTCATTGCATTATTCATGATAGTTACTTATTATCCGTTAATTAACTGTTCTTGGCATATCAACTATTTACTTTGAAATTATAGAGTATTCTTTTTTTCCTTTTCCCCTTTGGGTACTTGTAGGGTTAGAAAATTCTTCAATTGATATTTTCAATTATGCCAAGAACTTGATGGACTAAATTTAATTTGATGGATGATTAAGATGCATCTCGTATTAGCACCGATAATTCATGGAATCTAAGAATTAGAGCGTCAAGAGCCCATATAGAGATTCTTTATACTCATAAATGGAAAATTGCTGGATTATACTTTCCATGTATTGGTGCTAATACTCACTAGCTAAGGAACATTACCATTTGTTTAAGGGCATAAAAGAAGTCAACCAAGTCGCATGATGTTGAGCTTTAACTTCCCTAAAAAATTCAACTGCTTAATTGAACTTAACCGTATTAATTCTAGTTTGGCTAAAAGTGTTACTTAACAAGTTTCAAATTCAAATCGATTAAACCCCTTTAGGTTGATTATTTAGTAACTTTTATATTTCTCATAGTTACATTTGTATTAAAACTAAAATTCTACTAGAATTTATTGAATTTATATACCTAAGCTTGATTTAACTTAATTAGACTTGTGAATTTATCAACTAAATAGGTTGAAGCTTGATCCCAATGTAATAAGTTATTCAAGTAACTTGAACTTAAACTTGACTTGGATATAATCAAATCAAATAAGAGCAATAGCTTAAAAGCTAGCTTGCGCCATTTAAACTCTTTTGTTAGTGAAATTCTCAATGGGTCTTGATACTTATGAATCAAACTTGCACAAGGGTAAAGATGAGCTATTAAGGGCATTAGGGGTGTTTTCATGTATGAACTTCGAAGCTAGTAAAACTAGTCAAGAATTATAATCACAAAGAAGTAAGAGACTCTAAGGTTCGAGTCCCCTTATTTTGAGGGATTCATTGGTACTTACAAGTGTTAGAAGTATAAATATGGCAAGTGACATTTTCCTTAGGCCTCTTACTATTTTAAGATATATAGGTAAAGTGGCTCTCGTGACATGATCTTATTTCCTTATTTATCCAATATATTCCCTCCTTTCCTTCTGGAAGTGTAGGCCATGGGCTGAGCTTGAGCTTAGAGGCTTAGGGTGAAATGCATTACTAATGCACTCTTATACTTACCTTCCTTTACATATTTGGAAGTTTAATAGGAATTAAAGACTATCTCAAAACTTATCGCCTAAGTCCTGACATCAAATTACCAAATACTCATTGAAGATTATGTTTAAGCTTCTTTACTTATACCATAGGTTTTATAAGATGTACTAAAATGACTAATACGAAACTAATACAAGGAAATCAACTCAATGAAATAGATAACTGCAACAAATGGTGAACATTAATCAACTTGCATAAACCCATCTATTTAAGATGATTCATTTGATGTATTGCCTTAGGGGCAATATTATATTAAAAAACCTAAAGTGATGTGTATAATTAGACAATGCTATAAGCTTACATAAAAAACAAATAGATATGCTAATGCTATGATCATATATTATATTTATTAATAAAATAAACTTTAGCTACGTGAGCACACTTGATATTTGTGTAGTAGCTTTATGTTGTGCATATGCCAAGCAGCGACCCAACTATTTGAAGCGTATAACTAATATCCAAGATACTTAAACTTTGTTCGAAGAATCTTGGTTAGGAATTGAATGTAGAGGTTTAAAATTGTTGTATTGAAAAATTAGGTTAAGCCTGTTCTCAATATAGGCTTAACTCATTGAGTTAAATAATAGGACCTAAGAATCTAATCCTTATGTAGGATGACTAATGGAAATTTCACCTAATGAACTCAAAACAGGGATCATTGAAGAGGTCTATCCACCTTTGACCTCTCTTAAGTAAGCACA
This sequence comes from Lumnitzera littorea, assembly GCA_024138015.1. NCBI lineage: Eukaryota > Viridiplantae > Streptophyta > Magnoliopsida > Myrtales > Combretaceae > Lumnitzera > Lumnitzera littorea. The sequence goes on from JAMXBB010000008.1 coordinate 16,283,903, forward strand.
TACACTTAATAAGGACATGAGTCAAGAGTAAGCAAATTTAGAGAACCATAAAATGAGAAAACTCCATCTCTCTTATTGATCACTAAGATGATTTAACAAAAGTCCTTAAGCCTAAGTGTCTATAAATACTTAATTATATCTCCTTAATTGGAACAATAATAATTTCAAAGATTAGAGACCAGTTTTCCACTATGTATTATTTCCTTTGAAAGATTAAATAACCAACTAAAACAAGTATTGAGCTCAATCTCTTAGAAACTACAAGGTCGACATAGAGGCTTTTCTAGGCTCTTGTCTCTATTAATTATACATTCAAGACAATTAACCAATATATTGCTTGTTCCTATCATTCTCCCTTAGTTATCCTAGTATGTGTCATCTTCATATTGCTTTTTCTTAGGCCACATGTAGTGATCTATAATTTGTAAATAACAATTTGAGAGATAATTAAGAAACTAGACTTGTTATATTGTTTTATAGCAAACATTAAGTTTAAGCAGTAATGTAGGTTGTTATTAAGGTTGAGAGTAGATCCATAACAATAAATAATTTAATTTTAAATTAAGCCGTTAGAAATATCTCATTGAAGCCATAATTTAATAAGAGTGAGTTATGCGCTTATTATAGTATTTCATCTGATTTTGTCTTTCCCCTTATTTCGAAACTTGTAATTATTATATGTAATACGATCAGCTTCAATCATAGATCTTATTTTAGGTTTATTTTGTTGGGCCAATCTAAACCCAAGAGTAATCTATTTTAACAATCATTCATTCGGAATCAGTAGTTCCTCATGTAAGACAATACTCACCTTTTTGATGACCTAAACTAATTATACAAATATTCTAGGAGCCTGATGAGATGACAGATACAATAAGGAATAAGGCTTGCTTTTGTTGGAATCTTAACATTTTCAAAAATGAAAAATAAGAATTCATATAACCTTATGTCTCCTTCACTAATAGGACACCATAAGAACAATCCAAACATAAGGAAGCTTTGCTTATCGAAATCTCTAAAGCCAACTAGGGTATGACATGAAGTTTGTCCATTTGTTTTCAGCTAAGAGTTTGTTTGGATTTTCCTGTAAAATTAATTATATGTATAACTTCCTTTTTGCTTGGATTTGTTTAAATATACAGGCATATACCATTCAAATTCTTGGATTATCTTTCTTGCTCTTTTAATGGAGCATTTGTCATGTAATACTAAATAACGCGAGCTCCTTACAACTTGCCTCTAGATTTCAGGATTGATGCTCCATGCGGATGGCTTATTGGATTGCTTTTGAATGTCTTACATGATCAAATAATCTCTAATGGTACTTGTAAATATGACACATTAAGAGCTATTTTGTTATTGTTCCCCGAACTAAAAAATGCTAAGGATGGATGTAGGGAAGATTTACGTATCACAATTATAGTTGTTAAAATTGCAATTTTATCTATGCGATTATATGAGTTTATGATTTTATATGGTTCTTTCGAGTTAACTTGAATGTAGAATCTTTTTACCTATAGAAATTAACATTTTTAACTGAGTTTATATATAAACTTAATAGAAATTTATGTTTTTTATCGAGTTTATTGATTCTACATATTTGAGTGAAATGAACTAAAAAATTAAAGGAAAAAAAATACAATTATTCTTTTATAAGCCATCAACTATTAAGGCATTACAATATCTATCCTATCATATTCCAATTTTTTACCTCTTTCTTTCTCTCTCAATTTCTTATTTTATGTTTATAGCTTTTATACGAGTTTCAATTTCAATAACAAAGTTTACAAAGAAAATTATATACTTTATTTTATATCGTTAATAACTTAAAATGAGTTAAAATGTTTGGTTCTCATTAATTTACAACCTTTTAAAAAAAATGAGAAAAATGTTACTTTTAGCTCCATTTGTCTTCTTTCTGTACATATTAGATTTAATATTAAGAATTTTTATGGAAAAATAAAAAACTTAATTTCTTCATTTTTTTTTAATTTTCATCATAAATTTCAAATTTTGAATAACTGCTATAAGTATATCTATAATTTTTTAAAACCATTTTACATAAATTGTAAAAACTTATGTTTCTATGTTTAAATTTTATGTTTCGATTTTATAGACCCTCTAATGATTCTACGTAGAATCGTAAGTTTGATAACCTTGATCACAATCATTATCTTATAGAAAAAGCTCCTATTATTATTGTTTAACCTCCATGACATTTGTAGTGTCTCATATTTGCACTTTATAACCCATTCGCGTAACTAAATGAAATATGACCATAATATAAGGAAAGTGTTATATTAAGTTATGAATGGATATTAGGTTGTCATTTATTGATTTTATTAATGTATTTATGGGGAAAAAAATTTTTTAATATTGATAACTACTCAAAGGTTCATGCAACGAACAATTGTTCAAGATCTTTTCTAATAAGTTTTTTTTTTTTTTAATGAAATTACTATCATGGGCCTCGAATCCCCCTCCTCGCACGTTATAATCATGGAAAATTAAGCTCTTTAATAGCTCTTCTATAAGAAATAAATTGGAGAATGGAATTGTTATTACAATGAAGTGAATAAGCTTTAATATATGCAATTTTTTCAATTTATTCAAAATTAAATAAATTCAACTAAAAAGATGAAGTCAATAAATAATTTAGAAGCTTTACAAAACCTAAAATAATGACAAATCTTGAAAAAATGCTATACCACCCCGTTACTGACAAAAAATTTATCAAATGACTTTAAATCATGTAATAATAGATGCATTGTTTTTACTAAGAAAAACATAAACTGTACCTTGCACCAAGCTCTACTAAGAGGTAAGATGATGCTATCACTTATTTTTAATCTTCCAACAAAAACCTTTTTGTTTTTTAATGGAATCCAATAAATATTTATTTGCTTCTAATGAGAGTATAACCATATTCCAACATTATTATGACAAGTCAACATAATAACCACTGCGTCTTGTTTAAATATCAAAGTTATAAACAGAATAGTTTTATCATGTAAACAGCTGTGCAATTCTAGCTACAAAAATCGATACGTACATAAATATTATGATGATGATTATTATTATTATTATTTCCGTTGCAAACAATATAAACTTATATTCCTGTATAAAAACAAAACTTAAGCAAGTTTTATCAATTTAATTCTATTATACTTTATCTATCTTAACATATCCCTTTAGTGAAAAAAAAAAAAAATTTATCTTGTACTTATCGGAGCCGATAGTTTATCTGAAGTTTTCTATGGACATCCATGAACTATTCTATTTCTTTACAATTTCGAATTGTATCTTTACCTGCTTTCCTTTTGCAATCACTATTTATCACATGTAATTATTATTTTTTAATTAATTTTGGAGTGACTTAATAATTTTTTCAAATTGTACTTTGCCTGCTTACCTTTTGCAGTCACTATTTGTCACATGTAGTTATAGCATATGTTGAAGTCCAAGAGAGCGGAAAATGGCCAACATGGGCCGATCGTCTCCCTCGGGTCACTACCATTTCATATCTACATCTTGGGCCTGTAGGCCCAGAGGGGCCTGACAAATGATATCCCTTTGGCTGGAAATTGCCTCATTAGGAGTTATCTTTCTATTTCTTGCCAAATATACTCACAACCTTGAACGTGGAGTATGATGATACAACTGGCCGGTTGGCGAGCATATTATCAATATTCTATGATGTTGCGATACTTTTATTTCTAATTGTATATGATATTCCTAACATTTTATCCTGTACGATATATATTTGATATGCTTCTCATAATCTCTCTCTAAAAGTGTATTCACTTTCGAAAAAGAAAAAAAAAAAAAATTGACACACGTGTTTGAGACAACAATAAGGCTTTGAAGGGATTAGACACTTTAACTAACACAGTCAGTTTGGAGCACTCCACTCCATCAAAGAAAAAACCTCTCAAACTCCTTCTTAAAGTCTTCCAATTATCCGATCTACCACAATCCTCATATTAATATTGGGTTGGTGTTGTTAATGCATATTGCGGAAGAATGGGTCATCGACTTTCATTCCTTGTAGTTATAGATTTTGTGATATATATCTATATATATGTTTGTGTGTGTATGTGCATATGTATGTACATATAAATTCGCACTATAAAGTGTCTCTCCCAAGTTTATGAACCTCAATATTGTGTTGAATCTTCCAGTGCTAATTATTTTTCAAAATATATTAATAAATTTTTTTTTTTTCATTTATGTGCAAGTGTTATCAACTTATATCAATAAAATATCAATATCAATATCAATATATATGATAGCATATAATATATATAAATATGTATATGCGTTGATGACTTAGTCTGCTAACCCTTTCATTTATGATTTGTCTTATTGCTAAAATCCATACCTGGAAGATTATTACCGAAATGAAGTGTCAAAGCATGCTTATATTTTCTCCTAGCAATGAACTCTTATGTTAAATTTTCTTAAATAAAAATATCTAATTTTTCTAATAGCAGATTGTTTTAAGTAGTTATAGTGAATGGGTTTTGAGCCTTGAGGACAGAAAGCCTATTCATCGGCCCATTTAGAGTCCACGAAGAACATAGACATAATTATATACAGTCGGAGTGTTAAGATAGCACTTTGAGCTTCACCTTCCAAGTATGAATCCAGGAGGAACCGATATCATGAGAAAGCTTCCGCAATTAACATGTTTTCGGTGGAGTCTCTGAGACTTATGCAGCTTGTGTTGTTTCAACACATTATTATTTCAAGGGTTCTAAAGATAAATACATTTAGATTTAGCCACAAAATTATAAAGGACTAGGGAGATTGTTAATAAATGCATCAAGATACTTATTAAAAAGTCAAATAAAGATATTTTTTATATTTTCATATATTTATTTTTTTATAACTTGTATAATCAACATTGAAAAGAAAAGATTTCTTTTTATATACTTAACAAAAGCATCAATGGCACCAATCATAGAAACCTAGCTATAAGTTATAAAACATAGCATTGCAAAGTTTCTTCTAGCTAAACAGCATGCTTTTTTATTCCCCTTTTTTGTCGAGACTTCATGACGTTATTACAAGACAATTATTAGAATATTTTAGGAATATTTGTCAATTATGTAAAGAGTATGTTTAGGATATTTTCTATGTTTAAAAGGTATTAGAATATTTTAGGATCTGTAAATATGTGTCAATTATGTAAAGAGTATATTTAGGATATTTGTTTTCTATGTTTAGAAGCTTGGTTCGTGCATCTATATTGTATATATATTGGCCCTCTTTGGCCTGTGATATGAATATACACACACAGAATTTTTTTTTTCAAAATTTTATATGGTATCAGAGCCTGGTTAAAAAAAAAAAACGCTATGACTAGCGAGGAAAAGAAACCAGCCTCTCCTTACTTATTGACTTTGAGTGATAATCCTGGTAATATAATTACTCAGGTGCAATTAAAAGGAGACAATTATGATGAATGGGCTCGAGCGATGCGAACGTCATTGAGGGCCAAGAAAAAATTCGGATTTATTGATGGAACGATTAATCAACCTACTGATGATTCTACTGAATTAGAGGATTGGTGGATTGTGAATTCAATATTGGTTTCATGGATGCTCAACATAATCGAGCCAACACTACGATCTACCATAACATATATGGAGATTGCAAAGGATTTATCGGAAGATATCAAAGAGTGATTCTCTATCGCTAATGGACCTCGTGTTCAACAGATCAAGGCATAACTTGCCAACTGCAAACAGAGAGGTATGTCGATTGTGACTTATTATGGGAAATTGAAACAACTCTGGGAAGAGCTTGCGAATTATGAGCAAATTCCCATTTGCCGTTGTGGAAGATGCAATTGTAATATTGCAGCTGAACTTGACAAGAAACGAGAAGAAGAGAGGCTTCATCAGTTTTTGATGGGGTTGGAAGATGCATTATATGGAACAGTTCATTCCAATATTTTGAGCACAGAACCATTGCCAAACTTGAATAAGGCATAATCATTGGTGTGCCAAGAAGAACGCGTTAAAAACATCTCACGAGGGAAGAAGGAACATGGAGAAGTTGTGAGTTTTGCAGTACAGACCAATAGAGGAGGGCGAAAGTATAAAATAGAAGTGAAAGACAAATGTACCATTTGCTCACACTGCAAACGAGAGGGATATGATTCTGAAACTTGTTTTCAGCTCATTGGATATCCGGAATGGTGGGGTGACCGACCCAAAGGGGTTGGACGTGGACGAGGGGGACAGAGTACAGGGCGTAGGCAAAGTAATACGCCAAAAGTGAATACAGCCCATATAATTGGGTAGCCATCATCATCAATGGCAGCAATGGAAGAAAATACAACTTCTGGGACCTTGACAGCAGAACAATGGTCATTCTTTCTCAATTTGTTGAACACGTACAAACCAGGTACTAGTGAGAAGATGAATGGTAAGGATAATCTGAATTGGATTATTGATTCCGGTGCTTCACAACATATGACTGGTACTTTAGAATGTTTAACAAATTTGAAAGAAATTGTGGCATGTTCAATTGGATTACCTAATGGAGAGCAAGTAATGGCATTGAAGGAGGGATCGGTTTGCTTGGGAAAACATATCAAACTAGACAATGTTTTCTATGTTCCAAATTTGAATTGTAATTTGATATCTGTGTCGCAATTGCTTGATGGCTCTAATTGTAATGTCCAATTTACTGATAAAATTTACGTTATACAGGACCTCACCTCGAGGATGGTGATTGGAGCGGGTGAACAGTGCAAGGGACTTTATTATTTGAAGTCAGCAGTATTAGTCCAAGCATGCAAGAGAAGTCATGTAGATTCTTTTGAATTATGGCATAAGACGATGGGGCATCCGTCTGCAAAAATTGTGGAATCTCTTCCTCAAGTTGAATTTAGTAATAGTTCAGTAAAGAATAAACCATGTGACATTTGTTTGAGAGCTAAACAAACAAGAGAAGTTTTTGTTTCTAGTGACACTAAAGCAAATGAAATTTTTGAATTAATTAATTGTGATTTGTGGGGACCTTATCGTGTTAATGCTTCTTGTGGGGCCTCGTATTTCTTTACCATTGTTGATGATTTTTCTAGGGGTGTATGGATATATTTGTTAACTGAAAAAACAGAAGTGGAACTTGTCATGCGTAATTTCTTTGCCATGACTAAAAGACAATTTCAAAAAGATGTGAAGATAGTTAGAAGTGATAATAGGACTGAATTTGCTTACTTGCATAACTATTTTTCTGAAAATGGAATTTTACATCAAACCTCATGTATAGGAACACCTCAACAAAATGGACGTGTTGAGAGGAAACATCGTCATATTTTAAATGTGGCTAGAGCTTTAAGATTTCAGGCCAATCTTCCCATCAAATTTTGGGGAGAATGTGTTCTAACGGCTGCATATTTGATCAATTGGACTCCTTCTAAGTTATTAGGAGGAAAGACTCCTTATGAGATACTGTTTGGTAAACCTTTTAGTTATAATCACATTTGAACTTTTGGGTGCCTGTATTATGCTCGAAACTTAAATAGGGAAAAAGACAAGTTTGCTAGCAGGAGTCAACGTTGTTTATTTGTAGGATATCCTTTCGAAAAAAAAGGGTGGAAAGTTTATGATCTTGATACAGGAAAATATTTTGTATCCAGGGATGTTGTGTTCTCTGAATCTGAATTTCCATATGCTGATAAGGAAGGTGTGCAACCAGATCTTGTACAAGATGCTTCTTTCGATATCACCAATCATTTTAAAGGTGAATTGAATGAGGAAGATGAAAGTGAGGTACTTGAGAATTCGACTGTAACTCAAAATGATAATAACGATAGGGGGGGTGTCATTGAAATCTTGGGTGAATTTGTTCCAGAACAATTTGGACGGGGTCATAGAACAAAAGAAGCTTCTACTTGGCTGCGAGATTTTGTGACATATACTGCACAACAAATAAGTCCCTCTGCATGTTCCTCCAATCTAATTCCGTCCACAGGTACCTCCTATCCTATAGCACATTATCTAAATTGTGACAAATTTTCTCCACAACATCGTTCTTTTTTAGCAGCTATGACAGCCGAAAAGGAGCTTATTTCTTATATTCAGGCCATCAAAGACATTCGATGGAAAGAAGCCATGATGAAAGAAATTGAGGCACTTGAGGCTAATGGGACATGGACTGTGGAAGATTTGCCACAGGGAAAGCAAGCTATAGGCAGTAAATGGGTTTACAAGATTAAATATAACTCAGATGGTTCGGTTGAACGTTATAAAGCTCGATTGGTGATTCTTGGCAATAATCAGATTGAAGGAATTGACTACAATGAGACCTTCGCTCCTGTTGCAAAAATGGTTACTGTACGTACTTTTCTTTCAGTGGCAGCAACAAAGGGATGGGAACTCCATCAAATGGATGTTCATAATGCATTCTTGCATGGAGATTTAGAAGAAGAGGTGTACATGAAGATGCCACCTGGGTTCTCTACTCAACAGCCTGGCAAAGTTTGTTGATTACGTAAATCACTTTATAGGTTACGACAGGCCCTCCGATGTTGGTTTTCCAAATTGACAACTGCATTAAAGCGGTATAGATTTCTTCAATTTCAATCTGATTATTTATTGTTTACTTTAAATCGAGACAAGATACATTTGAGTATACTGGTGTATGTCGATGATCTTGTTACTGCGAGGAATAATGGAGTTGCCATTCAGAAGTTTAGAGATTATTTATGCCACTGCTTTTACATGAAAGATTTGGGAACATTGAAGTATTTTTTAGGCATAGAGGTGGCTTGGAATCAAGAAGGAATTTTTCTTTGCCAACGCAAATATGCTTTGGATATTATCAGTGAAGCTGGATTATTGGGTGCTAAACCATCTGGTTTTCCCATTGAACAAAATCATCATTTAGCCTTAGCAGAAAATGCATTGTTGGCAGATTCAGAGAAGTATCGGAGATTGGTAGGAAGACTGATTTATTTGACTCTTACTCGACCTGAGTTGTCCTACAGTGTTCATATTTTGGCACAATTTATGCATCAACCAAGGGAAGCTCATTGGGAAGCAGCTTTGCGCGTGGTTCGTTATTTGAAGGGCAGTCCTGGACAAGGAATACTTTTACGAGCTGATAGTGATCTTCGGTTGTATGCTTATTGTGATTCTGATTGGGGGAGTTGTCCTTTAACTCGACGATCTCTTACTGGATATTTTGTTATGTTAGGGACTTCTCCCATTTCTTGGAAGACTAAAAAGCAACATACAGTGTCGAGATCCTCTGCTGAAGCAGAATATCGTTCCATGGCTACCACTGTGTGTGAACTGAAATGGTTAAAGGGTCTTTTGCTGTCTCTCGGTGTTGTACACTCTCATCCTATGCTGTTGTATTGTGATAGTCAAGCAGCTTTACACATTAGTGCAAATCCCGTGTTTCATGAGCGCACAAAGCACATTGAAATTGATTGTCATTTTATTCGTGATGAGATTCAACATGGACATGTTCAGACTGCTTATGTACGTAGCTCTGAGCAACTCGCTGATATTTTTACTAAGGCATTGGGGATACAGCAGTTTGGGTATCTTCTACGCAAGTTGGGGGTTTGCAATCTTCACGCACCAACTTGAGGGGGGGTATTAGAATATTTTAGGAATATCTGTCAATTATGTAAAGAGTATATTTAGGATATTTTCTATGTTTAGGATATTTTCTATATTTAGAAGGTATTAGAATATTTTAGGATCTGTAAATATCTGTCAATTATGTAAAGAGTATATTTAGGATATTTGTTTTCTATGTTTAGAAGCTTGGTTAGTGCATTTATGTTATATATATATTGGCCCTCTTTGGCCTATGATATGAATATACACACACAAAAATTTTCTTCTCAAAATTTTATAACAATCTAATGTTCAGTGGCTAATGTCTATGGTAACTTATCAACAGTGTTATGGTTTTCTTATAATAAATTGAAGTATAGTTGTTATGTCTTAAATTTGAAAGAGGATACTAACTTACCATATGTCCTTATCCTTTGATAAGTAAATGTAAGGTCTTGAAAATTACACACTCTTCGTTTTCTTGTAGCAAAGTTTTTAGTACCTCAAACATTTTGAAAAGAGTTCACAGGTGAGTTAGTTATCAAGCTTAGTAAACAATGGTGCTGCCTAACAATCACACATGATTGCACACCATATTTGAAATATATGCACAGATGCATATGAATTAATCCCTAATCATTTGATTTCCAGGTTATGTAGGTATGGGGTAGTATAGACTATCGTAAACAAAAAGCATTTCAGCATCTCGAGACCAATAACAAGATCAAAATCCTACTCCAGTATTATACTCTACGTCTCACACTGGTTTGTTACTTTTTATTAACCATAGGTAGTCCAATCAGCTACCTTCATGAATTGTAGCATCCCATATACTACAATTGCATTTCATTGACAACTTTTCTCCGATGTCTTAAAACTGCATCAACTCTAGTTGTGCCATATCGATTATCCTTTTATCTAGAACTAAGGTACCATTAAGTCACTTCGTCCCAATTATGCAGCCTATAATAGGTGATGAAAATAATGGTCCATGACCCACATTATCCGATTGGTGACAACCTTTGGATCAACCACAAAGAGTATAAAACCTTAAGTTAGTTGCTAATTATGAACTAAGTCCATTTACTAAACATACAAACATAACCAATCAAGCAAATGTAGAACTAATACTTTACATGCACTCACTTTGCCGATATTAAACTTTTTAACTTATTTAAGGTTACCAACAAAGATCGTAAAATATAGGAAGAATATTTATTTATTTTGAAAACAAAATTAAATTACTTTCACTAAGTTTTAGGCAATTCTTTAATTTTAGGATGATCAACTATGGGAGTTGAGTCAAGGGCTATCCTATATTTGTCTCATCTTTCGATTTTTCACTTATAATTAGCCTAAATTAATATCTATGGTCTTAGTTATGGTCTTATAAGTCCTTTTTAGGGTATTATTGTTATAATTGGGTTTCACATATCTTTTTTAACCAACATTATTAAGGTTTGTTATGTATATTCTTAATTTTGTCTCCAAAGAGTTATTTAAATCAAAATCATTTGTTAATATTGAACTAAATTGAGATTAAAAGTTTTAAAGTATGAACTCGAGGGATTGATCAGTCTAGTCAAGACTTCTAAAATAGAAATTCTATTATACTTATTTCTCTTAAGGTCATCATATTATGAAATTGTCTTTGGAAATTGATCCTAATTATGGAAGTGTTATTAGATCTAAAAGTATAATCACAAGGTCTAAAGTTTACTGAACTTAGGATTTCAATTATATTCTTAATGAGACAAAATAATTCAATCAAATTCATGTGATGTATTGCATGTGATCAAAATGTTTTTCAAGTATTTTGTACAATGGAGCTACTATTTGTTGATATGCAAAAAGCTATCAACTTAAGGTTTAGAGCTTGTCAATGAAATCCCGAGCTTGTTAGCAAACTTAGGAACTTAATAGGCAAACTCAAGAGCATGTCCTACCAAGGGCATTTTCTTTGTTGCAGGGTTTGACAAACTTTCGAGCTTATGCTGAAATTTCATTGTTGTACACTTGATAAGAGCTTTGGTTGAGAGAATAAAAAGGAAGCCAGTTACTAATTCCTTCTTGGCCTTGTAAATACAACATAAGAGTAGAATTTAGAGTAGAAGAATTGAGCAAAAACACATATAAAATCCAATCTTACCTTGATCTTTTGTATTACCTCTCTTATACTCATTATTTGCATTTTAAGAGAGAAAAAGTCCATTGTTTGTGAGACTTTAGTTATTGTAATCAAATAAAGCCTACTTGAAGTTCTCTTAAGGAGGCAATTGGTGATCATGGAGGGTAGAGTGGTCTAAACTCCATGTTAAGTGTGGGACTGAACTTCTTATCTTATCCATTCTCTATTTATTTTTTTGCTATGATTTATTTTGCCATTACTTATTCTTGTTGACTTTTATGAAGTTAAACCTAGCCCATTTAAGTTCTTCAATTAGTATCAAAGCTAGGACTTTAGTTTAAATGGCTTAATAGCACTAGAGTTGGGAACAATAGCATTAAATGGACTACTGTTTGAGATAGACACAATATTAAGGCCATCTATAACCTTAAGCAATTCTACAAGTTACTTATAATGCTACATTAGCACTTTATACCTAAATTACTTCCAAGAATTCCTTAGCATTTCTTTAAGTTTTTATGGCTCTTGCACTAAAATTACTTTAAACCAAATATTTGAACATTAAAAAAAAATAATTAATGAGTTCAGTTTATTATTTAACATATTAATTAAAAATAAAATTAAGAAAATTTATTGAAAACATTGTAAATTAAAAAAATTATTAAGAAAAATAAATTTATAAATTAAAACATGTAATTAAGAAAGTTTAAAATGATTAATATATGTTTAAGCATTTAATATCCAACATATTACTTTGAAATATAATTAAGAAATTTAAATCTATGATTTAACAGACAATATTATAATTAGGTAAAAATAAAAAAAGGCTTTTAATTCTAAATTGATACAAGTTGAAATACATCACCAAAAATTGAAAACAAAAATAAGTAAAACATAAATAACTAACAAACAAATTAAAATCACCTACTACTTAACATTAACCATTAGGCTAGAATCGTTGGCAAACATGTTCAATCAGGTCGGCTTATAACTGATAGTTCTTTGTCCTATCATGGAGGCAAATATGGTTTTGGATGTGCATTGCATAATTTGTAATATAATTATGAGATATATGACAAGTCGGATCAAAGGTGTCCTTTGACTTATAATTCGGAACTTTGTAATCGAAGTTGTAGCCATCCCACTTATCCTTGATAATCATATTATGCAAAATTATACATGCCCGCATGATTTCTTCTAGAACCTTTTGATCCCCAAAAATGTAAAGGCCTATGAAATATATGAAAATAGGATTGTAGTACTAGAAAAGCTTGTTCAACATCTTTTTTGTATGCTATCTTATAATTAGCAAATTGCTCTTTTGGACCATAAGGGTATGAAATAAGGTTAAGAAATGCTATATACTCTGGATATATACCATCTATGAGGTGATATCTTATGTCATAGTTTCTACCGTTAATAGTGTAGTTAGTTAGAGGAGCTCATACCTTTACAATGTCATCAAATACGAATGAGCATTTAAAACAAGTTAATATTGTTCAAGCCCAAGATTCCAAAAAATGTGTACCATAGCTAAGCGTCACATGAAGCTATAACTTAAGCATGATTGTTGGACAATTGTGATCACCCAGAGTATACATTTCATGCCATGCAACTGCACAATTTTTTTATTCCCAATTTATACAATCAATGCTCCCTAACATATAAAAAAATCTATGTTGCTTTGCAATAGTAAGTAGGCATTGAATATTAGTCAAATTTGGTCTATGTAAATACTCATAAAAGAACAAATAATGATGCCTTGAACAAAGTGCTTAACACACTACAACATTGTGCTTTTAACCATCCGTAAATATTCATCTAAAGTATTGCTTACTACTTTGTATGCTCACATTGGAATAGCTATGATGCACTTCTATAGTAGTGAAGCATTAGGTTTACCAACAAGATTCCTTTTCTTGTTTATAAAAAGGGAATGCAATCTTATAGTGGTTGTAGAATGCGGAAGAATATAACTTTCCTTATTCTAAATCTCCTTCAAAATTGTTCATCGGTATACATTGAGTTTTCCGAGAAGTAGTTGTTATATAAACAATTATGATCCCCAAGATGACCTCTATTAATATACTTTCTCTTAGATCTCTTTGTGGGAGAACTCTTGCATAACCTGATAAGCATTTGATATAAGGAATTCGTCAGCTTTACCTATGTATTGTACATCTCCGATAGAATTAGTTGTTCAATTGCTTCATATGAGTTTTTTTTTTTTCCTAAACTTAATATTAAAATCAAAGCTACTTGTTGACATTCTAACAACCCTAAAAAGGGCCTAATAGGATTGTCTAAAATCTTCATATTACGTGTGCACTCATGATATAAAAATTGCCTTGCATATTAGAGATTGCATGACCTTAGCTAATTAATTACTATGGCTTTAATACATATTTATTAATTTTAACTAAAAATATAAACATTTGCAAATACTTGATATTCCACAGTTTATCAGAATCATAGAGAATAGATATCCTCTACTAAATAATAAGATATGGTATATTAATTTTATAAATTACAACAATTACTAAATATTGTAGAGCCTTAACAGATAAATACTTTCTATTCCTACTCACCTATTATTCTATTGGTTGGATTACTCTGTACTTGAGTCCTAGCCCAAATCCCAACTTATAGATAACCTGTAAAAGAAACTATAAAGGAGTAAGTTACATCCAGCTTAGCAAGATATTCCTCCTATTACATCTTTTAAGAAAAAGCAAGCAAGTTAAATTTACAACTATATGAATACAGACAAAATGTATGCAATGCAACAAACATATATATACAATCATTCGGAAACCATATGTAGCATCAATTTTCACCTTTTGTAGGTAGGGTTGGAGATGATGGTCCTTTAGACCTGGGTTCTGGCCACTCCGACTTCTAATCCACCAAATAGCCTTACACGGCAATCGATATTTTTACTTTTTTATATATTCAACCTATGTTGTAAGTGTAGATACAAGTTGCACACGTAATCTACTAACCCTTAAGTAGTGGACTCTAAGACTCAGCCTATTGTTATGCGGTTGGTATCTTGAATGCTTAGTAAGCCCACGGGTTAGGGCGAGGCTATGTTGTATGTATACACTGTACGTAAACTCAAATATAATAATCATGACCCCCGCAAGACTCCTCTATCTTATACGTATAGTGTAACGGCCAATAAATCCTTACTGATGCATGGTATGCATGACTATTTAGTTTAATAAGTCAAACATACTTAGGTTTGATTTATTTAAGTGGCCAAACAATCATTATAGACAATCATCATATCAAAATGATACTATTAATTTATCACTCCATTCAATTCATATATCTTATGATGTTTTGGCAAACAAGATAGGCAATAATCAATCACATGCATGATTCCCAATTCCTTATGCAACCAGTTAACAATAGTTATACAATTTAGTGCGACTAATCTATAAGCACAATCACGTATAACAGTCATCGGAATACTCACATGGGTTAGGTTATCTTATAATTGTAATAATCCAAGTGCAAGTTTGTATCAAGGTTAGTATCACCCGATATTAATAAAGGAGAATACTAATAAGTATTTGGATTGCCACGTATCTATTTGCCTAATGCGTATCTAAGTGCAGTGCTATACGACCTTATCATTTAGCTATCTATCTATTTAAAAATTCCTGTTTTCACTTAGGTTTTGAGTTACCTGTAACTTTTTCACTTTATCTTCAATTTTGATGTTCTCCTAGTCGACCTTTATTGAGTTCGAGTATACTTCTTCAATGATATAATTTAATTAAAATTCCTAATGATAGTTCACATCGCTTAGCCTATCCATTATGGTATATAGGAAATATTATTCGATCATAGGAGTAATAATATACAACATAGTAAATATTATGTGAGTTCGGACTATCTCACTATTTGTAAATTTTATATTAATATATTGTTATATTATAATTTAATAGTAATACATATGAGTAGTAGCTAAATAGTAGTGTGGTGGTACAAGTTAGACATGATAATAGAGTTTAGTAGAAAATATTGAAATTATATTGTTGATTAATTGGCTTGATCATTAAAACTCTAGCTCAATCATAGTACAGTGTTATTCTAAGAACCTATCCCGTGTGTAAGTGTATGTATTTTAATTCTTGTAGGTATATGATTTTATATCATCATCATCATCATCATCATTATTAGTTGTTATCATTGTTGTTGTCTCGTCTTACTATAATATGATAATTACGCTTTATATATTTAATTATTTGTACATATAGAAGTATATTCTTTTCAAAATATTTGGACTTTATGTACACGTGTAGTTGCATAGAACTATGACTTTTTGAATAATTTTATGTTGTATAGTTTATGCTTTTATGTATTTTATGGTACATGTTTATTGGTTTCCCTTTTGTTGGAAATAAATAAATAAATAAATATATATATATATATATATATTTGTAAATAGTTATGTATGAGGCATTTATTTATTTGTTTGAGGAGTTTATCCTAATTATCTATTTATAGGACTAAATTACTAGAACGACTTATTTATCCTACTTAAATTGCTTGATTTCAATGAAATCTTCAATAGCGTATAACTTTTTCGTTTTAAGTCCAATTTTTATGATTTTATAATCAATTTTTATCGTTTTCGAACATACTTTTACGTCGTGAGATCTGTTTTGAATGTTGGGACCTACATTTTCTGGAATGGACTTGGACAGTTACGAATTTCATATAATTGGACCCATTTACTTTTCAATAACTTTTTACTTTTTTTGGGCCTTTCTTAATAGTTTTCTTAATTGAGCTTAGCTTAGATTTTATTGGTAGGCCTAAAATTATGTGAGCCTAACTATTATTGATTTTATTCCTATTGAGCCTAGTTAAAAATTTTAAGATTTCTTATTGGGCCTTTATGTTAAAATTTGAACCTTATTCTATTCTAATCGAGTTTGTCTAAATGATCAATGGGCTTCCCAAACTTTATTTGAGGCCTCTAAAATTTATAATGTTTTCAGATCTTTTTGGTTGATTTTTTTTTCTTATGGCCCTATATTTTATTTAAATGCCCAAAATGGGCTTTTTCCTCTATTTGATCAATTTAACACTTTATGGGCTAAGTTTATTTATACATTTTTATTTACACTTTAATCAAATAAAATTTTTTGTACACCTTTTGTTGATTTTATTTCTACAAATTTGACTAGACCTGTACATGGGTTGTGGTATGGCCTTCCAAGTCTACTTAAATTTATTTCTACAAATTTATGTATGTAAGCCTTACTTTATTAATTATTATAATGAATCCTTTTGGAATCATCTCAAAATAAATTCTAAATATCAATTTACATAGAAGTAAAATTTAAGTCCAAATTTTTAGTGTTAGCTGTAGATTGCTTCTTAATAGACTTCTTATGATTTTCCCAAATTTGTTGATTTTACTAATTATAATATAATTGTGGTACATATTTATGTTAATATTCCTTATGAAATAATTAAATAAAGAAAACATTTTAAGAATACATATTTATGCATTTTAGCTTATATACTTATACATATGTACATATAGCCTTTTATTATAATTTCTCAAGAAGAAAAAAAAATCACATATATGTACATATCATATTTCAAAATTCATAAAAATAAAAAAAAATGCATATATATATTTATTTGCTATTATTTTAAGTTAAGAAAAATAATGATATGCATAGTAAAGTCGTTACAAATTATCACCTATGGTACATGTGTATGCATACATATACATCGTTGAGATTTTTTGAAATAAATATGCATATATACATATAAACTTGTTTCATGTTATTATTTATGTAGAAAATCAAACTGTATTTAAGGGACCAATATACATATATTTTCAGAGAAAAATTTACATATGTGTGTATATTAAACAAATCTTTACTAATCTCTTAAAGATTACATTACTCAAAAGATATATATGGCATATTTATTTATGTACATAAAATCAAACTTACATATACCTACATTCTTAAAATACAAATTTATCCTCCCTCATATACTAAGAAGTAAGAAAAGAAGAAAGGAAAAATTACATGTAAAAGTTGGGGATATAAGGAAATACATAAGAAGGATATAACATAAGGCTTGATGGGGCTTTTCTTGGTTCTCCTAAGTACTCCAAAACACCTTCTTTGTTGGACTTAGAAGTTAAATCATTGAGTAGCGTGAATTATAGGATATGTGGATGAAAGTGAAGGGAGAAAAGAAAGAAAATGAGGGTAAGGAAGGGAAGTATGTTGTTGGTGACAAAGGGTAAAATATTAGAGTGTTTTGTGTGTCCAACTTATGAGAAATAAAAAGAAAAATATCAAGGGGAAGGGGTTGCTGCATTAGATACTTTGATGGGTTAGATGGAGTGTTTTTTATATGTTTAATTTGTGGAAAATGAAAGAATAATAAGGGAACTTGTCTAGCAAATCAAACCAATGTGATTGGGATAAGAAAAGAAGGGTGATGTTTGACTATTGTACTTAAAAGCATACATTACATCACATCTCTTGTGCAGTAGAAATTGTCGGATTATGGGAGAAATTTTGAGTGTCTTTTATCCCATCAAATAGGTCATAGGCTTAGGGTAAGGTACCTTTAGTTGGGGGATTGGTTAAGTCCTAAAGGGAAAGCCATATAGCTTAGTTACATTAATAACTCTAGTTAAAAGTGAAATATATATATTATTTAGTTAGTGCATTTAGCAAGTTAAGGGTACATATATAATATATAATATAATATTATACAATACAAATCATATGGCATTTATGAAATGGAAAGAAAGTTATTTAATATATATAAATATATATATATAAGTATGCGTAGTAGTGCCACTCATATACACATGTAGAATTGATTTTTTTTTTTTGTAATTTTATTAATTTATAATTTTAATTGGCTTAATTTAGTTAATTATTATGATTCAAAATTATCTCTAATCGTTCGTTAGTGATTTTACACAATTTCCCGTGTTTAGCAATAATTTTATTGATTCGAGGTTTCATTAGCATTAGGGTAAATTATCAGGTTTTACAATCTTAGATTTAGTATTTTTTGTTTGGTTCAAGTTTGAATTTTTGTGAATATGTATACGTAGTAGGGTTGAGGGTCATTTTTACGCAATTAAAATTTTCAAATCATATATTATGGTTTTTCATATTCATTTTAGGCTTTGAAATTAAAGGTTCAATTGGTTTTAATTTTATGCCATTTCGTCGACTCAAGGAAATACCAACGGCATCTAAGTTCAATACTATATCTAGAAGACTAAATTTACAGGGTTTACATACATGATGTTTAGGGGAGGAAAGAGAAGCATTTATGTGAATGGACATAGGAAATATGGAAGCGAATGATAAAGATGTGTTTATCTTCCTGTATTTATATACTTCAATGGTTAGTTTACAATAGCTAGTTTTTCAAAATCAAATTGATTAACAAATACTTTATAACGACTATTTTTAAAATTTTATTTGATTGATGGATTACAATGGCTAGTTTGTTAGAACTAATTCTACTAAAACAGAAAATTCAACAATGGCTAATTTTTAAAATTTAATTTGATTAACATGTATGGAAAGTTTCAAAATGGAGCCTTACAATAGCTAATTTCATTAGTGCAACCTTACAAAGTATAATTTCATAAAGGAAAGTTACATAATGGTTAGTTTAAAATACAACTAATTGTTATTTCTTGTTTCTGTAATCTCCCAATGCATCTACTTGATTCATTACCTATGAATAATGAATTTCATCCATTGATGTTGTATAAAAAAAAATTATTTCCTTTTAGAATTCTAATTGCTTCTAGTATTCCTTTACTTTCATAAGTTCATTAAATTTGCATAACACTATCATGATTTATGCTGTTTAAATCTTACCACTTCTCAAACACTCATTTCATTGCCTCAATATTTTCTTTTTTTCCTTTTCCTTTCCTCTTGGCCATTACTCTGCTAAGCATACGAATGACTTCTTCATTGATCTCATCATTTATCAATACATCATTATTTGGAATAAATTGGTATATGCTCTAGATGTACTCACCTTAGTCTATTTGCTTTCACATTTTTAAGCAGTTCTAATTTGAGACATCCATTTTAGTTCATTATGCAATGTCAACCAATAATGCTCAGCTACATGTTACTATTTTTGTTTTTTGTTTTAGTTTTGCAAAAAAGATCATAAGAATATTTTATATAATCATATTCATTCTTTCCACCTTATGCTGGTCATTTTATTTAGTCAAAGTAAGATCTAAATTTTATAACATCCTTTGAGATTTTACTCCATCGTACTTTGCATTATTGCCATGTTCTTTCTTGTGGATTCTTTTTTCTTGTAGATGCTCGTCATTTCTCAAACTTTAAATGGACACATTGCTAAAAAGCAAGTAATGGTTGATTATTTCCAATAATTCGATTTTAATCGACACTCAACCATGCATAGATAATAAGCATGTCATCCTTCTCCTCCCATTTTTTCCTGTGAGCATTATCTCCTTTATTTTCATTATCATCGTCTTCTAGATTTATTTGTGTGGAAAAGGAAAAATTACAATAGAAGGGATCAACATTTGGAGGTAAGTTCAAATAAATTATCAATGTTTCAAAAAATTCAAATAAAGGATAAACATTTCGAAAAGTTCAAATAAGAAGTTAACATTTCACAAAACGATTCAAATAATGGATTCACAATAGCCAATCTATAAAATTATTTAAGTCATTTTATAAAACGTTGATTTTTTATTTAAACTTTTTAAAACGTTGATCCCATATTTGAACTTTTCGAAATATTCATCCCTTATTTGAACTTACCCCTAAATGTTTATCCCCTTTGTTATAATTCTCTCATGTGGAAAATTATGAGTATTGTAAAGTTGTGTTGCTGGGTATTACGAAGTTGAGCTACAAGTAATCTAATGTAGGTTAAGAAAGATTTGTTCCCACCAGAGTGCTATTATGTGTTTTCAAATAGAAATTGAGGAATGTATTGAACATATAACAGCATCATATTTCTTAGGTATATATTAAAATTATATGGTTGATGCAAATTTTAGGTTCATTATTAGGAAAATTTGAGGGTATTGCAAATTTAAGAGATCTTAAGAAATGCACTAGATGGAAAATAAGAGCTACATTGTGAATCTAGAGTCATTTGAAAATTTTGTATTGTTTGTGGATACTCCTAAGGTAGCACATTTTGTAAGTAACTGGAATCCACATGTTGTCTCAATTTGAAATTATGAGAGATTTTTTAAAAAATGTGGTTTGTGGCAAATACTTTAGGGTAAAATTTACACTTATTTCCACTTATATTTATAAGGAGAAAATTTGCTGATTATTTTTCCATAATCTTCAATTTTATTCCTATCTAAATTAACCTTTCAGTAAACTTACATTTTAATTTAGAATGTTGGGTGAAATAGCATTCATTGAAATTTTAGAATGTTTGTTGGTTGCTAAATTAAAGTCATTTCTCTTCAATTTGTAATACTAAATTTATCTCTTTAAAGTTATTTAAGTTTTACATTGACACAATAAAATAAAATAAAATAAAATAAAATAGGCTCTTTTTCGGTTGCTTGTTAGAGCAACATTACTTGCTCAAGCAACCTGGTCCAATGTGTGGTAACTCTATATGGCTTGTCTTCATCTCAAAATCTATATCAAGTAACTTGCAATAGAGATAACTTAATAGAATCATCTTGCTTAAAATTTATAGTCTTTAGAAAAGTAGAAAGGAAGTGTTTATAAGAGCTTAAAATTAAAATTTGTGGAAAATTATTGAAAAATGTCTAAGCATAAAAAGGAAAGCGAGTATAACATAGAAGAATTGGAAGCACTTGAATTAAATAATATTGCCCTAAATATTTTATATTTCTATTTATGTGAAAATAACTTTAATAAAATAAAGAGGCTTGCAATACTTAGAAACTACCCATCAAGGAACTAATGGAGATAAAGATGTTAAAAGTACCTTACTATGTAGGTAATTTGAGAATTTCAAAATGGAAAACAATGAATCTATGGATCAAATTTATGCTGGATTTATTAAGATTATCAATCCTTTAAAAACTCTTAGCAAGAAAATTACTAATGTTGAGATAAAATTCTAATATGGTCTTTACTAAAGGATTAGGAAGCCAAATGAGCCGCGATTGATAAGGCCAATGATCTTTCCTTAATAAAGGTAGAGGAATTTTTTTGGCTCTCCATGACCACATGAGTTGATCAAGAACAAAAATGGGAAATTAAAGAAGAAAATCATTGCATTTGAAGTCATAAGTGAAAGCTTAAAAAATGAAAATGTCAAGGAGGAAAACTAGGTCGGAATCACAAAAAAATTTTAAGAAGTTCCTCAATATCCAAGAAAAAGTATAAGAAAAAACCAATGGCAACTTAAGTGGTGTTGAAGAAAACAAAATGAATGACACATTTTACTTAGTGCCTTAGACGATGATGACGAGTTTTTAGAATTTTCCCCAGTCTCTTCAATTTCTCATGATAAGTTTTAATGCGTGAATGATAAATAATTTTGCAAACATCTTAAGAAAAACAATGCTTTGAAAAGTATGTTAAGATAAGTTGGAAATGACTTGGATACTTTTCAAAGTGATTTTGACGTTTTCAAAAATAAAAAAGATAAGTTGAAGAAGGAAATTGAATCTTTAGTAGCTAAATTTAAAGAAAGGAAAGAAAAACGTAAAGAAAATGAAAATATTTGAAAAAGCTAGAAGCTCTTAAACTAGAAATGTTTTGAAATCTACCTTAAATGATTTAAAAGAATTTAGAAATCTTAATAAGTTATTGAAAGCTTAGTAGAGATAAAGATGATATAAGCCTTGAATACAAGCTTAAGAATGTAGAATATAAAAATCAGTTTATCAAAGCTTCTACAAACAAAATATGTAACTATTGTGAAAAATTTGGATACATTTTACACTTGTCCACTTAGAAGAAATAGCCACAAAAACTAAAGAAAAATATTATTTATATTGAAAACATAGGGAACCAAGTAATAGACGAGAAACTTGATCAAGGTTTTTTTTTTTTTTTATTTTGTGATTGCCTCGAAATGAATAAGAATGTGCTTAATTATGTTAGGTCATTTGTTTGTTGAATTATGCTTAGATTGATCTTACATGAGTTCAAAATGTTTGGTGTGAATTTATCATTTTGAAGCTTAGTTAGAGTTGTTTAGAGTGTTCTAAGAATCAAGAGTGCAACTTTCTGTTTTCTTGATTATTGTGATTTGGAGTTAATCAAATTGACTTTTTACTTATATGAGACTTGCTTAGATTAGTTGAATTAGCTTAGATTGCATTTGGTATGTTAATCCTCCTTATACTTATATTTTGTAAGAGTAAACTTTAAAGCTCGTAAATATAATTAAAAGCTTGTGACATACATTGGAGCACTCTAAATAAGCTTTGGAGCTTGTGGTTTTTATTGCAGAATTTAAAATTCTACATCTCATAGCTCTTCTCCTTTTTTCTTTATACTTTTCTTCTTTCTTCTACTAATATTTGTGATGTTTGGGAATATTTTTTTAAAAGTTTGATTGACGTGGCTTGATGAAATTTTTTCTTGAATGGGATTTGATTATTGAGTTGTAGTAGTTATCGTTTTTAATGTTGATTGATGGTTTTTCTTGAAATGATTTGGAATTGTGTTACGTGTTGATGGTATAATTGTTGAGTTTGAATTATTTGGATCTTGAAATACTTTCCTTATTTGAAATGCTTGAGCTTATGTGTAAATTGATACTTTTTCATAATTGTGGTGTATTGATGTTATTGAATATCCGATGGCTTATTGGTGTTGCGACATGGAATCATTGAATTTGTGCTCCATGTTTTGAGTTGATTAATATCTTGAATATGTCTATAAATAGTTGAAATTGTTGTAATATTATGACTTGAGAATTGGTTGATACTAGATTCTCACATTAATGATTTCTCTTAAGACAATGATCATGATCGAGTTATGACTCCTTATTAGCAAAATGATTGACTCTTATGGAAGATTATTGTTTGGATAAGTTAACTCGAGTGGCTTTAATGATTAAATGATGCTGAGTTTGAAACTTGTAAACTTGCAATGATTTTTATGCCATAGCGCATATATGATGAGAATGAGATTGTACTTGGAACTTATATGCTCATGTGAATTGGTTAGTACCTTATGAAGATTTAGTGATATGCTTGACACTATGATTAGCGTATGTGTGCTTAGTTCTATAGGTAACATGAAAGCGATTGGTACTATGTTTAGCACTTATGGAATCTAGTGCTTGGATATCACTAATGTGAGTAATTAAGCGATACTCATTTATGGAATCTAATAATAGAGTAATGTTAATGCATGTTTTTAAGAATTAAAGCAACACTTGTGTATTTGAGAGGAAGTTAGCACTTATGATCACACATGAGTCTTGTTATTTGTTGGGAAACTTTAATCTTTACTTTTTCTTGACTGCTACTCATCTTTTTGATGAGGTCAAAGAAGGAGAAAAACAGAGGTGTTTGTTAAATCAGAGAAGTTTTTTCTTAAGGAAATCCATTCAATTTGCAAGTACCTCTTTACAATTTCAAATGGAAATTGAAGTTTCCTTTTAAATGGGTAAGTAGAGCATCATTTTTGTAAAGGCTAATTTGATCTCATTGATCAATTTCTTAGGTTAATGATAATATTCAGGAAATTGAGCCCATTTGAGGATTTCATAAGGAAATCAAGGCTTGGTAAACTTGGAATATGATCACTGAACGAATTTCCCATTTTCAGCTTTGCTTAGTTATTTGGCTCTTGAAAAGCAAACTCAAAGAAGGATTTTCAGTGCTCATTTATGCTTCCTTTAACTTTAATAGGCTTTAAGGAAGCTTAAATAAGCCTTGAAAATGGGCTTCTTTTAATGTATCTAAGTCTTTAGTATTATTTAAGCCAATATCCACGCCCATGAAGAAGAGGATGGAGGTTTCAATGATAGCTATTGGATCCTCATGAGTAATCCAATGGTCATATGTAATGCTTCATCTCAACCATCCATCTTTGAGCCATCTGACAATTAATATTAACCTCCAAGCTTTGTGAATTAAGGCTCCTCATGTCATTTGATTCGTCTAAAATATTAGCTAACTTGAGATAAATGGCAGGGCTATAATCACTCTATAGAAGATGAAAACACTAGATTAATCAAGAACATTCTAAGAACAATCAAGAACATCGAGTTTAATTTGCTGTCATGAGCATGCACATAAGATACTGAGTTTACCTATTCTTCCTTTCACATCTCTTTCTAACAACTTCCCTTCTTATTATTTTAAGATATCTCCAAGATCAACCAATAGGTACATGATCAACCCATTGTAGTAACCCTACCATACATGGTATTTGATTGGGGGAAAGTTATTTAACTGTTCTTTCCTTATGAAAGAGGGAGATTGTTGAACTTTAGGAGTTCATTTATATTTTTTATGAGATAAAACAATTTAATCAAACTCATGTTATGTATTTTATGTGTTGAAACTATTTTTAAAGTGCTTTGTGCAAAGGATCTATTATTTTTTAATATGCAAAAAGTTGTCAACACTAGCTTTGAAACATTAGTGAACATTGAAGCTTGTTAGCAAAATTCAAGAGCCTATTAGTCAAACTCAAGAGCATGTCTTGCCAAGAGCATTCTTCTTTGTTGTAGGGTTTGCAAGCTTTGGAGCTTGTCATGAAATTTGAATATTGTGTAGTAGACGAAAACTTCGGTTGAGAAAACAAAAAGGGGCTAAAGGCTAATTTCTTCTTAACCCTATAAATACATCACAAGAGTAGATATTTTAGCAGAAGTGAGCGACAACGCATATAAATTCCAATCTTACTTTGATCTTTTGTATTTTCTCTCTTGTACTCATCATTTATAATTCCTAGAGAAAGTAAATTTAATACTTATGAGAGTTTATTTATTGTAATCAAATAACTAGACTTGAACTTGAAATTGTACTTGTAGTTCAGTCATTAAGGACCAAAATTACTAAAGCTTGTGTGAGATCCTCTTGAGAAAGCAATTGGTGATCATGAGGAGTAGGGGGTGATGAAAACTTTACATTAGATTCGAGCTTAAACTTCTTATCCCTTACTTATTTATTTTTCATTGCATTTTAATTGATTTTTATGAAGTCTTTTAATTAAACCTAAGTTCTTTAAGGTTTGTTTTCATTCTTGTAGGAATTCCTAAATTGAGTTTTGCAAATATCCTACTCTAGATTTACATAACCATAAACTTAATCAAAATTGAGTAGTTTCACATAAAATTTAGGATTTGTTGGAGTGAATTGTGAGAGGGGCGCTAGGGTACTATGTATAAAGTTCAAGATGAGTTTAGGGTCTATGCCATCAAATGATCAATTCTTAACATTATTAAAATTTCATATTACCTAACTTCCTAAAATCTTATCCATCAATTACACTTACTTTTCCAAATAGATTCTTTAAATTTCATAAATACATATATATATACATACATACATACTATACAATTATTGATATTTGATAAGTTTTGGGTGTTTCATTTAAGGTTGTAAATGAGCTGAGCTATTCGATAGCTACTTGAGCTCAGCTGCTCAACTCGTTCTAGGCTAGGCTTGAACTCACTTAATAAACAAGTTAGGCTTAAGTTCTAATTAAAGTTTGTTTAATTAAACAAATCGATATCGAGCTCCAAATTAAGGCTTGCAAGCCAACTCGTAAGTAAGCTCATTTATATTGTTAACAAGCCAGCTCAAATGTAGGGTCATTTATATTGTTAACGAGCTAGCTCACTAGTAGCTAGTAAGCAAGCTTGCGAATGGGTTTGTGATTAATTTAGTGAGCCTATATTATATCAATGTTGTCACGACCCTAAGGGGCTAGTCATGTTAGTCGTGGTAGTCACCGTATACCGTACAAAGGACTATAGATTGAATTCTCTTACAATCGACGACCCTTTATACGATACAAAAGGCTACGGCTACAACTAACAACTAAGAGTTGTGCAAGCATAAGTAATATCATTTCATGATAACAATAATAAAATACAGAAATATAAAACATAATCTACTTATATAAGAATTTACAGATATAAGGTCTTTAGAACTTTTAACTCAAACTAATATCAATTTATCACATATTTAGATCTATGATCTAGATAAATTATCATGTGAACACTCTGAACACGTCCTACTCCCACATCGACTCCTTGATGAACAACTAAACTCGGGCATGTAACAGCTCGACTCTACGAACAACTCAGCTAGCGAAAGAAGACTGCAAGGGTATAAGCTAACTAGCTTAGTGAGATAATCCCCTCAACCATACAATAATCAAGTTATACAACAATTAAGTTCAATCAAATGAATGCATGTCAACCAGTATGCCAAACAAATACATGTAGGTGACCGGGTATTGCATGTAACTCAGATTTAATGTCCTCCGAAGTCAAGGTTGGAGATACATCGGCATAGTCAGATTCGGGTATCATACCAAAACTTATCCCATAACGAAACTCTGCGTTTCATATTTAAAAATGTAATGATATATCTATTATCAATTTTATCAAAAATGAGTTCTACATATGATTATAAGTAGGTTTATGCAGCCCTTACCCACCCCAAAACGGAGGCCTCTAGACTCGATCCTTAGCCAGGCAGTTCATGCCTCCAACGCCTAGTGATCCTGCGAGCTAGGGTAAGGTCATATCATATGTGTACACCGTACGAAATATATAACAATCAAATAATCAACCCACGTATGGCCTCTTACTACCTCCATGTAATGTGACGGCCGGAATTAGTTATGCGGTGTATGATTATGCGTATTTCAAGTTAACTTTTCCTAGTCGAGTAAAATTAGGTCTTATTATTCGGTGATCAATCAAGGTCACAAACAATCGATTCCTAGTGAATTTACTATGCAATAATTAATACATGATTGTAATTTAAAGTAAATTCACCGTTAACAAACAATTGTCATATATAAGCATAACCAAACCCTATACAACATTCAATTATTGATCATAATTTATATTCACTAATTACAAACACAAGTAAGTATGGGATCATTAGGAAAACTCACTTAACCATAGGTGACTCAAGAGTCGTAATAATCTAGTGGCAGGTTAGGGTTAAGGTCAAGATCACCTGAAAATAAGGAATATAAAAATTTATAAATTTGGGAATTTAAAGCTAAACTAGTATTGTAATTTATAAGGTTTACTTCACTTAGTTACACGAAATTATCGATTTGAGCTTTTTATTGAATCGTGTATAACTTTTTCATTTTAATTTGGATCGTTATGAACTTATAGTCTATTTTGATCGTTTTCGAGCGTATTTTCTCGTAGTGAAGTCTATTTTGAGCGTAATATAAAAATATCATAAAATTTATTATTTTAATTTAAAAAAAGTTATAAAATATTAATTTTAACTTTTTCTTAATATATTTATGATTTAATAACTATTTAAATCACATAATTGATAATTTTATTATTTAAAGCATATTTTACCTTAGTTCCTTATTTTTACCTATTTTTGAGATTATAGACTTATTAAATTATCATTATTTTCTTATTATTTATTTGTATTTTACGATACACACACACACACACACACACATATATATATATATATACTTATTACTATATTTGATTAATTTTTTTATAATTTACTTAATTAGTAATTCTTAATTTACGGTAATATATATATACCTCCTCCTCCTTCTTCTTCTTCTTCTTGTTCTTCTCGATTGTTGCTTTTGTTTTATTTTTACTTTGCTTTTCTTTTCTTTCTTCACTTTGTGTTTATAATTATTCACTTCCAGATTTTCTTCTTCTTTCAGTTCCAACATGAGCAACAATTTAAGGAAAAATAATAAAATAATAAGCTAACCTAATCTCTACGTTTATGAGGATAAGACAACGTAATCATTTCTAATTTTTCTTTTTTCACAAAATCAACACTTGGAACTTGAATTGTATCACGTAAGCTGCTATTACTTAATGAATTTTCTATTTTCTTTTTCATTTCTAGGACGTGGCAGCCGTAGGAAATTAGAAGAAGGAAGAAAAGAGAAAAAGAAAGAAAGAAAAAGGAAGAAAATAGAAATTAAAAATAAATATATGTAACTTTTTTAAACCTAAAAATCATAAAAATAATCATCATAAATAAATTTTGGAATTTTATGAAAATTTATCAATTTAATTGATATCCGTTATAATTATAATTTTTATAAGTTATTTTAACGATTTCGTTAAAAATTTTATGTGATTATGCGATTTAGTCGATAATTGTAATCGACTATAATTATATTACTATTGAGTGATATTTAATTAATTTATAGGCTTAAAGTTATAGCTTTAGGGTTTTAATCAAATTTGGCTTTGATTTCGGTTAATTATGCATAAATCAGATTTAGGGTTTTAGTACGCTATTTAGAGTTTTGATCAATTTCTAAGGTTTTTATTATCAGTGTTATATTCGATTTATTAAGTTTCATAATCTTTTATTGTTACCAGCCTTATTGACTCATTACATAGTTTATGACATTTGGACTTAAATTAGGGTTCAGATTATTGATTTTCTAGGGTTTACAAATGTAATTATTTTTATTTTTTAGTTATATTAATTATATGTTAATGATTTTTATTTTATTTTGTAATGTATGTTTTTCCAATTCATATATTTTTAATTTTATATATTTTAATAATCCTTTGGTAATATTCCTAACGACTCGAATAGTTGCTTGACTCCTTCTATTGTAATGTCTTCACAACTAGATTACACTAATTTTATATTTATATATCCTTGCGTAATAGTTTCACACTTTATAATTTATGTAAATTCTATAAAATCAAAAGTCTAAACCCTGATTTAAGTCCGAACCTTAATTTAAGTCCGAGTGTCCTAAACTATGTCATGAGTCGATAAGGTTAGTAACGATAAAAGTTTATGAAATTTAATAAATCGAATATAACATCGATAATAAAATTCCTAGAAATTGATCGAAACCTAAATTGCGTACTAAAAACCTTAAATCTAATTTATGCACAATTACTCGAAATTAAACTCGAACTTGATCAAAACCCTAAAATTATAACTTTGAGCTTATAAAATAATTAAAGATAACTCAATAGTAATATAATCGTAGTCAATTGCAATTATTGACTAAATTACGTAATTGTGTAAAACTTTTAACGAAACCGTTAGAATAACTTGTAAAAATTATAATTATAATGGGTACCAATTAAATTAATAAATTTTCATAAAATTCTAAAATTAATTTATAATTATTATTTTTATGATTTTTATGTTTAGAAAAATTACATATAATTATTTATATTTTCCTTTTTCTTCTATTTTCTTTCCTTTCTTTTTCTTCTTTTCTTTTCCTCTTTTATTTTCTTCCTTTTCCTATGTGAATGTAGCTGTAAATTACAGTAGCCCATGTGCACAAAAATAAGATACAAGTGTCACAAATTAAAGGGATAGAGGATAAAAGAATAAAGTATATGTCTTATCTTAATTAATGCCTCAATTAAGAGGATAAGCTTCTTTATTTTTTTATTTTATTTGCTTCAAAATCATATGGTTTTCATGTTCCAAAAAAAACTTTAGAAAAATCAAACCAAAAATATAAACTAGAAAAAAACAAAACAAAAGAAAAGAAAAGCAAAGTAAAACAAAACAAAAGCAAAACAAAGTTCAAGAACAAGAAGAAAAAAAGAAGAAGAAGAAGAAGAAGAAGGAGAAATAGAAGAAGAAAATTAAGGATATTACCACCATATTTAGGTAAGTGTATTTATTTTAGTTGTATATATGTATATTATATGGTATGTGCATATATATACTAAGTATTTTGTTATATGTTTCATTATATATACATATATAGATGCATGAGTAGATAAATTAATATATATTTATATCTCTTTTATGTGTGTATAAACATATGTATGTGGACATGTATATATACATTATTATTTAGAAGATACGGTATATGTATATATATATGTAAGTATAAATAAGAATACATGTGTTAAGTATTTAGTATTTTCACAATTAGGCATTGATATATATATATATATATATATATGTACACGTGAATATGTATATTGTATATATGTATATAATCTTTATTTTCATATATGATATATATATGTGTAAATATACTATATTATATATATATATATATATATATATACATGTGTTTCATATTTTTATATTCATGTACACATGTAAACTATTTTTTTCTCTTATATATGTATATATGTATATATATATGTGGCGTGAATATGTGTACATGTATATATAAACCTAGTCTTTATTATATATGTGTACAAGTATAATAGCAGGTATATGTATGTATATTTATATCTAGTATTTTCATTTTACAAGAATTTTTGTATATATATTTATATAAGTATTTAGGCTAAACGTTGTATATATGTACAATAATATTAGTTGTATTCCATATTTTATACATATATATATATATAATACAACCATATAAGTGTATATGTATAGAAAATACAAATACATTCCTGTTATACTTATACATATAGTATATAGTATATAATTAAATTCAAAATAATTTTGTACATAAAGTATAATGTACATTAAATAGTCTATATAATATACAATAATATTTACTAAATAAAATAATAAATATGTTTATATATATATAAGTGTACCGTAAATTAGGAAAAAGAATTAATAATTAAGTAACTTAGAAAAATTAATTAAATATAATACTAAGTATTTATATATATATATGTATATCGTAAAATACTAGAAAATAATAATAAAAAAATTAAAATTAAATTAAATTAATAAGTTTAAAATCTCAAAAATAGATAGAAATAAGGAATTAGGGTAAAATAAGCTTAAAATAATAAAATTATCACTTATACGATTTAAATAATTATTAAATCATAAATATACTAAGAAAAAGTTGAAATTAATATTTCATAATTTTTTAAATTAAAATAATAAATTTTATGATATTTTTATATCACAGTCTAAACTGTGAGTCACAACGTTCAAAACAAACTTCGTTACGAGAAAATACACTCGAAAATAATCAAAATGAACTATAAGTTCATAACAATCTAAGCTAAAATGAAAAAGTTATATGCGGTTTGATAAAAAATTCGAATCGATAATTTTGTGTAATTAAGTGAAGTAAACATTAGAAATTATAATACTAGTTTAGTTTTAAATTCCCAAACTTACAATTTTCTATATTACTTATTCTTAGGTGATCTCGACCTTAACCCTGAGTTGCCATTGGATTATTACGACCCTTGAGTCAATTATGGCTGAGTGAGTTTTTCCTAATGATCCCATACTTGCTTGTGTTTGTAATTAGCAAATATAAATTATGATTAATAATTGAATGTTGTATGAGGCTAGGTTATGCATGTATATGATAACTGTTTGTTAATGGTGAATTTACTTTAAAGTACGATAATGTATTGATTGTTACATAGTAGATTTGCTAGGAACTGATTGTTTGTGACCTTATTGATAACTAAATAATAAGACTTAATTTTACTCGACTAGAAAAAGTTAACTTGAAACATGCATAATCATACGCTGCATAGGCCATCACATTACATAGAGGTAGCGAGAGGCTATATATGGGTTGATTATTTGATTGTTATAGATTTCATACAATATAACCTTACCCTGGCCTGCAGGATTACTAGGCATTGGAGGCGCTAATCGCTTGGCTAAAGGTCAAGTCTAGAGGCCTACATTTAGGAGTGAGTAAGGGCTACGTAAATCTACTCACAATCATATGTAGAAGTCGTTTTTGATAAAACTAAGAATGGATATACCATTACATTTAATATACGAAACGCAGAGTTTCGTTATGAGATAAGTTCTAGTATAATACTCGGATTTGACTGTGCCGATGTATCTCCAACCTTAACTTCGGAGGGCATTAAATTTGAGTTGCATGTAGTACCTGATCACCTGCATGTATTTATTTGGTATACTGATTGACATGCATTCATTTGATTGAACTTAATTTATGTATAACTTGATTATTGTATGATTAAGGGATTATCTCACTAGGCTAGTTATCTTTTTCCCTTGTAGTCTCCTTTCGCAGGCCGAGTTATTTGTGAAGTCGGGTCGCTATATGCTTGAGGTTAATTGTACATTAGGGGGTTGATGTGGGAGCAAGACGTGATCAGGGTATACTCGTGATAGTTTATTTAGACTATAGATCTGATTATGTAATAAAAATTATATTAGTTTGAGTTAAGAAGTATTATAAACTTTTTATCTATAAATTCTTATATAAATAGATTGTGTTTTATATTTCCTTAACTTGTTATTATTATCATGAAATGATATTGCTAACACTTGTGCAACTCTTGGTTGTTAGTTGTAGCTATAACTGTAGCTGTAGCCTTGCGTATCGCATAAAGGGTTATCGATTGTAAGAGAATTTAATTTTCAGTCCTTTATGCAGTATACAGTGACTATCACAATTAACTCATTTGGGTCGTAATAATTTATGTTTGTGATTTTTCGACTAGGCATAAATTGCAGTTCCATATAATACATGTATGTTACAAATGGGTAAACAAGGATCACTGACATTGATTAATTATGAAATGCAAAATGTGCATTTTAATTGGTATATTTTGTTTCACAATTTCACATGGGAAAAACGGTTACAACTGGCTTATCTATAATTATGACATTATGTTATGCGATCGATTATAGTGTAATTCTACATGATATGTTACCTCACAAGAATATTAGGTATAGTCTCTAATAAGGGAAATGTGAGGATATAAGTATAAAATTAGTATAAATTTAAGCTTAGGCTCGTTTAGGCTCATTTATTTAAATGAGCTCGAGTTCCAGCTTAAACTTAAGCTCGTTTAGGCTTGTTAATCTAAATAAGCTTAGAAGGCTTGTTTAAATAAAAAGTCAAGTTCAAACTTGTTTAAATATATGAGCTTAAGTTCATATATAGGCTCGTTTAGTTGTACGAGCTCAAGTTGAGCTTAAGCTTTAGAATTCTTAATGAGCTCGAGTCTCTAATTTTTAGGCTCAATAAAAGTTTGGCTCAACTCAAACTCTATAATTTTTAAATGAGTCAAGTTGAAGCCTTTAAAAACTTAGCTCAGCTCAACTCATTTGCAGTGTTGGTTTCATTTTTCATCTTATGAAATTTTTTGTTTTCAAAAAAATAAATATGAAGGAAATTTTGTAAATTTATTTTTTACAATATTAAGGTTGTAAACTTAAGTCAAAGTCATATTTGTTAATGGAAATAGCAAACTGAATAGTAACTTCTAGTAGTAATACCATAGCAAATACGGTTTATGGCTAAGGTGTAAATTCAAGCATTGATAATGAACAAAGAAAGAAGAGATTTCTTGATAAATTTTATTACAATTTTGAGGTTAAAAAAAAAAAAGGAAATAAGAAATTGACAAATGCATTAATCCCTTACACAAAGTGTGAACAACAACTATAAGCTGAAATAGAATGGAGATGGATTTGAGCGCATGATTCTAGCAAGACTCGTGCCCTATAGCTAACCTATCATTTAATGGACCAATAGAATAAATCTAAATAAAAGGAACTGAATCGAGTCTATAAAATTAGAAAGGAAAAACAACAGTACAAGCCAATCTTATGAGGATTCGAGGTTGCTCCTAAACAATTAATCTATTTCACTGTTATTAGGGGTTTTGGAAAGAAAGAGGATGTTTTTGTATTTTGATAACAATAAAAATTGTAAAGATATGAGTAAAATCAATATTTGATATTGCATATGAATATTAAAGTTAAATTATTTCATGATTGAATCATCAATTGATATTATGCATCATTTGTGAAACCATCACAAGTGTTAAAATGAATTTGATATGACTTAGATATAATTAACAAGGTTCCTACATCATCTACATAGATCAATAAGAAGACAATATGAATAAAGATGAATAAGAAGTTCTCAATATTCAATAAAACGACTAAACTCTTACAAGAGCAAAGTTTGTCAATAACTTAATAAAAAGGATAATTGAACTAAGTGTTCTATTACATAAGAGGTCTATTTATGTAAGTAAATACAATTAAACTTAATCTTTGTAAAATAAAAGGAAACTAATAAATGCCAATAAAATAAATTAACTTTGTCACGACTCGATGGGGTTAGTCATGGCAGTTGCCGTATACCATATAAAGGATTGCAGATTGAATTCCCTTACAATTAACGACCTTTTTATATGATATACAAGGCTACAGCTACTACTAATTACCAAGAGTGCATAAGCTTAAGCAATATCATTTCATGATAAATAATAATATTATAAAAACATAATACACGGTTTCTTTGTATAAAAGCTTACAATTACAAAGTCTGAAACATGACTTAAGTTAAACTAGTATAACAATTACATATTCAGATTTATAAACTAGCATAAGTACTCTCTGATCACATCCAGCTCCCATACTTACCCCGAGTAGAAAACTAACCTCGGGCATGCGACGGCCTGACTCCACAAAAAGGTTGGCCTGCAAAAGAAGACTATAAGAGTATAAGCCTACTAGCTTAGTGAGATAATTTCCCTCAACCATACAGCAATCAAGTTATACAACAGTTAAGTTCAACCAAATGAATGCATGACAAATAGATGGCCAAACAAATACACGTAGGTGACCAGGTACTGCATGCAACTCAGATTTAACGCCCTCCGAAGTTAGGGTTGGAGATTCATCAGTATAGTCAAATTTGGGTATCATATTAGAACTTATTTCATAACGAAACTCCGTGTTTCATATTTAAAATATAATAGTACTTTTATTACCAACCTTATCAAAATGAGTTCTACATATGATTGTGAGTAGGTTCACGCAGCCCTCACTTACCCTTAAACGAAGGCCTCTAGACTCGACCCTTAGCCAGGTGGTTGGCGCCTCCAACGCCTAGTTATCTCGTGGGCTAGAGTAAGGTCATATCGCACGTGTGTATTATACAAAATCAATGACAATCAATAATCAACCCACGTATGGCCTCTCGCTACCTTCGTGTAATGTGACTGCCGGAATTAGTTATGCAGTGCATGATTTATGCATGATCCAAGTTGACTTTTTTCTAGTCGAATAAAATTTAGTCTTATTTATTCAATGATCATTCCAAGCCACAAACAATCAATCTAGTGAATCTATTATGCAACAATTATTATATTATTGAAATTTAAAGTAAATTCACCATCAACAACAATTATCATGCACAAGCATAACCCAACTCCATACACATTCATTTATAAATCATATCTTATATTCACTAACTACAAACATAAACAAGTATGGAATCATTAGGAAAAACTCACTCAGCCATAGCCAACTTAAGGGTCGTAGTAGTCTGGTGGCAACTCAGGGTCTATATCGAAATCACTTGAGAACAATGGAAATTTTGTAAGTTTAGGAATTTAAAGCTAACTAATGTTATAATTTGTAAGGTCTACTTCACCTAGTTATGTGAAATTATCGATTCGAGCTTTTTATTGAATCGCGTGTAACTTTTTCGTTTTAACTCGAATCGTTATGAACTTATAGTCCATTTTGATCGTTTTCGAGCGTATTTTCTCATAACAAGGTCCGTTTTGGATATTATGACTCGTAGTTTAAATTGTGATATAAAAATATCACAAAAATTATTATTTAAGTTTAAAAATTATAAAATATTAATTTTCGCTTTTTCTTAACATATTTATGATTTAAATCATATATTTGATATTTTTATTATTTTGAGCATATTTTCCTATTTTTGAGATTTTTAAATTTATTATGATTATTATTATTATTATTATTGTCTTTATTATTTTTATTTCTTAACATATTTATGATTTAAATCATATATTTGATATTTTTGTTATTTTGAGCATGTTTTCCTATTTTTGAGATTTTTAAATTTGTTATGATTATTATTATTATTATTATTATTATTATTGCCTTTATTATTTTTATTACTTCTCACTTTCTTATTATTTATGTATTTCACGATTTATACATACATATATATATATCTATATATATTTTCGGTATACTACATATATATTATATATGTTATATGCTATATATATACAAACATACTCTTATGTACATATATATATTCATGTATTTGTATTTATACATATAAATATACTTATATAATTTTCGAATACTTAAATATATATAAATAATCTACAAATACCTATTCTTATAATATATATTCGGTATATATATATTTACATAGTATTTGTTATAAAATATGTATACTATATATTATGCATATATTTTATGATATATGCGGTATACCGCAATATATACTCTATATTATACATATATATATGTCATATATACATATATTATTACTTATGGAAATATACTACTACCCATATACTATACGATTTTATATATATATATATATATACAACAATAATTATACATGGGTACATATACTAATTATATATTATAGTTATTTTAATGAAAATACTTAATACTAATTATATGTATTCTTAAAAAAAATACATAATACATACTCTTTCCGTATAATATACTTATGTACATACATGTATACATACATAGCCTAATACATGCATATATTATTCAATTTATGTATTTATGCACATATACATGTATTAGTAATGTTATATTTATAAAAATACTATACAAATACTTCATTTATACATGTATATACTATGTAATATACATCTATACTAGAAACATAATCTACTTACCTATTATTCTTAGTTTTTCTTCTTCTTTTCCTTCTTCTTTTCTTCTTATTTTCTCTTTCTTTTCCTCATGGTTTTGCTTCCCAAATTTTTTATTTGTTTAAAAAGAAATTTTCCAGATTTTTGGTTGCTTCAATTTCACGTCCAGACATTCACTTTCGGTTGGAAATATTATATATACATATTTTACACAAATCCATTTGATTTAGCATTTATGGAGAAAGGACAACCTAATCTATTTATATTTGATTTGCTTTTCCTAATTGCAACACTTGTAATTTTAATTCCTCACATAGGCTACTGGTTGGGATTTTTTCCAGGACATGATAATTGAAGAAAAAGAAGGAAAGGAAGAAAAGAGATAAATAGAAAAAGAATGAGAAGGAAAATAAAAATTAATAATAAATATATGTAATTTTTCGAAACATATAAATTATAACAATACTCATCATAAATTAATTTTTAAATTTTTGTGAAAATTTATCAATTTAATTGGTACCCGTTGTAGACACTTAATTTTTGCCCCTTTATAGTCTTAATTTTTATTTTTACAAAAAGGGTTCTAATCCAAAAAAATAAAAATAACAAAAAAAATTAAATTAATTAAAGATAAAAATAACAAAAAATTTAACAAATAATGAAAATACCAAAAAAAATAAGAAAAGAAAATTAAAAAAAAAAAGACTTTTTAAAATTTTTTAGGAAGTAACTCATATTAAGAACAAATAGTTTTAGTTTTAGTTTAGTTAAAAAATTTTATTTTAGGGAATCAGATAGTTTAAGTATAGTTTAATTGTACTGAATGTCAAGGTACAGGCTAATGGTCTAACAGATAAGTATTGAAGTATTTAAAGTGGATTTAGTTTGAAGTCTTGGGTTTAAGTCTTAGCAGGCACATGTCTTTATTTTTCAATCTCTTGCAGAAACGAGATGAAAATGGGTCATATCTATTTAAATCATATGAATTTAGTTAAATCGGATTTAAATTCATTTGAATCTAGTTTAATTACCAAATCGGATATAATTTGATGTGATAAGATGTGATATGATTTAGACTCTATAAACACACACACGCAGTCAGAAAAAAAAAAAAAAGACAGGAGGCCAAACTCCATCTTGATACAACAGTCACGGACGCTTCAATTGCTCATCTCCAAGCAGCAGCAAGAACAGCACAACTTCGGTTACACACACACAAACACAAGCAGTACGCGTTGTTTACTGACCAGTGTCGCGATAGCCAGCACACGCCCATACGATCACCACTGCAGCTCCCTATCCATGCTGCTACACATGCGATAAACACGAACAGCAGTATACGCCGTCCACTGCTACTCCGTCCATGCCGACAATCATTCGGGCCGTCCACCGCAACGATTAGCACCAATATTCGGCTGAACACTCCATAACAGTAGTGATATTGATCTCCACGATCAGCTGCTATCCTCAAGTCCACACTGCAACAAACGCCAACTACAATAGTCTTACCCACATACATTGGAACATACGAAGCACTGCACACTACTGGCTGCATACTACTGGGTGATTCCTTCGCATGATAGCAACTAAGACTGAACCACGCGATAAGTATACACCACAAAGCTGAACCCAAGTCACACCAACAGTCACGACGTACACGACGTCTACCCTGGTTCTTGGTCGTACACAAGCTTTTTGCTGATACAGTTCGCGGACGACGATCTCCCAAATCCTTGAGTAACAATTGATCAGTAATAGCAAGCGAAGCTACTACGTGACTCCAGCAGCCTGACTCAAACGCTACACATAGCCAAAATAGCAGCAGTAGTAGCAGCCATACATATCCAGGCTTCATCGCCTACCACTCCGATCACGTCCAGGCTTTAGCACACACACCATACTTCGCCAAAACTCCCCAACACGCTGCAAGCCTGCACCACCCACTACATTAACGTTCCACTGCTGAACGTACGAGGCCTTGCGCAACCGTAACGAACAGACTAAGGTTCGGTTGTTGAATATATATTTTTATTTTTATTTTATTATTTGATTATTATTATTATGTTGTTAAGTCTTTAGCAATTTAATATTATACATTCATTAGTTTAGGAAATCTTTAAGATTAGCTTTTATATTAGGTATATTTCTTAACATTATTAATTCACTTAGGAGGATAATTGTTAAATAGAAATAGTGTAGATGCATATTTATATATATATATATATACATTCGCCTAGGATTCCTTTAGAATTAGTTTTTTTTTTTTAAAAAAAATTATCATATAGGGAATTGTTTTTAGAAACAAAAATTAACAAAAGGAAAATTTTTACAAAAAGATTATAGTGTTTTAGGGAGTCTTTTGATTACTTACGAGTTAGGGCCCTTTATTTATTTCTTTATTTTTGAATAAATTAAATTGATCAAAACGTAAACTCGTCCGATTTTTAAAAATTAAAATCAATCAACACATTAAAGATTTTTTTTAAAAGAACTACGATTTTCTGATCCCGGCTAGCGGGTACGTAGGCACCTTCGAGGTGACGATAAAATATGTAGAAACTTAGGTTCTTTTTCTTTTGATTTTATTTATTTGTTTATTTATTTTAAATATTATAATTAGAAGAATAATCCTAATTTCAATAAATAGATAGTGGTACCCGTTAAGGGTTTAATAAGTTAGCCCTCGAATTTGGAACCCTCTAGTTCTTCATTCGAAATTGAAATCAAAGACCGATAGCCAAATCGTAATCAATCCACCCAATTGGTTACTGTTTCTTTTTCTTTTCCCAACTTTGGTCAGGTGGCGACTCTAAAAATTATTTTTAATAAAAAATCGGAATTTCTCAATTTCTTTAATCAAGGATTAATATTAAATGGGTTAGGGTTTAGTATTAATCGGAAATGGGGAAGTCAATTTCAAATAGAAAACCGAAAAATCAGGATTGACAATTTGACGACTCCACTGGGGATACTAGAGGGCTAGCCACTAGAAGTTGCCGAAAATAGGATTATTTTTTAAAAAAATAAAAAAAATAAAAAGATGAAATAATAAAAATAATAAAAAAGAAATTAGGTATGTTATTTTATGTATTTGTTTATTTTATTTATTTGATTTTTACTAACATTTTTTTTTTTGTTGTGGCAGTTTAATTAAGGGGGAATTTTGGGGGTTTTACTTTTATTTTGTTTTCTGCATCATAAATGCATGGTAGATACGGTCAGAACCAGGCCATCTTAGGACCTTAGGAGGGGGGCCATTGTGTAAGCTTCGGATGTTGTGGGGTAACCACCTTTCGGGGCCAATCAGGCTACCTCACTCAAGTTCAGATGCGACCATAGAATCGTTGTTTTGAAAAACGTAGTGGTTGCAGAACTTAAGAACCTTTAGAACCTACCCTTTATATTACATGAAAATTTTTTTCAAAAAATTCACAAGAACCTATGATGTGGCAAACCTAAATGGATAAAGGTAGTTGTAAAGTTGTGATTGTAGTTGTAATCTTTCCTTGTAAATAATTTGTAAAGTTTAGAATACGTTGTAATTGTAACTTTAATTTTGATTTTGATTAGTCATGGTTGGATCAAGTCAAGGGCCTTTTGAAGACATTCATGTCCACCTACCGCATTGGCCACAGAAACTGCTTTAAACGTAGTTTCGACTCTTTAGCCCAGATAAACAGGAGTTTATTAAGAATAAGATTGGGCCCATCCTCTCTCTACAGAAGATCACTATGAACATCACTCTAGTGTGGGCCTTAGTCCACCTTTAGGAGCTCGAATCCACCAGTTTCTATATGGGCCTACATCAGCTAAGCCCAACTTTAGAAAAATACTCCCAATTGTTGTGGGCTCCTACAATCATTGAGGATATCTATGTCCCAGACTTGGAAGCTGCAGCACCAAAGATCTTCAGCAAGTTGCTAGGAATTAGAAAAACCGAAATAAACTGGGTTCTAAATCAAGGAAAGACCATTTGATTAGAGGATGTCATGGACTGGTTTTCTACTGAATTGAAGCATAAGGAAAAACATGAGGTTTTTTGTGCAAATTTAGAAACATGGCACCAGTATCGGGTCAATGCTTTTATATTGGTGGTCTTCAATACTATTTTGTTCCCTAATGAAAGACGTTGAGTCCATTTCAGAATTGTAGAACTCGTAACCCAATTCCTTGAAGGGAAATCATACATCCCAGCCCTTCTAGTCGAGCAGATTAGGTCACTAAACCATCTCAAGAAAAAGAAACGAGGAGATCTGAAAACTAATATGGTCTTACTGGTGATCTGGTTCATTAGCCACATGAGAAGTTACCAACCTAATTTCAATCGGGCTGAGTTTACTCTGTAATATGATCTCATCAAATCGTTTGCAGAAAGAATCATGCTACCAGAAAATATAGCTAACCGCTATTAGGTCCAATACTTTCAGGGTATGAAAGCGGAAGAGTTGTTGTTGAAACCCAGGTGGTTTGCAAGCAAGGAAATGATAAGAGGATGTAAAGACTTTAAAGCGATTCCTCTTATTGGTTTCAACCTTTGCACCGCATACGTCCTGGCCAATGGACTCATTGAGGACATGATCCCCAGACCATCATTAGAAGCTGTCTCATTGGACTTCCTTAACCCCAGCATGACGATGGCTGATAAAGCAACCAAGCTTCAGAGCATCCGACCTCTTTGGTGCACGAGAAAGACCACCCCTACCACTAGAGGGATAACAGCCAGGAGCCAGACAACTAAAGGA
Source organism: Lumnitzera littorea (assembly GCA_024138015.1). Classification (NCBI taxonomy): domain Eukaryota; kingdom Viridiplantae; phylum Streptophyta; class Magnoliopsida; order Myrtales; family Combretaceae; genus Lumnitzera; species Lumnitzera littorea. The sequence goes on from JAMXBB010000008.1 coordinate 16,326,130, forward strand.
TTTCTTTATCACCAGCTAAAAGGGTTGAACGATATGGAAGACAACAAAGAGAAGGGGGAAGTTCAAGTTGAACTCGAGAGGATGAGTAAAAGAGAGTAGGAGTTGGAAAGCCGTTGCAAGGAGTATCATCAGAAGATAAAGGAATTGGAAGCAGAACTGAAGAAGACCAAGGGCAAAGAAGAGCAGGCTCCTATGATCCGAAAGAAGAGAAAGGCGAAAGGCGTAGGATAAGCCTACTAGGCACTAGGAGATTAAATTTTAGATTTTAGGTTTTTTATGTTTTCATTAGAATTCATTTTATGAACATAATAAGAGGTGTAAAGCTTCACATTTGCAAAAAATTAATAAAAGTTAGTTAGGTTTTGCCACATCAAAGGGTTCTCCCTAATTCTTGATTTTTCATTGCACTCATGTGACATGCATCTTGTGTTTATACGATTAACAATCCTTTTCTAGCAAAATGTAATATGTACTAACCCTTTGTTGAGTTGTTCAATAACCATCAGGTAAAATTTCAAGATAGCTTCCAAACGTTAAGTCTTTCAGAGAAGTTCGATTAGAACACGTTTCCAAACAAGGATGGTCACCACTCAAGGAAATGATGGAGACCCTAAGGTCAACGATCCCTTTGAGTTGAGGTTTCGTTCCATAGAAAGGGCTATGCAAAAGATGGTAGAACAAATGAGCTTCTTAGCAGACAACATTGCTTTGCTACGAGCTACAGTACCGGCTAATGAAGAAAGTTCTAAAACCTATTATGGGAAGAATACACAAGCTCCTGAAGCAGAGCACGAATATCAAAAAGACCCATTCGAGTTAGAAGGAGTTTACCCGAAAGACAACCCGACCTTCGAACCTGATACGTATGCGGCCCCGAGACCTGTCGACCATGGGCCAAGTACAGACAGCTTGAAAGAACTAGAAAAGAAATTGACACAACAGATCACTGAGAAGATGAAGGCATTCGTAGGGTGTGATGGATTTGAACAGGCGGGGATTACAGAGTTTTCCGTGTATGACATGGGATCATACCCTAAAAAGTTTAAGGTACTAAAATTTGAAAAGTATAACGGGACGGGTTGCCCTAAGCTCCATACCAGGTTGTATGTTAGGAAGATAGGTAAATATGTTCAGTACAATTCACTCATGGTATAGACATTTTAAGATAGTTTGATCGGACCGGCCTTGACTTGGTATGCTCAGCCTGATTTGAATTAGATAAATACATGGGAGAAACTTGCTTGAGCATTTTATGAACAATATAAATTCAATGAAGAAGTAACCCCGACTATGATGGACTTGGTTGCCCTACGGAAGAAGAATAATGAATTGTTCAAAGAATACGCTCAAAGATGGAGGTCCTTAGCTGCAAGAATCTCTACTCCTACGACTGAGAAGGAGCTCACATCGGCTTTCATTAACACCTTGGAGAGGCCCTATTTCTCCTATCTCATTGAGCAGGCGTCGTCTAGTTTTGCTGAAGTAGTAGCGGCCGGGTGCAGGATTGAAAGTGCCGTCTCTTCCGATAAGCTGCAAGACCCAACAAATAAAAGACCACCAGCATCATCATCTATTCTTAGACCAGCCGCCAGCAAGCCTAAACAATCTATGGTTGGTATGGTAAATTCAAATGCCAGACCAAATGCTCAAGTTGCTTTTAGGGTAAATCCACCTCCCGTTTAGCAACAGTTTAAAGATCAGTTTCAAACTAACAGGACTTATAGGCAATTTACCAAGATACCGGTCCCTTTAAGTCAAGTCTTCGAGAAGTTGCGAAGGGATAATTTGATATGGTACGAACTTCCTAGCGATCGATATCGATCGAGAATCTTTGACCCCATAGTAAAGTGTGAATACCACTATAGACAAGTGGGGCATTCGATTGATGCATGCTGGAGATTGAGGAACAAGATTCAGGACTTGATAGATGAAGGGACGGTGCAGTTGGATTTTGTGGAAGCCCTAGTTCCTAATGTTAGCAATTATCCCTTACCTAACCACAGGTCAATGATTAGTATGATTTCTTGATGACTATGCTATCAACGTCATTGATTCAAATAAGAAACCTAAGGTTTTTGAGTTTTATACTGGCAACCAGACTCCAAAAGTGAAGAGGTATACATTCTACGTACTGTTGCCACTAGAAAATTACAAGGCTGCTCCATTTAACTATCACCTGGTAAATCAGGAGAAACCAGGTCCTCTGGTAGGGGGCATTACTCGATCGGGAAACATTTATCACCTAAGAGAGGAGCATGGGAGGAAGCTCACATTGGGAGAGTCAAATGATAAGATGGCGGCCGAACGCATTGAGGGGCTATCGACCTTTACCAAAATGATCAAGTCGAGTGAGTATAAGATCATGGATCAACTCAGTAAGACTCCTGCACAAATATCGTTGATGGGCCTATTAATTGCATCTGAACCATACAGGGAGGCTTTGTTTCGCACTTTAAATGAGGTGAAGGTCCCTCGAGAAATTCCAACTGAGAAGATGGTACTGGTTACTAATTTGATCCTCGCAATAAATCAAATTGCATTTTCAGCTGAAGAATTAGATGAGGAAGGGAACAAACATACAAAGCCACTCTTTATCATGGTAAGGAGTAACGACATAATTGTCACCAGGGTGCTCATTGACAATAGATCGTCACTGAACATCTACCCACTTGCCACCTTAGATTTGCTAGGCATTGACACATTTGCAATTAAGCCTTCTTCCACAACGGTTAGGGCCTTTGATGGTTCTAAAAGAGAGATTATAGGGGAGATTGATTTATCTATGAATGTTGACCCTCAGCACTTTACTATTCGATTCTAAGTCATGGACATTCCAAGATCTTTCAATCTACTCTTGGGAAGACCTTGTATTCATGCAGCAGGGGCCATACCCTCGAGCTTGCACTAAAAATTGAAGTTTATCTCCAATGGCTAGGTGATTACAATTCTGGGAGATCAAGATTATGAAATCTACAAGGAGATGGCTATACCTTACATAGGAAGTGAGGGACAAGAAGAGTTGGCTTTACAAATGTTTGAAGAAGTGAACATGATTACCTGTCCCGACAGAGAGGATGATAGAAGAATGAGATTCAAGGAAGGCCAGATTGATACCTATGGCCTTGGTTACAATCCTACCTCGGTAGAAGAATTCCAGAAGAAATAAGCGAGGGGCAAGAGAGCTAATAGATTATACCATGCCTCAATGACCTTTCCATCGCTAGCTGAGACATTCAGACGGGAAGAGACTCAAGCCCGAGAATCTGATAAAGAAGGATTAACAAACTTGCCACCCAAGTTCCAGCATCATTTGAACAACTGGTTCTCCATCCCTGCGAATAGCAACAGGTCTTCCCTAGGGTAAAGGGGTGACCTATAGTTAGTATTTTCTGAATTTTTATTTTCAATAGTCATCGTTTTAAATGTATTGTTAAACATTTCGTTCAAAATTAGTTAAGCCTTTATCTCATTTAAGACCATACTTCCATTCATTTAATAAAATCTTAGTTCGTTTCTTTCTTATGTTGCATTCTAGTTCTCTTTTGCTTATATACACTTTTCTTTATGCATTCTCATTAGATCCAATGAACCAAGCAAAAACCAAGAATACCTCGCATAAGTAGAAAATGAGAATATCGATATCGCTTCCGGCTTTACTGAGTTAGTCGTCGGGAGCGATGTCGATGACCATAGTAATATACAAGAGCAATGGCAAAAACATGAACTGGGTAGAATTACTATTGATGAACCAATTGAGACAATTAATGTGGGGAACGAAGAAAATCCTAAGAATTTAAAAATTGGGGCGAGTTTAAAAGAGAAACAAAAAACAAAAATGATTACGTTGTTAGCTAAGTATCAAGACATGCTTGCTTGGTCATATGAAGATATGCTTGGGTTGGACCTGTCGATTGTAGTCCACCATTTACCCACACAGGAGGACATCAAACCAAAAAAGCAAAAATTGAGGAGATTTCGACCTGACATCTTGTTGAAAAAAAAAGAAGAAGTGAAGAAACTACTAGAAGTTAGATTCATTGAAGTGTCGGATTACCCAAAATGGGTAGCCAATATTGTTCCAGTAATGAAGAAGAATGGGAAAGTTAGAGTATGTGTAGACTTTTGAGATCTCAACCAGGTAATGCCTAAGGATAATTTTTCATTGCCTCACATTGATGTCTTGGTGGATAACACTGCCGGAAATCATCTATTCTCTTTCATGGATGGTTTTTGGGGATATAATCAGATTCGAATGTTCGAAGAGGATAAGACGAAGACAACTTTCATTACGACTTGGGGAACATTTTGCTACAATATGATGCCGTTTGGGCTTAAGAATGCAGGTGCAACATATCAAAGGGCCATGGTTGCAATTTTTCATAATATGATGCATAAAGAAATAGAAGTATATGTTGATAATATGATTGCGAAATCCAAAGAGGAGGAAGATCACTTAGAAAACCTGAGGAAGTTGTTTGATAGACTGAGGAAGTACCACTTGAAATTGAATCTGGAGAAATGTACCTTTAGTGTAACGTTAGGAAAATTGTTGGGGTTCATACTCAACCAAAGAGGTATTGAAGTCGATCTTGATAAGGCCAAAGCTATAATTGACATGCCTCCTCCACAAACGTTCAAGGAAGTGCGAGGATTGCTGGGGCGTTTAAATTACATAGCCCGATTCATCTCACAGTTAACGGACAAGTGTCACCCTCTTTTTAAGCTGTTAAAGAAGAACGCAAAGATCAGTTGGAATGAGGAATGCAAAGAGGCTTTCACAAAAATAAAAAAATATCTCATGAAACCTCTAGTGTTAATAGCTCCTAAACTTGGAAAGCAGTTGTTCTTGTACCTGACCATAATGCTAGAATCCATGGGATCCGTGCTTGGCCAAAAGGATGAAGAAGGGAAAGAGCGAGTCGTTTCCTATCTAAGCAAGAAGTTTACCAAAGGGGAGCAAAAATACTCAGAAGCCGAAAGAACCTATTGTGCATTGGTCTGGGTTATGCATCGGCTCAGACAATATACACTGTATTATCAAATTGAGTTGATAACACAACACGATCCTTTGAAATACTTAGCTGAAAAACCGGCTTTCATTGGTAAAGTTTCAAAGTGGTAGATGTTGCTGATAGAATTTGACATTAAGTATGTGAGCCAAAGTTCAGTTAAAGGGCAAGCTTTAGCAGATCAATTAGCGGAGAATCCTTCTGAGGATACCCCTTAAGAAGCACAGGTTGAGTTTCCCGATGAAAACATCTTAGTAACGGGAAATGATTCTGATGGCGAAATGGTCAAAAAATCTTCAAGGTGGAAAATGTTCTTTGACAAAGCAGCTAATATGTCCAGATGTGGAGTAGGGGCAATTCTGGTATCGCCTGGAGGTACACAATTTCCAATGGCTGTAAAATTGGTTTTCCCATGTACCAATAACATTGTAAAATACGAGGCGTGTATTTTGGGACTCACAATTGCATTGTTTAAGGAGATACAGGAATTATAGGTATATGGAGATTCTTTGTTGATTATAGGCCAAGCTCGGGGTGAGTATAAGACGAAAGACCCCAAATTAGTACCTTATCGCCAACACCTAGCCGAGTTGATAACCAAGTTTGAAAAGATTACCTTCGTGTATGCACTAAGGGTTCAAAACCAATTCGCCGATGCTCTTGCTACTTTGGCATCAATGATTCAGATATTGAAAGGAGTGGAGATTCAGCCACTTAAAATTGAAATTGAAGAAAAGCCCACTTTTTGTTTGGCAATGGAAAGTTCATGTAACGAAAAGCCTTAGTATCATGATATCAAAATGTTTTTACAACATGGTACGTACCCCGAAGTAGAGAGGAAGGACAAAAAATTAATTAGAAGATTGGCGGTTCAGTACTTGATGAACGATTTTACACTGTACCGACGATCATTTGATGGTATGTTTTTACGTTGTATAGATGGGAAAGAGGCAGAGATGCTAATGAAAGAAGTGCACGAGGGAGTATGTGGCCTTCACATGAATGGCTACATGCTTGCCAAGAAAATCATGAGGATGGGATATTACTGGTCAACTATAGAAGCAGATTGTATCGGACATGTTAGATGCTGCCATTTGTGCCAGATCTATGCGAATAAGATAAATGCTCCACCTCAAGAATTGCATACACTATCAGCACCATGGCCTTTTTCGATGTGGGGGATAGATATCATCGACCCAATTACTCTAAAAGCATCTAATGGGCAACGATTTATATTGGTAGCTATTGATTATTTCACTAAGTAGGTTGAAGCCTCATCTTACTCTAGTGTGACAAATGGAGTAGTGGTCAAGTTCATCAGGAGAGATATACTGGCTCGGTATGGTATGCCAGAAACAATTATTACTGACAACGGTACGAATCTGAATAATAAATTGATGTCCGAGTTATGCCGACACTTCAAGATCATTCATAGAACTATCTACTCCTTATCGGCCCCAAATGAATGGAGCCATGGAAGCAGCCAATAAGAACATCAAAAGAATTATTGAGAAAATGGCCATTACGTATCGAGATTGGCATGAGATGTTACCATTTGCACTCATGGCCTATCAAACTTCTATTAGAACATCAACAGAGACAACCCCCTACTCGTTGGTATATGGAATGGAGGCTGTACTGCCAGTGGAGGTCGAGATCCCATCTCTCAGAATATTGTCAGAAACTCAGTTAGATGAGGCTGATTGAGTAAAGAAGCGTGTTGAGCAGTTGAACCTAATTGATGAAAAGAGGATGGCAGCCTTATGCCATAACATTTGCTATCAGCAACGAATGGCTAGGGCTTTCGACAAGAAAGTATGATCCCGAAGTTTTGAGTAAGGAGATATGGTGTTGAGGAAGACGTTACCTAACACAACTGATTCAAGAGGGAAGTTTGCCCTAAACTATAAAGGGCCTTATATTGTGAAGAAAGTATTGCCTGGGGGAGTTGTTATCTTGTGTCAAATGGATGGTCCGGACATGAAGGACCCAGTAAATGCTGATGCATTAAAGATGTATTATCCTTGAACATCAATGAAATTCTTGCAAACAATCTTACTATTACTATGGTCTCATTTTTATTTTCTACATGCAAAGTTGGTATTCCTAGCAGTCGTTAGCATTAGATAATATCACCAACCTTTCTTTTTTCTCATTCCACTAAAAGACCCCACTTCTCGCTCTATCATCTACCTAAATAAACCTTACACACAAGAAGCACAAGAAAAATAATCACTTAATTTGAAGCGATGACTATTGGTAAAAATTCTTTTAATACTTTATTGTGGTTAACCCCCCCCCCCCAAAGAAAGGGAGACTTGTTTCCTATTTTTCAAGACAAGGCCATGTTCAAAAAGAGTAACGTGTGGTGTATAAGTAGAAACTCGCTTGAGAATAGATGCTTGCACGAAAAGCCAATGTTTGGACCGTAAGTTCAATATAGGACATCTTTGTTCGAGAAGAATATGTTTTACATTCGTTTCAAGCTTAAGTTGCTTTCAAGAAAAAAAAAAAAGAAAAGAAAAGAAAGAAAAAAGTGAAAAAGAAAAAGGAAAAAGAAAAGTGGGGGTTTTGGAAAGAGATGGAAGAAGAAAGAAGAAGAAGAACGAGAACAAGAAAAGCAATGGTAAAGGTCAGAATCGTTGGTTCTAATCGGACTGCTCAATAAGACATTGGACTACTTAGGAGCTATCATTGAAACCTGGTAAGTGGTTCTAAATCTGACAAAACATTGCATTGGCAATTAGTTTCCCCCTAAGGATGACAGCTTATTTTCCAAAAACAATTTAGCAAGTCAATTAGCTCGTAAAGCATGATCCCAATCCAAAGTTCCTTAGACTCCTAGTCATCTAACTCACAGAACGTTACCCAACTCAAAATTTCTTCAAGGGATTTAGCGCTTCAATTAGCTTATGGAGCGTTATCTAGACTCATATTTTCATTTAGGGATCTAGCTAGCTCATAGAACGTAGTCCCAATTTAAAGCTTCTTAAGCTTCTGGCTGACTCCTAAAACAGTCCCAATTTATAATCTCCTAGGGAGCTAACCAACTCGTGAATGTAGTCCCAATCCAAAGTTTCTTGAACTCCTAGTTGTTCGACTCACAGAATGTTACCAGACTCAAAATTTCTACAAAGGATTTAGCAAGCTCAGGGAACGTTATCCCAATTACAAGTTTTCCTTTATTCTTCAGGTCTTAGCCAACTCAAAGGGCGCTTTGACCGCCTTGGTTAGTTAACTCACGAGGGCACGACCAAGTTTTCCTTGTTTTTAGGTCTTAGCTAGCTCAAAGGGCGCTTTGACCGCCTTAGTTAGTCAGCTCATTAAGGCATGACCAAGTTTTCTTTGTTTTTAGGTCTTAGCCAACTTAAAGGGCGCTTTGACCGCCTTGGTTAGTCAACTCATTAAGGTACGACCAAGTTTTTCTTCATTCTTCAGGTCTTAGCCAACTCAAAAGGCACTTTGACCACCATGGTTAGTCAGCTTATTAGGGCACGATTAAGTTTTCCTTGTTTTTAGGTCTTAGCCAGCTCAAAGGGCGCTTTAACCGCCTTGGTTAGTCAGCTCATTAGGGCACGACCAAGTTTTCCTTGTTTTAGGTCATAGCCAACTCAAAGGGCGCTTTGACCACCTTAGTTAGTCAGCTCATCAAGGCTCGACCAAGTTTCCTTTATGTTTTAGGTCTTAGCCAGCTTAAAGGGCGCTTTGACCGCCTTGGTTAGTCAGTTCATTAGGACACGACCAAGTTTTCCTCATGTTTTAGGTCCTAACCAACTTAAAAGGGCGCTTTGACCGCCTTGGTTAATCAGCTCATTAGGGCACAACCAAGTTTCTTCATTCTTTAGGTCTTAGCCAGCTCAAAGGGCGCTTTACCTGCCTTAGTTAGTTAGCTCACTAGGGCACGACCAAGTTCTCATTATATTTTTTAGGGATTTTCGCCAACTCACAAAGGTGCTACCCCTCGCTATTCTAACCCTCGTCAAGTGACTTAACATTCCTTAGGATAGAGTCGTCCTGAGGCAAAAATGGTGTCTCTTTTGTCCTTGTAGCAAAGTTTTGCTCAAACTTCACCACAAAGAGGGGCAGTTGTAGACATTTAATTTTTGCTCCTTTGTAGTCTTAATTTTTATTTTTACAAAAAGGGTCTTAATTCAAAAAAATAAAAATAAAAAAAAATTAAATTAATTAATTAATTAAAGATAAAAATAATAAAAAATTTAACAAATAATGAAAATACAAAAAAAAAATAATAAGAAAAGAAAATTTAAAAAAGACTTTAAAATTTTTTAGGAAGTAACTCATATTAGGAACAAATAGTTTTAGTTTAGTTAAAAAAATTTATTTTAGGGAATCAGATAGTTTAAGTACAGTTTAATTGTACTGAATGTCAAGGTGCAGGCCAACGGCCTAATGGATAAGTATCGAAGTATTTGGAGTGGATTTAGTTTGAAGTCTTGGGTTCGAGTCTCAGCAGACACATATGTCTTTATTTTTCTATCTCTGCAGAAACGAGATGAAAATGGGTCATATCTATTTGAATCTAGTTTAATTACCAAATCAGATATAATTAGATATGATAAGATGTGATATGATTTAGACTCTATAAACACACATGCAATCAGAAAAAAAAAAAAGAACAATAGAAAACAGGAGGCCGAACTCCATCTTGATACAACAGTCTCCCTATCTATGCTGCTACACATGCGATAAACACGAACAGCAGTATACGCCGTCCACTACTACTCCGTCCACGCCAACGATCACTCAGGCTGTCTACTGCAACGATTAGCACCAATATTCGACCGAACACTCCATAACAACAGTGATATTGATCTCCACGATCAGCTGCTATCCTCAAGTCCACACTGCAACAAACGCCAACTGTAATAGTCTTACCCATATACATCAGAACATACAGAGCACTGTACATTATTGGGTGATTCCTTCGCATGATAGCAACTAAGACTGAACCACGCAACAAGCACACACTACAAATCTGAACCCAAGTCACACCGGCAGTCATGACGCACACGACGTCCACCGTGGTTCTTGGCCGTACACAAACTTTTCGCTGACATCGTTCGCGGACGACGATCTCCCAAATCCTTGCGTAACAATTGATCGGTAATAACAGGCGAAGCTACTACGCGACTCTGGCATCCTGACTCAACGCCGCGTATAGCCAAAACAGCAGCAGCGGTCATACATATCCAGGCTTCATCGCCCACCACTCCGATCAAGTCCAGGCTTCAGCACATACACCATACTTCGCCAAAACTCCCCGACACGTTGCAAGCCCGCACCGCCCACTGCATTAACGTTCCACCACTGAACGTATGAGGCCCTGCACAACTGTAATGAATAGACTAAGGTTCGATTGTTGAATATATATTTTTATTTTTATTTTATTATTTGATTATTATTATTATGTTGTTAAGTCTTTAGCTATTTAATATTATACATTAGTTTAGGAAATCTTTAAGATTAGCTTTTATATTAAGTATATTTCCTAACATTATTAATTCACTTAGGAGGATAATTGTTAAATAGAAATAGTGTAGATGCATATTTATATATATATATATACATATATACATTCGCCTAGGATTCCTTTAGAATTACTTTTTTTTTTCTTTTAGAAATTCTCATATAGGGAATTGTTTTTAGAAACAAAAATTAACAAAAGGAAAATTTTTACAAAAAGATTATAATGTTTTAGGGAGCCTTTTGATCACTTACGAGTTAGGGCCCTTTATTTATTTTTTTATTTTTGAATAAATTAAATAGATCAAAATGTAAACTGAACCGATTTTCAAAAATTAAAATCAATCAACACATTAAAGATTTTTTTTAAAAGAACTACGATCGTCTGATCCCGGCTAGCAGGTATGTAAGCACTTTCGGGGCGACGATAAAATATGTAGAAACTTAGGTTCTTTTTCTTTTGATTTTATTTATTTATTTATTTTAAATATCATAATTAGAAGAATAATCCTAATTTCAGTAAATAGATAGTGGTACTCGTTAAGGGTTTAATAAGTTAGTCCCTAAATTCGGAACCCTCTGGTTCTTTATTCAAAATTGAAATCAAAGACCGGTAGCCAAATTGTAATTAATCCATCCAATTGGTTACGGTTTCTTTTTCTTTTTCTGACTTCGGTCGGGTGGCGACTGTAAAAATTATTTTTAATAAAAAACCGAAATTTCTCAATTTCTTTAGTCGAGGATTAATATTAAATGGGTTAGGGTTTACTATTAATTGAAAATGGGGAAATAAATTTCAAATAGAAAACTGAAAAATCAGGTTCGACACCCGTTACAATTATAATTTTTACAAGTTATATGGCGATTTTGTTAAAATTTACGCGAATAGGCGATTTAGTCAAAAATTGCAATTGACTATGATTATATCACTATTGAGTAATATTTAACTATTTTATAGGTTTATATTTATAATTTTAGGGTTTCGAACAAATTCGGGTTCAATTTAGATTAATGGTGCATAAATCAGTTTTAGGATTTTAGTATACAATTTAGGGTTTCGATTAATTCCTAAGGTTTTGTTATCGGTGTTATATTCAATTTCTTAAATTTCATGATCTTTTATGGTTACTAGCCTTGTCGACTTATTGTACAGTTTAGGACACTCGGACTTGAGTTAAGGTTCAACTACTGACTTCTTAGGGTTTACATTCTTCCCCCCTTCAAATAAGTTTTGTCCTCAAAACTTGAGATGCATACCTGGTTCTATGAATAGGTGGGGATATCTCCTCTTTACCTCATCTTCTACTTCCCAGGTAGCTCATTCTCGTTCATAGTTTTTCCATAATACCTTGACATAACGTATCTGTTTATTCCTCAACTACTGTACTTTTCTATCTATAATCTTCATTAGGTGTTCTTCATATGTCAAGTTTTCTTGCAGTCTTATCGCTTCCAATGCAACTATTCAAACTTTGGAAGATATGCCGAGGGCATGTATTATAGAGTTTAAAGGAAGTTAGGATACACATTTGCCCTTGGTTGAGTTTGCCTATAATAATTGTTATCACTCGACCACACACATGCCACATTATGAAGCTTTATATGGAAGGAAGTGCCAATCTCCATTATTCTGGGACAACGTAGAGAAAGCTGTAATAGGTCCCGATTTGATTCAGGAAGCAGCAAATAAAATCATGGTGATTAAACAAAAGATGAAAGAATCCCAAGATAAACAAAAGAGTTGGGCTGACTTGAAAAGAAGAGAATTAGAATTCCAAGTGGCAGAACATGTGTATTTAAGAGTAAAACCGATCAAAAGCATTCATTGTGCTAAAGCCCAAGGAAAACTAAGTCCAAGATATATAGGCCCATTTGAGATTTTGGAACGAGTTGGGAATTTAGCTTATCGATTAGCATTGCCACCTAATTTATCGGGAATTCATAACGTTTTCCAAGTGTCAGTTCTGAGGAAACACATTTCCGACCCCGACCGTATTGTTGCATTGGAACCAATAAGACTGCAAGAAAACTTGACATATGAAAAACACCCAATGAAGATTATAGATAGTAAAGTACAACAGTTGAGGAATAAATGGATTCGTTATGTTAAGATATTATGGAGAAACCATGAACAAGTGTCAGCTACCTGGGAAGCAAAAGATGAAGTAAAGAAGAAATATCCATACTTATTCGTAGAACCAGGTACGCAACTCAAGTTTTGAGGACAAAACTTATTTGAAGGGGGGAAGAATGTAAACCTTAGGAAAAACAGTAGTTAAATCTTAACTCAAGTCCGAGTGTTCTAAACTGTACAATAAGTCGATAAGGCTAGTAATAATAAAAGAATATGAAGTTTAATAAATCAAATATAACACCGATAACAAAACCTTAAGAATTGATCGAAACCTTAAATCGCTTACTAAAACCCTAAAACTAGTTTATACACCATTAATCAAAATTGAACCCAAAATTGCTCGAAACCCTAAAATCATAAACGTAAACCTATAAAATAGTTAAATATTACACAATAGTGATAAAATTATAGTCGAATGTAATTTTCGACTAAATCACCTATTTACGCAAAATTGTAATGAAATTGCCACAATAACTTGTAAATATTATAATTGTAATGGGTACCAATAAATTGATAAAATTTCACAAAAAATTTGAAAATTAATTTACGAGGAGAATTGTATTAATTTACATGATTCGAAAAATTACATACATTTGTTAATAATTTTCATTTTCCTTCTCTTCTATTTCCAATTTATCTCCTTTTCTTCTTTTCATTTCCACTTCAATGCACATCCTGCACAAAACGTGGAAACAACAATTAGAAGAAAAAAACAAAGAAGCAGCCTACGTGAGCAAAACAAATTGCCATGTGTTGATGTTATTTTTGTTTTATCTACATTAATGAAAAATCTAACTTAGCTTACATTTTAAGCTAGTAACTCACGTGAGCAAGAGCAAAATATAAATATGGAAAAAGGAAAAAAAAATCTGCACAAACACTAAATCAGCAAAGCAAACCATGAGGAAAAAGAAAGAAAAAGAAAGAAGGAAAAGAGAAAAAGAAGAAGAAAAGAGGAAGGTAAAGAAGAAGAAAAATAAAAATTAATAGGTAAGTAATTTATTTTAGTAAGTATAGATGTATATTATAGTATACACATGTAGAAGTATAGTATTTGTATGGTATTTTTACATATAACATTAATATTATATGTCTATGTACACGAATACTTAAATTTAATTATATGTGTAAATATAGGGTTAGGTATGTATACATGTATGTACATAGGTATATAGTATGTATTATGTATTTGTTTTTTTTTTTTTAATACATCTAATTAGTAATTAGTATTTTTCATTACATAACTATAGTATAAATATATATGTATGTACCGTAACTATATATATATGTGGGTATACATGTATGATTATTTATATATATATGTGTAGTCGTATAGTATATAGTGGGGTATTTTTATAGGTATGTATATAAGACATATGAATATATATATATATATATAATATAGAGTATAAATATTATAATATACGGCATATTATATATGTAATGTATAGTATATATATTTTATGATAAATACTATATAAGTATATATATATGCCAAATATATATGTATGTATTTATAGGTATGTATACATGTAAGACATATAAATAAATAAATACAAAATATATATAAATATATGAATATGCGTATAAGAGTATGTTTTAAATAAATACATATACATATATAATACGTGTAATATATAGTGTATATATATATGTATGATACCGTAATTTAAGAATTTTCAATAACATAAACTATAAATTATATATTATAAATATATGAATATATATATGTATAATCGTGAGGTACATAAGAAAAAATAAGAAAATGAAAAAAATAGGAAAATATACCCAAAATAATAAAAATATCAAATATATGATTTAAATAATTATTAAATCATAAATATGTTACGAAAAAGCGAAAATCAATATTTTATAAATTTTTAAATTTAAATAATAATTTTTGTGATATTTTTGTATCACAATTTATGTTACGAGTCACAACGTTCAAAACGAACCTCGTTACGAGAAAATACATTCGAAAACGATCAAAATGAACTATAAGTTCATAACGATCCGAGTTAAAACGAAAAAGCTACATGCGATTCAATAAAAAGCTCGAATCAGCAATTTCACGTAACTAAGTCAGTTAGACCTTACAAATTCTAGCATTAGTTAGCTTTAAATTCCCTACCTTACAAAATTTTCATTATTCTCAGGTGATATCGATATCAACCTTGAGCTGTCGCCAAACTATTACAATCCCAGAGCTAGCCATGGTCGAATGAGTTTTTCCTTATGATTCCATACTTGTTTATGTGTGTAAATAGTGAATTTAAATTATGATTTATAAATGAATGTGTGTGGGGTTGAGTTATGCTTATGCATGATAATTGTTGTTAATGATGAATCTATTTTAAATTTCAATAATGTAATGTTTCTTGCATAGTAGATTCAATAGATTAATTGTTTGTGACTTAGAATGATCACTAATTAAATATGACTTAACTTTTTATTCGATTAGAAAAAGTTAACTTGGATCATGCATAAATCATGCACTGCATAACTAATTCCGGGCAGTCACATTACACAGAGGTAGCAAGAGGCCATACTTGGGTTGATTATTGATTGTTATTGATTTCGTACGGTACACACATACGGTATGACCTTACCTTGACTCATGGGATGACTAGGTGTTGGAGGTGCCAACCGCCTGGTTATGGGTCGAGTCTAAAGGCCTTCGTTTAGGGGTGAGTGAGGATTGCGTGAACCTACTTACAATTATATGTAGAACTCGTTTTGATAAAGTTGGTAATGGATGTACCATTACATTTTAAATACGAAACGCGGAGTTTCGTTATGAAATAAGTTCTAATATGATACCCGGATCTGACTGTACCAAAGAATCTCCAACCCTGACTTCGGAGGGCGTTAAATTTGAGTTGCATGCAGTACCTAGTCACCTGCATGTATTTGTTTGGCATACTGCTTGTTCATGCATTCATTTGGTTAAACTTAACTGTGGTATAACTTGATTGCTGTATGGTTGAGGGAAAATATCTCATTAAGCTAATAAGCTTATACCATTGTAGACTTCTCTTGTAGGCCAACTTATTTGTGGAGTCAGGCCGTTGTATACTCAAGGTTAGCTTTCTCTATAGGGTCAATGTGGGAGCTGGTTGAGGACAGAGAGTACTTTTGATTAAATGTAGATTTGAATATGTAATTTTTATATTAGTCTGACTTTAGGCATGTTTCAAATTCTATATTTGTAAACATTTATACACATAAATTATGTGTTATGTTTTACTATATTATTATTTGTCATGAAATGATATTGCTTAAGCCTACGCACTCTTGGTAGTTAGTAGTAGTTGTAGCCTTGTGTATCATATAAAATGGTCGTTGATTGTAAGGAAACTCAATCAATAATCCATTGTATGGTATACGGCGACTGCTACTATTAGGCCCCTCGGGTCGCGACATTAGGTACTTCCAAATCTTCTTCTACGTAGTCCTCATAACTCCAATTACCTTCTAAATTATATACTCTGGCGGAATTTGTTGCACTTGGACGTATATTTCCAGCATTTGGTCCACCAATTGCTCTTCCAATAGCAGGACATCCAACAGCTGGTGGTGGTTTGGTAACTTGAGCATTTGCAGTTGTGCGTTGTGGACAAGTAGTAGAATAATGTCCAATTTTGTTGTAGATGAAACAAGTAATAGCATTCTTTTTAGGGCAATTTGTTACTCGATGCGAACTTTCTCCACAATAAAAGCATTTCCCTTGTACTCATGGTCTAATTGCAAGGTATACAAATCTATGTCTTGGTTTTAAAAGGCTCTAATAGACAAATTATAACCATTGGATACACTTATTCTTGATCAACTCAAACTTTCTAGTGAAGTAGGTAGATTGCTCTATAGACATATTAGAGGGAACTACATTATGATTTTTGTGTTAGTAGGAACATCTAGCTCTTAAACTTATTGGTGCCTTTTTCTTGCTAGTGCTTGCACCTTGATCATTTTACTTTAGTGGCTTTTAAGTCCATTGTTCTTTGCGATCATTGTAAATGTAGAATAGTAAAGAGCTATCTTATCCACTCAAATGCCTTAAAATAAATTTATGAGATAGAATTACACAAATAAATAAATAAGAAAAAAAAATATACACATGAAGATTTACAAAAAATATTATTAGATATATGAAAATGATAACTTTTATAAAATAGGAAACAAATCCATAAAGCATCTACCTATTGTAATTATAAATAAGCACCATGTCTTCTCTTACGAACTATTTTAATGAAAATTCTCTCACTGCAATATGGAAAAGGGGGGAGAAACAAAACCAAATGAATAACAAACGGTTGAATCATTATTTCACTTTGTAGGTACTAGAATTCAAATTTAACAAAGAATTAGAATTTTAATAACTAACTAGATTCTAATGACAACAGCAAATGAAAAACCCTAAGAAGAGTTGCAATAAAGAGAATGTAATTAAAGAATTAAAGTTTCTTAAAATTAGACCATAAAGGTATTTGAAAGCTAAAGATTATATGGAATTGGAATCTTGAGATAGCTTTCAACTAAATGAATTGTAAAGAACAACAGCTTAGGGTATATACTAAGAATTGAATCAAGGTTTGTTATAGAATTCAATTATGGATTAACTTAGGAAATCAAATTGAAATTGAATTAGGACAAATCTACATAAATATATGTAAACCTATATTATCATACATTTTAACTCACAATTTTAACTACCCATTAATAAAACTAAGTAAAACATGACATACTAACCAAAAGGTAGACAATTAATCACATAAGTTATTCGATTGATATAGGATGTGATGACAATGAAGACTAGATTGGCTTTCTACAGTCATAAAGGTAAGTGGCTTTTGTTTTTGCTATTTGTGTACGTTAAGGTAGTTTATCTCTCTCTCTCTCTCTCATATGTATGTGTATGTGTCTACATGTGCATGTGTGTGAGTGTTAGTGTGAGTTTGAGGAACTAGACTTTCTATTAAGTATTTGCATACAGCATTATATTATAGATCAAT
This sequence comes from Lumnitzera littorea, assembly GCA_024138015.1. Lineage (NCBI taxonomy): Eukaryota > Viridiplantae > Streptophyta > Magnoliopsida > Myrtales > Combretaceae > Lumnitzera > Lumnitzera littorea. Next base: position 16,343,769 of record JAMXBB010000008.1, read on the forward strand.
TAAGAGGCTTTGAGTAATTGGAATGTGAAAACATAGAATCATATAAGTTCTCATTCTCAAATGTAAACTCTAGAGACCTACTCTATACTTTTAAAACTTAGGCTCTTAGAACTCGCTCTACACTTTCAAAACTTCAAGTCAAGAGGTTTGATAGAATTACATTTTTAAAAATGACTTTAGGGAGCACTATGGTTTTGCACTTTCAAAATTTGACTCCACATTTTTTTCAAAAAAAAAAAAGGGCCAGGGTAGAGGGTTAGGGGTTGGGGCATTAAAGGCCATATAGGTCTATACTAGAAAATTGATTTCACTAGTTATATCTCTATTATCACCGGGTAGTACTCTATAGCTAGCTTATGACTATGTAAATTAACATTAATTATATGAAGTCGCATGAGGTGTGGCATATGTATTATATGTATTTGTCTAGTAGATTATTGCTCTTTAAGCTTTGCTTACCCCATTTAGGGAATTTATTTTGCAAATTATTACAAAACGAACATGAAAATAGGAGCTCAAAGGATTAAGGCTTGCATGCAGTATGCAAGCACATGGGGCCATTTGCATTTGGTGCATAACATTCACTAGATGTTTGTTGGGTAGACTATAGGGAGTCTGGGGGAAACTAGATTATGCCCTTTTTTAAGATGTGAATGATTAGGTGTCTCTACAACTCATTTTTGCGGCCTTGATCACATCCATAAAGATATATCAACGCATTTAACTTGATATTTGGCAACCAACATGACTAACGCTGACAAATCCTCTTTAGTGACATTTGTGCAATTTTAACCTAATGCATAATCAATCTATTAACCATAAAATGAAAAATTAGTGAGATATAGGCATGCCCACCATAGTTCTTTCCTTCGGAATTTTCTTAAAACTTTTTAGTTCTAGTGTATAGGTTCTTTGCATTATTGGTTTTATATATGTAACATCATAGAAAATTAAATAAACAAATAAAATAATTGGAATGAAGGAAAAAACATAATAAAAGTAAAGGTCGGGGTAAGAAAAGTGAATAATAGTTATTTAAGGGACAAGGAGGTCTTTGCCACCTTAAAAGTAAATAAGCTTGTTAGAAAACCCTAAGACACTTTTACTTCATTGTGCATTATAGAGTCTTCTTGAAGTGAGCCTTAAGAGCAAGGTTAAGGTAAAGCTATATACAAGTAATTCTTTCAATTTCAACAATTGAATTGTGCTTTTCTTGGCATCAAGAAATGTTGCAACATTAAGAAGCATGTGTTTTTGAGTTTTACCTAGTGGAATAGGGAGTAAAACCCTAATTCGGTAATTGAGTAGTTAATCATTGATGGAATGAAGTTTGTGATGTTGCTTTGATTAAGAATAATAATTGTTTGTAATCCTAAGCAAGTCATTTGAGCATCTTATGGCATGAATTTCAATTGCTTCACAATCCCTAATGTAAGGTATGTATTCTTCCTGTTTATTGATATTGATTTCATAATTGGGGATCAGAACACATTTGAGTGTTCCTTGTTGTCATTATGGTAGAGAGAGTCTAAACCTAAGGTGAATTTGGAGTGAATGATGTGTTGGAATTGTTGTGGGATGGATTAGGGAAGGTTGGAGTCAAAAAAGAGAAGAAGATTGACGAATTGGAGGAAAATGGGTGAGAACCATGACCATGGACTTTATCGAGTTCCCTTCATCGAGAATTTTAATTAAAGTGAGGAAAATAAAATTTTTGGCAAAGAGGACCATGCCTTAGGACTACGGTCGTGGTCATGTAATACTGTTAGATTACTGGTGTAAACGAATGAATTGAGAGTAGTAAAAGATCATGGTTTAAGATTAAGGTTGTATACCTCATGCATGATCTTTGTACCTACCCTTTTTCCTTTTATTTCTTATTTCTAATCTTTCTAAACCTTAATTCAACCAATCTTAAACACACCTAAAGATCTAAGTTGAACCTAAAACCCTAGAATAAGCGAAGATCTTAATTCATGAACTTAAGAAGATAATTAAGTGAACTTAATTAAGAAGAGATGATAAGAGAATAGAAACTAAAAGGAATTATTTGCAAATACTTTAGATGTTGATGCTAAAGAAACTTCTAAGTTAGAGATTTCCAAATCGTACATTGGTTGATTTCAAACTACAAACCAGACCAGCCCTAAATGGGCAAGCTTGGCCTGTCCTCCAAACCAAGTTGACCGCTCCAAATTAAAAAAAAAAAAAGGAAAACAAAACTCAAATATCAAAACTTTGTCAACACTCTATACTATATGCTTCTTCACTTGTTGGCAAATTATTTCAATATCCCCTCATAAGTTACATCCCATCATGATGAGTTTAACTCTTCCCATTACACTCACTCACACATGCATGCAAGTTACTAAATTCAATAATGCAACTTGCCATTGACTAATTTGTGACTTTGTCACAATATTGTACTCGACAATTGACTTAGACTAACTTTGCAATTGCAGTATGTGAAATGGAATATTAGAAAGGTGAAGGTGAATTGAAGGAGCCATATAAAGTTGACCATATACAAGTAATAATAGAATGCAACATAATTCGCGTTGAATTTTTTTTTTTTTTTAAGAGAGAAGCATGTCTTAATGATTTGAAATTTTAAATTTCGAATGTTGAAACTTTCCAATGGAATGATTGTATAAATTTGCCAACATTGACTGCCCGAAACCTTCACAATTTTTTTCGTTCCTCATTTAAGCATTCATACTACTCTACTTTCAATATTTGCTCGTTTATATTTTCCTCTCATTTGAAACCTTCACCATGTAGTTTTGAATTAAACTATTTTCGCTATGCTTTTGTTGTTTCTTCGATAAATTTAAATCGTGCACTCATATCCTATTATTGCTAGTTGCCTTCAATATTTTAGGGGTATAAATTTTCGTAGACTGAAGATGTCATGACCTTAAAGAGGGCCTAATAGGATTGCTTAAAATTTTCATATCATGTGTATACTTATGATCTGAAAATCATTTTACAAGTTGGAGATTGCAAGAATCTAATCAATTAAACACTAAGGTTTTCGATTTTAATTAAATAGTTAGATATAAAATATAAGTGAATATGGATATCCAATAAGCCACAATCCATCAGAACCACAGAGAATCGATATCTCCTATCAAATATTAAGATAAGGTAAAACAACTTATTAATTTACAAGAATTACTACATAATCTTATCATATGAATATACTTTACATAAATTGTTTCGTACCACTATACACTTTTCAATCACCTTTAACATTGCCAAACCTCTCTCTAATTTGTACTTTGCTCTCAAGCTTATCCCAATCCCTGCTTACCAGAATCTTACAAAAGAAACTATAGGGGAATGAGCAAACGACGACTCAATGAGTTCGTTCCTCATCACTATTGTGAAGCAAGTTATCAAAAATTATTAGTATACATGCAAGCTATCTATATACGAAATGAATGCAAGCAATACATCTATAAGAGTCCAAAACTATGGAAGGTATAGAGTTACGTCGTCTACACATCGATTTTTCCCCCGTACTTACCCATACGAAGCACCTTACCTTAACCGCATGAGGCTGCTTGAGGGCACTATCCCACCAGATGTTACTCAACTATTATCTTAGTTCGAGAATCAACAATCAATGTAGGTGGACCCCAACTAGGGCTGCCCACCAAACATATCAAAGGCCTCTCAAGCACAAATAGCGAGTACATCTCGCTATCCACAAATATCCATGGCCTCACGGGCCCTAATATGCGAGTCCTCTCATAAACAATTAGAGATATAATGCTAGTTTTGCCTTAACAATAAAAACATCATTTACGAGCTTTACGAGCTTTTTTAGAAATCATCTAATAGTATATCTAAGATAAGAAAAAACATTGACCAAAACACTTTTCTCAAAAATTTGCAAAGCTAACACTCTCCATCAACGTACCAGTTAGATCATAGACATACAACAAATATAACGAGTTTCTTTAATTGAATAGTTACATTTGCTAATTTAAGAAAGTGATCACATGGATGATAACACACAAAGCAATCAGTCATTCAACAAACAATCAATATCAATCAACAAGTAGCAAGCAGATAGTAGATCATAAGAACCCTCTCACGTGGATTATGCTCACTTTATCAGCTTTTGAGAATTCTTGAACTCGATAATCAAATACCTAAAAGATAAGAAAGCTTATTTTACTTAGATTATCTTAAGTTTTCAATCGCATATAACATTTTCGATTTAGTTCGGTTTCTTATGAACTTATAGTTCATTTCAATCGTTTTCGAGTTTACTATTTCATAGCGAAGTCTGTTTTGGATGTTATAACTCGCAGTCTTGACCGTGATATAAAAATATCATAAAGTTCATTATTTTAACTTAAAAAGTTATAAAATATCAATTTAAGCTTTTTCTTAATATATTTATGATTTAATAATTATTTAAATCGTATAATTGATAATTTTCTTATTTTAAGCCTATTTTACTATAATTACCTATTTTTACTTATTTTTGAGATTTTAGAGTTACTAATTCAAATTTTTCCACTTTATTATTTTTCTACTTAATTAATTAATTATTATTATTATAAATTACGAAAATTAATTATTTTATTATAAATAGTGACGTAGCAATACGTGAGAGTGCCATGTGTCAAGCTTGCACCTTTTTTTGAATTTTTCCATTATTTTCCATTTTACGATATAATTATATATAAATACTTATGATTATATTTAATCAAATCTTTCAATTTACTTAATTATTAAAATTTTTCTCCAATTTACGGTATTCTTATATATATATTTATTATCTTACTTTATTTATTAAATTATTATTATAGTATATTGTATACACTATTTAAGTATAGTAGTATTTTTACGTATGTGTTATTTTTCATATATGTACATTTATACGTATATTATACGTTATATATTAAATTATTCAAACTTTACTTATACATTATGTACAAGTATATTACATACTTATTTATACTTTATATACTTATGTATATATATGGTCATACTTTATACGTATATATATATATATACTAAAATACAAATATTATTAATAATATGTATTCTTATTATTTTATACATACACATATATATATGGAAAATATGAAATAGGTATATATACATATGTACACACATATATATATATGGAATTACATAATACATGTATATACATATCACATATTAAAATAAATATTATGTACATATACACCATTATATATATGTCCACGCATATATATATAATTAATTAAGTAAAATATTAAATACATATATACATGCATATAAAGGAATTATTTAGTATACATACATATTATACTTAAGAAAAATACTATGTACATATACACATACTTATATATATATATTCATGTGTACATACATATATATATCAATACCTAAATAGTGAAAATACTAAATACATACCATATGTATTTTTATTTATACATACATACATATACATATACCGTATGTTATACATAATAATTCATTTATATACATGCCTACATACATATGTTTATACATAAATAGAGAAAATATTTAATACCTATGTATATATCTATTTATGCATACACATATGTACATGTAATTAAATAAATAAACACTTAGTATACATGTATATACTATATGATATATATATGTATAAGTAAAATAAATAATCTTACCTAAATATTTTAGTAATATAATGGTTGAATTTCTTTAGTTTTCTTCTTCTTATTGTTCTTGTTCTTGGTCTTTTCTTTTTTCTTTTTTTTTCCTTTGCTTTCTTATTCCGATTGAGTATGTGTGCTGTAGCTTTGCTTTTTCTTTTTCTATTTTTTTTTATGATTTTAATTCCAATCTCCAGCAACTTCAGACGTAAATGGCAATGGACAAGAAATATGAAGTAATTTGCAAATCTTAGCATTAATTGAGATGAGACAATCTCATCATTATTTTTGATATTTTGCCTCAAATTGTAACACTTGGAGGAGAATTAAATCACATGGGCTACTATTGTTGTTGTGCTGGAAATTCACATGGGGGAGAGAGAAAAAGTGGGAAGAAAGAAAAAAGAAAAGAAAAAGAAAGAAAAAAAAGGAAGAAAAAGTAAAATAAAGTTAATTATATGTAGTTTTTCCCAAACATAAAATAATAAAAATAACATTTATAAATTAATTTTGAAATTTTATAAAAATTTATCAATTTAATTGGTACCTATTACAATTATAATTTTTACAAGTTATTTTAACGTTTTCATTAAAAGTTTTACTTGATTACGTGATTTAGTTGATAATTGTAATCGACTATGATTATATCACTATTAAGTGATATTTATTTGTTTTATAAGCTTAAAGTTATAGTTTTAGGGTTTCGATCAAATTCGAGTTCGATTTCAAGTATTTGCGCATATATCGGATTTAGGGTTTTAGTACGCGATTTAGGTTTTAAGCAAAATTTTAGGGTTTTTATCCTTCATATTATGTTCGAGTTTAAAATTTTAGTTAGTTTTAAATTTACTAACTCTGTTGAGTTAGGGTACTTACCTATAATATTTAAATCGATTTGTTATCTAAAACGTTAAATTTGCAGGGCTTACAGAAGAACAACTATTTTTTTTAGCACGAATCTTTCTTCTATTAAGTCTAAATAAAAAAATTTCAATTATCTTAGCAATTCTTGTGCCATACCTTTCTACAGAAGAAGCACAATTCCTCCTCATGTCGGAAAGCTAAGGGGAAGGTTACAAGAATGAGTACGTCGTCTAAACTACAGCAATTTGATAATGTTCCAGCATACCTAAAGTATTTGTATGACTTTAAGCACATAAGGTGATGAAAAACGTCAAACACCGAGGTACATTACCTCCTAGCTTTGAAATTTAATCTCAACATACGAGTTATCAAGATACACCACCTCTTGGATTCAAACCTCTACACATAAATGTTCCTATACGACTTACTGTATTTAAACCACCTATTAGATTTGAACCTCTACGCATGAGTATCCTTATACTACCCGCTAGATTTAAACCTCCACGGATGAGTTGTTCACGGCTATATTTGAGGATGAGGAGGACGAGATAGAAATGATTCCTGAAACTGAGAAGCAACATATGGGTCAACATGCACCTAGCGGTTTGAAGCCATCAAGATCAGGGAAGCTTCCTAAACCCTGTAAATTTAGTATTTTCACAACCCATTTTTGTAATGGTATAGATGAGAAGGGGAACTCGTGGGCATTCTACAACCATCGCCATGTAAGCTATGCTTGGTAAACGGGAGAAGGATATGATACCCTCAATAGGCACTTGAAATCGAAGCATTCTGGGGAGGTAGGGATAAACAGTACGCAACAACAGATCACCCAAGATAGTGGTTCGTCTGGACAACTGCTAATGCTGCACAATCAAAAGAAGCACAAGTACAACTTCATGTAGCACCTTACCAACATACACTTGTTATTCAACATCGGTACGTCAGAGTGGCAGAGATGATATGAGCATGAGACGTTCAACCTCAGCTTGCGACAATTAAGCTATACTATGTTGAGCCAAGCCATGTAGGAGCTCTACTGCAAAGATAAGCGAGAGCTCATAGGTAAATACACTTCACTTGATATGCCAGTGTCCATATATATAAATATATGGATGGATTATTTTCATAATAATTTTTACATGGGTGTAATTGTTCACTGGATAGATGATAATTAATAACTTAATAAAAGACTATTGGCTTTAAGAATATTTAATGAGCGTAACACAATGCAAAACATTTATAAAATTATTAGAGAAATTTTAAAGGAGCATGACTTGGTTAGGAATATTTTTTCCATTGGCTTTAACAATGCAAGTGCCAATATAGCCTCAATAGCAGATTTGTAAAATCTTTATCAACCAACGTTTGTGGGGAGGGAGGTTGTAAACCCCGTAAATTTTTAGTTTAAATCCTAAATTGAATCTAAGTTCCGTAAATAACTTTATGAGTCGATAAGGCTAGATAAACTAAAAACTTCACTAAATTATAAACTTGAATTTACTATGAATGAGAAAAAAAAAAAACCTAATATACTAATCGAAACCCTAATTGCGTATAAAAACCCTAAGCTCTATATATGTGTAAATATAAGAGATTAAACCTGAATCGAAACTAGATAAAAATCCTAAAGCTAAAACTCTAAGCTTATAAAATACACAAATTTAACATAATAGTAATAAAGCCCTAGTTGATTACAATCATCAACCGATATACGTAATTGTATAAAATTGTTAACAAATGAATAGAGATAACTCCTAAATACTAATAAACATAAAGAGTAACAAATTAATTAACTAAATTAACAAGAATATAAATATTATCTTATGATTATTTATGATTTCATATATGTATATATGTATGTTAGCTTTATATTGATTTAATTATTTGAATTTAATTTTACTACATTTTTAACATTTATGTATTAAAGGGTATGCATTATTTTTATTTTTTTATTCTTTTACATTCTATACTTTCTTCTATAATTACATCATATTTCATTCCAAACATTATCTAAAAAAAATAGGGAACATGTTATCACATGTGAGCAAATTTGAATTGTAAAGTCAACTTATGTTGCTTTTATTTATGTCATTTTCACTTATCTTATCTTCTTCTCTTTTTTTTTTTTCCTTTCTTTTCTTTTCTTTTCCTTATCTTTTTCTTTTTATTTCTTCTTCTTGCCATGACCTATGTGTGCTCTTGAGAAACTCTAACTTTCTTTTTCTTTTACAAAGTCAAAGCAAAAATTCAAGCCTTCTTTTTCCCCTTTTGGATCAACACTCTCTCTTCCTCTTTCCAACTTCCTTTCTTTTGTTTTTCTTCTCTTTTTCTTAGACTACCATTCGATTACAACTTCCACTACTTACTCCATTTCCACTATCATCTTACTATTAATTTCAAAAGGAAATAGAAAGTTAAAACTTCAAGGACTTCAAGATCAAGTAATCAAAGTTCTATTACATTATTCTAATTTTTCTATGTAATATTAGTTTGTATATTTTCTTAAGTGATATGTTACTTAATACCTTACATTTAGAGGATATGTGGAAGAAAATATATGTATTTTAACATCTTGCAATGAAAATTAGAGGAATATGTATTTGGTTGTATGTATTTGTACAATTCCTCTTATTTATATTTATGTATTTATATATGTATGTACTTAAATATACTTAACTATATATACACATATGTTATATTCATTTAGTTATGTGTGTGTGTGTGTGTATACGGGTTACATTTATAGTTCATGTACATACATATAATATTAAGCACATTTCTTTATTATACACATTTGTAAAATATAATATGAAATAGTATAAATACATATATATATATCTATATATATAAACAAATAAGTAGTAAATTATCAAGATATGTATAAGCCCATATGTATGAATATAGATATATATACTCTCTTTATCTAAGATTTAAATAAGTATATATATAGTATAATATAAGTATAAGTACATATACATACCTAAAGATATAAGTATATGTAAAATAAATTTTAATTGCTTGAAATAAGTTAATGAATAAATACATATATATATATATATATATACACATATGTCGGATGTGAACATCATAAAGGAGATAGAAATGATTTTTCCAATATTTAATTATTTTAGGATGTAATATTTGTGTATATTAATATTACGAAATGGAAAAATTGTAAAACTTAGAAAAATTAAGAAAATTGCCATGTGGACCAATAGGAAGCTGCTACGTTGGCTTTCCTAATTTTCTAATTAAAACTACAAATTACAAAAATAATAATAATAATTAATTAGAAAATTACAATAATGACAAAAAGTGATATAAGTAGTAATTTAGGCTTAAAATAGTGAAATAAAGAAATTATTATAAAATGGACCCAAAAATAAAAATATTTTAAAAATGTAAAATTGAGAAATTAGTTAAGTCATAAAATAATAAACAAAAGCTTAAAATAATAAATAAAAATATTTGGGCCAAAATAAATAAATTTGTAACATTTTTTGCTCATAATAAAAATTACAAGTTTTAACATCTAAAACAAACTCATTACATGAAAGTATGTCTAAAAATGATAAAAATTAACTATAAGTTTATGAAAATCGAAATTAAAACAAGAAAGTTACACGTGATTGAAGAAAAAGCTCAAATCAGGAAATCATGTAAGATAAATAAAAAATTTAGGTAAATTTTTAGAAAAACACTTACGTAGAATAATTATCTAGCTTATATACTTATTATCTTTTCTATTTCTTAATTATCAGGTGATCTTGATGAGGACACTGATCTCCTTGCCAATTATTACAATCCTTAAGCTTTAGCATGGCCGAATGAGTATTTTTTATAATTCCATACTTATGCTTATAAATAGTGAAATTTAAATATTTTCGATAATCTAATTGATGTGTGGGGTTTAGGATTTGTATGTAATTGATGTTTGTTTATAGTGTGAAAATACCTTAAATTATGATAACGATCTGTTTGTTGTATTATAGATATCTATAGAAATTTGATTGTTTGTGATATTGTTTGGTCATATAATAACATGATTTAATTGTACTTGATTTTGATAAATTAAATTAAATCATGCATAAACATTCATTATATTGTAATTATTCCAGTTGTCACATTGCATAGAGGTAGTAAGAGGCCATGCAAGGGTTGATATTTATATTGGAATTCAAGTGTTTTAGTACAGTATACTCATACAATATGACCTTACTCTAGCCCGCGAGATTATTAGGCATTGGAGGTGTTAATCACTTAGCTAAGGGTTGAGTCTAGAGGCTTCCATTTAGGGGTAAGTGCGAACTATGGGGGCCCACTCACAATTATACTTAGAACTTAGTGTTAAAATCAAAATTACATAGATTATTTTTACTTGAATACGAAACATGGAGTTTCGTAATTATGTAAGTTCAAGTATGATACCCAGATCTTATCGATACCATATATTCTCTAATCCTAACTTTGGAGGGCATTAAATTTGAGTTGCATAAAGTACTTGGTAAATTGTATGTATTTGTGTGGCATTCTGCTTGATCATGCATTCATATGTTTGTAATTAATGGTTAAATAACTTGCTTATCTGTATAGTTGAGGGATAACTCACTAAACTTTTTAGCTTACACCCTTATATACTTTTAATGTAAGAGGATTTGTTTATTGTACTTAGCCGAGACATGCCTAAGGTTAGTTTGGTATTATTAGGATTGTATGTGCAAAAGAAGAGAGCTAATTGAATATATGTAGCACACTCTTAGTTAGAAAATTTCTTTGATATTTTGTAATATGACAATCAATAGTTATGTAAAGTAACTGTCTTTATTTTTATAGCTTTATTACAAGTATTTTAAGACTTAGAATACTGTATTACTATATAGTGATGTTATTATATGAAATCTTATATTAATATGTATACATTGTGATATTATCCTTGCTTGTATAATTTTTGGATAACTAGTTATAGTAGTAGCCTTGTATGTTGTATAAAAGGTTGACAATTGAAAGGGAAACCAATTTATGGTCTTTTGTACAGCATATAGTGACCTACCATGACTAAACTATCCCTTGACTCGTAACAGGGGGTTGGATTTCCATATACGTTGTGCATGTCATATTATTAACTTGTGTGTCAAGGATGGCATTGCAGCTTTATAGAACAGCATAACCCCAATTAAAAATGCAGTAAAGATAATAATGGAGAGGTCGTCCCTCCATAAGATGTGGAGGAACTTTTGCATGAAGCATTAGAAAAGACCTTGAAAATTTAAGATGAATGTGTAGCATTGTTAGAACTCCACATATGAGTCGTTGCATAGTACCATTACTTACAACAGAATGCTATGTGATTTCACTATGTACAATATATGTGAGATTAACATTCACCCCAGCAACTGGGATATATGTCCAATTGTTGAAGGTTCTAAAAGTTTTTTCATGATGTGACTAAGACTTTCTCGTAGGTCTATAGGCTGAGTGTCCACCTATTCATTATGTCAGCGATTAGCATATTGCACGTACTACTTTAGGCTTGTGAGGACCTAAACTTTTATAACTGCATTTATGAAATGGAGTTGAAGTGGATGACTTATTATAAAGACATTCCTTGTATTTATCTTGTTACAACTATTCTAAATCCCCATTGTAAAGTTGATATACTATTGACATATTTGAAAACTTATTATGGTTATATTGATAATCTAATGGATTCCTAATACAAATATATCTAGGAAACACACTAAGATGTATTCGTAGTGATAGCCGACATAAAGGCATTACTCATGCGCTACCAAAGAGAATATCATAGCTAGTCATCAATCTCTTTTTCGCTACCCACTAAGGAACGCCACTACTCATTTATGGGTGATCAATTGTTGGCAAAGAAATTGAAGAGACAATAGTGTAGTGGGCTATTGTTCAAGCTGCAGCACTACACGAGCACAATTTCAAGTTCTTTGGAAATATCTCCATTAGAGATTTCGAAATCTTGGAGTGGTTGCTGTCACACCCCGAAGTGGCAGAGTTGTAATAGTCTCGTCGTGTAAACCACTCTAAGATAGAAGTTGGCCTTACAATCATTATCCTAGACCTGATCTACACAAGGCATCCACGACTAACTCGCTTTGAAGTAAACAGTTTATAATTTAAATAAATCATTTATCTAAGAAAATGAGAGAATATATATATATACTATAATTCAGTTATTACAATTAACATTTACAACGGTTCACTATAATATATTTCCTAGTTATTACGTTATTCAAAAATGAAAAATTCTAAAATAAATGCTTAGACCTTAAAAATATATGTTTGTTCTTCATATGTTTTTCCTCACTTCCTAGGATCCAGTAGTTGCTAGCTTTAGAGTAATTGTAAGCCGTTTTTTAGCCAGTACCTACACGACGTCTATAAGGATGTGAGCAACCACAACTCAGTAAGTTAGGATGGAGGACTTAAAACTACACCATAAACACAAATAAGGTTATTAACCAAATCATTTGGTGCAATGCATGTTTAAGCAAATACCATCGCACGATATTGTCCGGCCCGTCGTGAGATTAGAGAAACTGTGCCCGTTCTAATTCAGGTTTAGGAGTTGCCGTTAATGCAACAACTCACAACTAAACCCAGGCTTGTGCAATGGAGACACCGCTCCTCCTGCGACTACCTTTGAACCATTAACTTCACCCTTGCTGCAACCTCCTTACCTGTTACTTAGTTTGACTAAGGATAAAGAAGGGACTCATTATGCTATCCAGTGCTATCCCTTTTGAAAGAGTCGGTATTTGGCTGGAGAATCCTAGGTTTCCCCTAATGGGTTGCTATGCAGATTCGATTTATGTTTACAAGTCATATCTTTGTTAAATTCAGTTTAGGGTGATCGATCACTTCATACAATGCAAGCCAAAACAATAAACAAAATCATAGCATCATTCATAATCAAGCACATGCACACAACCAAGTATAATCTCAAGCCTCCAAAATACAATAACATATTAATCCCAACTTACCTCGACTCTTCACTCACTCACTCACTCGAGGTCTGATTCGCTCAGGCCATCGCCGATCATCCCTATAACACAAACGTAGTTTTCGTTTTTCATATAACTATTATAGGTTGGTTTTATCCTATAATGCTTATTGTTATCTTTTGTTTAAGGTCTATATACCTAATTATCTAGGTCTTAAGTCTTTTATACTTCTTCTTGAATCTTGTTAAGTTCTGTTTCAATTTTCGCATCGATTTCTAAATTAGGTTTTTAACTCAATTTTTTGTTAAAGATTTATATGTACACCTTAAGAAATCATTCCAACTCATAATGTGAAATTAATCGCATTATCTTCGGATATCCTAATTATCATTTTTAGTTTCTAATTAGTATTCTAGTTCGTACGGTACACCCGGATCCTAGTTTAATCACCGAATTCACCCCCATTATGAGAAAATCTTACATTTTTCATATAATTATCCTAATTTAAGTTTCCTATCAGATTTATTGTATATTTCTATTATTATCATAATATCAATTTTTATTCTAATATCTTCTATTTATTATATTTCTAATAATTGTTTATTATATACTATTACTTATTATGTACATAATACACATTTAATATTTTTATCACTCTAATTACCATCTCCCAACATCAATTATCATTTCAAAATGTCTAAATTCATCCTAAATCAAATTTTACACCTAATTACCCTAATTTACAAAATTAACTTAAATTTTACTATTTTCCTTATTACTTATTTACTACATAATTAACCTAATAATTACATCTAACACCCTAAATACTACAAGTATCATACTTCATTAGATGTCAACATCCTAAAAAATATAATTATTCACTAAATCAGTAATTAACCATTTAATTACTTAATTAATCCTAAATTACACATTTTATGCCTCATTTTAAAGCCTAAAAATTATCTAAAAATTTCAAAAATTAATTTTTGAAAACAAGCTTCATAGCACTGTTCTATATCATCTAAGTAGTCTACACAAAATTTTTGAGCTCAAAACTACACTTCTAAAGTTATTTATTTCTAAACCGAAACATGTTTGGTTTTGCATGATTTCTTAAGGATTATATATCATGAGACATATTTTTATCAAAATAATATTTTTCCTAAAGAATACATACAAAAATATTCTAAAATAACAAGTTTCATAATTTTCTAAGAATATTTAATATTTTTACAAAATTAAACAAAATTGGGCTAAAAATCAAACTCACCAGCCTAAGTAGCTCCGGCCATCCTCGGCCGCCATGGCCTTATCGGCCGGTCTAGGCGCTGCCACTACCGTGTGGTGGTGGTGGTAGTTGTCCACTCCCAGATGCTCGTTTAGTGTTGGTTCCCTTCTAAGGTCTTAATTGTACAGATTTTTTGTAATTTTTCCTAAAACCCTGATTTACTCTCAATTTCGCCTCTCTTTATTTTTATCACTCTCCAAATTGACCAAATGAGCTTCTAAAATTTTCTTGCTGTTTATAGAGCTTTAGAGAAATTATTGTGCATTAATTTGATTAGACAATTACCTTATCTTCTTCTAATTTGCCTTTTGTGTTGTTCTAATTTAATTGGCTAATTTTTTTCTTATTTTCCCCAGCTGCCACGACCCAAATTTGGATCATTCCTTATTTTTTATGATTTTTCTTTATTTTTCCTTAATTAATTATGAATTTTCTTTAATTATTTAGTATTATTTTAGCACATTTCATGTATTTTAAGTAATTACACATATTTCTACCTATATGTAAATTCATATATAGTGCAAATAAATAATCCTAAATATTATTTAAGTCATTCTATGATTTTTAGTATACATATAATTTATCTTTAGCGATTCGTTAATTATCGGAATATATTTTACGTATTTTCAATAAATAACAAGTAATATACTTAAAATTTGGAAGTTTTATATTCTTTTATTTTATTGCTTATTTTCTTAAATTCGAATTTACAGAATCATTTTTACTAATATTTCTAGTTTTACTTTATAATTTAGGCTCGATTGGATCTTTTAACCAATCGGAACCTCGAGTGGTTGGTTATAGGGTTTACAGTTACAATGGCATGTGAGAGACTATCCACTTCTATCTCACATTGCATGTCAAGTACTCGCCGCTCCAGCATCAACTATCATTGTTGAGCAAGTGTTTTAGTACTGCAGGCTTCATCTTCGACAATCGCATCCTCCCTTTCTATTGTCAATGTTGAGGTAAGCTCTTACATAGAAGACCAATACAAGGCGACCTACAGATAGCAAGAACTATGCAAGACATCAAGCGAAGAGAATAAGTACTTTAATAACTGTGACTGGAATAGATATGATGTGATGGAAGCCCAAGCTCAGTCGCGAGTACTACTCTCGAGCATGAACCGCCAATGCAAGGAGACACCTAATAAGTATTAACAAATCTTCTCTTTGTTTTTCCTTTTTTTTTTTTTCCTTTTAAAAAAGTTTTGTCACATAATAAAATTGTTTTCACAATTACCTTAGAAAAGCTAAATGGTATGATTTTCCCAAAAATAATGATCCAAACTTAGGCTTTTTCAAATTATCACTAAGTAAAATTATTTTTCTTTGAAAAAATTAAAATGAATAACCACATAGACTTGCCCTTTTTTTTCCTAATTTAAATTTAAACAACACATTAAAGGTTTTCTAAAAATGAAAATCGAACTACGGTGGTTTAAGATCGTGATTTTAACCACCCATTAACAAAACTAAGTAAAACATGACATATTAACCAAAAGTAGAAAATTAATCACATTATGTATTCAATTGATATATGATTTGGTGACAATGAAGACTAGAATGGCTTTCTACAATCATAAAGGTGAGTGACTTTTATCTTTGCAATTTGTGTGTGTTAAGGTAGTTTATCTCTCTCTCTCTCTCTCTCTCTCATATGTTTCTATGTGTGTGTTGAGTGCGTATGTGTATTATGAGCATGTGTGTGAGTGTGAGCAATAGGACTTTCTATTGTGTGTTTGCTTATAGCATTATATTATAGATCGATTAAGGGGCTTTGAGTTATTGGTACGTGAAACATAGAATCGTATAAGTTCTTATTCTCAAATGTAAACTTTAGAGACCTACTCCATACTTTTAAAACTTAGTCTCTTAGAACCCGCTCTACACTTTCAAAACTTGAAGTCAAGAGATCTAATAGATTCGTACTTTTAAAAATGACTTTGGGGAGCATTATGGATTCACACTTTCAAAATTTGACTCCACACTTTTTTTTTCTAAAGGGGCGTAGCGCAATGGTGTAGGATGGGCCCTAGGTCTACACTAGAAAATTGACTTCATTAGTTATTTCTCTATTGTCACTAAGCAGTATTCTATAGCTAGCTCGTGACTATGTAAATTAACATTAATTATGTAAAGTCGCATAAGGTGTGGCATATGTATTGTATGTATTTGTCTAGTAGATTATTGCTCTTATAAGCTTTGCTTACCCCATTTTGGGAAATTTTTTGCAAATTATTGCAAAAAGAACATGAAAATAGGAGCTGAAATGATTTAGCCTTGCATTCCATATATGAGCACATGGAGCCATTTGCATTTAGTGCATGACATTCACTAGATGTTTATTGGGTAAACTATGGAGAGTCTAGGGGAAACTCTAGATTGTGCTCTTTTTCAAGAGGTGAATGGTTAGGTGTCAATAGCATAGAACTCTACAACTCATTTTTTTGACCTTGATCACATCCATAAAGATACATCAACACATTTAACTTAATATTTGGCAACCAACATGACTAATGCTGACAAATCCTCTTCAGTGACATTGTGCAATTTCAACCTAATGCATAATTAGACTATTAATCATAAAATGAAAATATTAGGAGATATGGGCATGCCTACCACAGTTCTTTCCTTCGGAATCGTCTTAAAATTTTGTAGTTCTAGTGTATGGGTTCTCTACATTATTGGTTTTATACGTATGACATCATAGAAGATTAAATAAATAAATGAAATAATTGGAATAAAGGAAATAAAATAATAAAAGTAAAGGTTAGGGTAAGAAAAGTAAATAATAGTTATTTGAGGGATAAAGAGGTCTTTGCTACCCTTAATATAAGTAAGCTTATTAGAATACCCTAAGGCTCTTTTCCTTCATTGTGCATTACAAAGTTTTCTCCAAGTGAGCCCTAAGAGCATGGTTAAGGTAAAGTTATATCTAGGTAATTCTTTCAATTTCAACAATTGAATCATGCTTTTCTTGACATTAAGAAGTGTTACAGCATTGGGAAATATATGTTTTGAGTTTTACAAAGTAGAATAGGGAAAAGAGTATAATCCTAATTCGGTAATCAAGTCGTTAATCATTGATGGAATTGAGTTTATGATGTTGTTTTGATTAAGAATAATAATTGTTTGTAATCCTAGGTGAGTCATTTAAGCATCGTATGGCATGGATTTCAATTGCTTCCCAGTCTCTAGCGCAAAGCATGTATTGTTCTTGTTTCTTGATATTGATTTTGTAATAGGGGATTGGAACACATTTGAGTATTCCTTATTGTCATTATGGTAGAGAGAGTCTAAAATTAGGGTGAATTTGGAGTGATTGATACAATGGAATCGTTGTAGGATAGATTGGGGAAGGTTAGAGTTGAAAAAGAGAAGAAGATTGATGAATTAGAGCAATATGGGCAAGAACTACGATAGTGGACCTACTTGTGTTCCCCTTATCGAGAATTTTAATTAAAGTAAGGAAAAGAAAATTTTAGGCAGAGAGCACCACGCCTTAAGACCACTGTCATAGTCATGTAATACTGTTAGAGCACGAATGTGTAGTAAAAGATCATGATCTAAGATCAAGACTGTGTGCCTCAAGCGTGATCTTTTTTCCCACCCTTTTTCTTTCTTTTTTTTTTTTTTTCTTATTTCTAATCTTTCTAAACCTTAATTTAACCAATCCTAAACACACCCAAAGATCTAAGTTGAACCTAAAACCTTATAATAAGCAAAGATCTCAATTCATGAAATTAAGAAGATAACTAAGTGAATATATTAAGAAGAGATAATAAGAGAATAGAAACTAAAAAGGAGTTATTGACGCTAAAAAAACTTCTAAGTTAGAGATTTCTAAATTGTACTTAAGATCTAAGTTCGTGCTTTCCTTACTTGTTGCTTGTGTTTGTATAGGTTAGTGTAATTGTAATCAGAATAAAGACTGTTTGGACTATTAATTGCATGATGATTGTGTTTAGTTAGGCTTAGGGGGTTGTAATACTAGTGTCCTTAAGGTGGTGCCTCAATGATCCTTAAAACATATTGTTCTTTGTGGAGTATTCCTTAGAAATAATCTAAGGTAGAGTAGATTAGTGATTGGGGATTATAATACTAGTGTCTTTGAACTAAGTAGGCTAGATGGTGTCTATGGATCGTAGTACTAGTATCCCAATGCTAGTTTAGATGGGGGCTACAATGTAAGTGTCCCAATTTAAAAATCGTGTAAGGAGTTATGAGATACTTCAAGTTAATGTTAGTCACAAATGATCTTAATTGTGTTGTGTTGCAGATATAAATTAAGAAGATGTAAACTAGGTGGTTGTATTATTTATTATTAATTGCATTAATACATGTGACTTTGTATATTGTTGGCATGCATCAGCCGAAAAGACTTCATTCTTTGAGGAGTTTCATTTGGTCATGTGACCTAGAATATTTAAATTATGTTTTTTTAGTTTTATTTATTAAGGAGATTAATTGTTATGTCTTGTTACTTTGAAGAATTAATAACTACTAAGAATTTGTGGAGTTATTTATTTCGTATATTAAAGATTTTGATAGCTTATTTAGCTTGATGTGTTAATAAATTTCTAGAGATACGTGGTGGTTTATGGTGCTCTTGAGACTAGGGGCATGATAATATATGTCTTACTAAAGATTGTAGTTTACTTTTTCTAATAAAGGTTTACAACTCTTGACTGATAATTTTTAGCAAGATCCATTAAAGAGACTCGACAAGGTAAGATTTAAACTAAATTTAGGTTTAAACATTTTTTAGAACATGTTTATAGGATTACTTACCTACGACACAACAAAATACGGATGTCATATGAGCTTATGTGTCTAACCCATTTAAACTTATCTATATTGGTTTATAATATGATGATTTCTAAAGAATAGATATCAATATAAAATATTAGGATGCAAATATTATTTACAATAGTTATACAATTGTATATGCCTACATTTAAGTAGTTATAAGAAGCTATACAGAATTACGTACGCATAGCAAGGAGGTGAAAAATGTAGAAATACTCCATAACCTGTATATCAACATCATCCTTCAATTTTGCGTCTGCTTGTACGATATAGAGTTCATATTCGAATAATTACAAAATAGAGCGCCAACTACAAAAGGCAATGTCTGAGTTATTCATATTTTTGCACTTTGTATGTTGTCCTTATAGTTTGAGTTTTGGTACTTTTTCACTTAAACGCCTATGTTGTTTCTTCCTTTCTATTTCTTTGGTTTAATTTTTTAGTTATATAACCTATATTTTCACGCTTTGTCACTTTACACACCTATACTAATATTTTTTCACTTGCATAAAAGTTGATTTAATGAAAACTTAATTAAACCTATAATATTTTTATATTAATTCTCTCTTACGCTCTTCTTTCATGAATGATGGTGATGTAGTTGAGATTATGTAATTAAATAAGAATTCCATAACATAGGTAACATAAATCTTAGTTAAAGAGATGTGGTGGCTTTTGTATTTCTAATTTGATTGAATATTATGATATGAGGCATGTTATCTAATAGGATCTTTTCAACTAACCTTTTCTTTTTAATCAATTATCACTAATTATATCTCTCATTATTTATTTGTTTCTCTTGTACCAGTTCGGATGACACGCACTGGTATGTGCATGCTCTATGTGCTTGATTTTATATGTCCTTTATTCATATTATTATTTGAAAACTGTATTTTACGAAGCTTACATTGAGGTGGATAATTTTCAACACGGCTAATTTACGAGCACTTGACCATGGCTTCAAATGCTTTCGTATGAATTTGATGATATAGCCCATTTCAGCTTGTCAAAATTAGCCCATAAATTTTGGCTTTCAAAATTGTAATTAACATAAAATACAAGAGATTGATCATCCATAACATGAATTTTAGATTATATACATATATCTTATTAATCATATTTGGAAGACATACACTAATTTCCTTTCAAATGATTTCTTAGAATACTTTCTTCTTTAACATTTTAACCTATGCACTTTCCAAGGTTGTATATTTTGCAGAATTTTAATTTTTGTCATAGGAGTGTGCTACTAGATTTGTGAAAATATATATAGGGAACTGATCGTCCTTTATTCTTGGTAACTAAATCTTTTTATTGAGAACAAATATAAATACAAACAAAAGACTCAAAATTGTGATTTCTAGTAAAGAGAAGATGATAGATATTTTAGCCTTCGATTAATGAGTAAACTGATATAAGTTTAGCCAAAAATAATAGGTAAGTAAATAGTTATAATAACTGAGACTAAGTAAAGTTTTATTAAAATTGCCTAAAAACTAGATAAATAATTAAGACAATAAAAATTACAGGCCCTAAACTGAAATTTTAGGGCCCCGCCACAAAAAAGGTAAAATATTAGCTCAATCCAATTTAATTACAAATTAATTAAAGAACCAAATTCACATTTCACTAAGCCTTTTTTATTTCAAACCCAAATCCAAATCGAAGCCCACTTCATTTCAAGCCCAAAGTCCAATCCATTACATCATAATTTCATTTTGGGCTTATTCCACTGCATTCAAGTTTCATTTATGTAATACTATAATGATTTATTACATCACACATATCAAGCCTAATGCCATTTCACCAAAAAAAAAAAACAAAAAAACAAAAAACAAAAAAGGGAAAAGTTGCCCTTAAGCCCATGGCACAAGTCACGTCAGAAAAGGATGCCCAAGTCCATTCATTGTTTCAACTTTCAATTTCATTAGCTACAGATTACAATTCTTCTTACGCTCATTTGAATCTCATTTTAAGTAACATTTCAACACCAAATCTAACCTATATCCGCCAAAGCCCATGCGACTGCCCAATGTCCCCCATTCACCTTTCATACGGAACTTACGCCTAATGATAACATGATTGCAATACTTAGTTAAGCATGTTCGTGGCTCGATTCAATTAGGTTTTGGAGTAAAATTGAAATATAAAACATTTTAAACAGTTTAATTCAAATCTTTAAGTAACTGAAGTGTTTTTAACAATTTGAATTATGTTACGTCTTAAAGTTTTAAAGTTGTAACAATCCTTATCATATAAACCAATTTATGATAGTAACTGACTTCATAGTAACTATTGTAAATATTATTTATACAAGACGTTCATTACTTCTTACTTTAAAGTAAATAGTTTAATTAAAATTAATGCTAAAATTTACATAAAAAGCCAAAAACTTTAAGTCATATTTATATTGTCTTATAATCCCAAGAAATTCACATACTACAATAGTCTAATAAGTAACATAATACATAATCAACCTAAAAACCTAAGAGTTAGTAATAAAACTCTAGAAGACTCAATTGTATTAATTAGCTTGATCCTCACTCTCCCATAGCACTTAATAAAAAAAAAAAAAAAGACTAACCTCAAGATAGTTATAGCATAACATCTCAATCAATATTTGTAAGAAAATCTATAAAGGTATAAGTAACTAATAACTTAATAAGTCGAGATGAAAATTTACGAATGCATAACAATTACAAATAGAGTTTTAAACAATTGGTTATATGCAATGCAACACACAAATGCCATCACGCCATTGTGAAATTATAGTAATTTCATTTACTCTAATCCGGGTTAAGAAGTTTCAATATTTATGTAACAGCTTATAATCAAACCAAAGTTTGTACAATAGAGACATTACTCTCCTCATGACTATCTTTTGAATCATTACTTTTATTCTTACCGTGACTTCTTTTCTTGTCACTTAGATCGACTAAGAATAAAAAAAAGATTATTATGCTATCTAGTGCTACTTTTTTTAAGGTATTGATATTTGATTGGAGAATCCTAACTGTCCCCTAAAGGATTGCAATGCATGTGTAATTGTGGTATTTAAGTCACTTATAATTAAGTACGATTTAAGGCATACTACTCAGTTCACAACAACCACTAAAACATAAGTAATCAGATATACATAAGCACATATGCATATAATTACTTACAAGCACATTTATTTACAGTCCTAAGTCTATGAGTACTTTAATATAGTATTCCTAAATACAACAACATATTGAACCTAACTTACTTGAAATCTTCAATTTGCTCACTTAACTTGACATAGGTCAACTCATCTCCTTGTGTCATGTAATATAAGTATTCTTTTAGTATTTAATATCCCTATGATATATAAGCTTTAAATTATAACTTGATTCGATTTTTCAAATATATATATGTATATATACATATACATTACTTATTACCAATATTTTATAAGTTAATTTCTAAATTTGGTTCCGATTTAGGTTCTAATAAATCTTTTTACTACAGGTGTTATATGTAAACCTAAGAATGTGTTCAGAACCATAATGTGAAATTAATCACATTATACTTAAGTATCTTAAATATCACTTTTGACCTATAATCAGTATTCTAGTTTGTATGGTACACTTTAATCTTAATTTAATTACTGAATTTGCTCTAGATACGAGAAAAATTTACATTTTTCATATAATCTACTAAATTTAAGTTGCTTATTGTATTTATTATTATTATTATTATCAATTTTAACATAAGATTTTCTATTTATTACAAATCCAATTTCACATATTATCAATTTACACATATTTACTACATAATATACATAATAATCACATCTAATACTCTAACTACTACAATTATCATATTACATCAGATATTGATATCTTAAAACACCTAATTATACACTAAATCGATAATTATCCATTTAATTATTAAATTAGCTCAAAATCACTAATTATATATATGATTTAAAGGCCTAAAAATTATCTAAAAATTTCAAAAATTCATTTTTGAAAAATCTCTTCATATTATTGTTTTACATCATCAAAATAGTTTACAAAAAAATTTTAAATTCAAAACTATACTATTAAGGTCATTTATTTCTAAATCAAAATAAGTTTAAGTTTATAGGATTTCTTAAGCATTGCCTATTTCTAAATTTGAATTCATCAAACTAGTATTTTTCTCTAAATCTACATATATAAAAACCTCAGAATACCAAATTTCATAATTTTCTAAGTAAATTTAATAATTTCAATAAATTAAACAAGAATTGGGTTAAAATAAGACTACCGATCCGATCGGCTTCCAGCCACCAAAGGTGGCTCCAAGTATGTCAGCAGTAAGGGGTGATTGAGGTAGGGTGTGGTGGTGGCGACTGTTTGTTTTTAGGTGGCCGTTGGTCATGAGTTCTCTCTTTAAGCTCTAATTATACAGTAGTTTTGCTATCTTTTGCAAAAATCCCTAACTCTCTTTTTTTATTTCTTTCTCTCTATTTTTCTTAGACTCCCAACATATTAAAATGAGTTCCAAATGGGGATTTTTACTTATATAGAATTGTTTGGTATTTTTCTTTTAATTTTTTTGTTGACATTTTACCCTTATCTTTTCTTTTTTGCTTTCTAATTGGTCTAATTTGATTAGCTAATTGTTTCTTCTTAATCCCTAGCTTGCTACGACCTTAATTTGGAAAATTCCTTACTTTTCTAATTTTTTATGATTTTTCTTTGATATTTTTTGTAATATTATTTAATTATTTAACATTAATTTAGTATATTTTGGGTATTTTAGGTAATTTCAAGTATTTTTACCTACACATAAATATACATATAGTATAAATAAGTATTCCTAAATATTAATTATATTATTTCATGAATTTTAGTATGTATATAATTTATTTTTATCGACTCGTTAGTACGTATTTTTGATAAATAATGAGTAATATGTTTATAATTTAATATTATGATATTTAATTATTTTATTACTTATTTTCTTAAGTTCGTATTTATGGGGTCACTTTTGTTAATATTCCTAATTCCATCGTATAATTTAAGCTTGATTGGATACTTTATCTGATCATTCTAAACTTTACTTTATTTGATCGCCTTAAACTTTACATATTGAATCCAAACTTCTAATTGCAGAGCTTACAAATCATTTTTAAAGCACCTTATTTTTAGTTGATGATATTATAATTATCGAAGTTTTCAACCAAATATTAATTTTCAAATTGGAGAATATTTTGAAAAAGACGTAAGCAACATTTTTCAAGAAGACATTACATTTGAGGTGATAATGAAGGGGTGCGAGCCTACTCGTAAGGTGAGTGATTATGATAAAGACCAAAGAGTGGATTGTAGAGATTAAAAGAAAGACGAGAGACAATAAAAATCAAAAGATAAATAGAGTTAGAGAAAAATATCAATAGGGATTAATACTAAGAAATGTCTTATATATTATTTTTATTTTATGAGAAATAATTTAGTTCAACTTGACTCCTCAAATTGATCAGAGAACCCTTTGTACTTTACCTAAATTGAATTGTGAACCAAATCAAAATATAAAAGAACTAAATTTTTCAATTTGTTTTAGTTTGATTTGGTTCTCCATTCGTTTTGGTTTGATGAAAAACCCTATTAGATAAGCATAGATGTTATGTAGTACATAAGGACATGCTTCATGTACCACATAGGTACACATATTTCATCTACCATATAGTATACATTTCATCGTACAGGTATGTACATTTCATCTACAGTGCAGGAGCACATTTCATCTTCCATGCTAGCATACACATGTTGATTATTACCATTAAGATTATCAAACTTATGATTCTTACTACGATCGCTAGAAAGTTTATAAAATCGAAATGTAGAAACATAAATTTTTATAATCTATATAAAATAATTATTAAAAACTATAGACATACTCATAGTAATTATAGAAAACTTAAAGTACGTAATGAAAATAAAGAAAGAAAGAAATTAAGTTCTTTTTCAAAAAAAAAAAAAGGAAAATTTAATAATCTAACATTTATGGAAGAAGGACAAGTAGAGTTAAAACTATTTTTTTTATGTTTTTTTATTTGAAAAAAGAAATGAATCAAAGAGAACAAAATATTTCAACTTACTTTGAGTTATTAATGTTATAACTTAAATATAGAATTTTTCTTAGTTTTTTCTATTCGAGCTATAACTTAAATTGAGGTTATAAATATTGAATAAGGGAAAAAATGAAGACAAAAAAAGGAATATGATAAAGAAGAAGATTTAATGCTTTAATAATAGGCTAGTGAAACCTTAGTTCTATTATATTATATATATACATATATATATATATATGCACGTTCATAACTTAAATATGTAAAGTTAATAAACTTGGTTAAAAAAAGTAAGTTTCTGTCACATTTGACATATAAAATCAATTAAGAATGTAAGTTTTTAGATAAAAACGATTTTGCACCCGAGTTAATTCAAAAAAACCTCTTAAAATTATAGAATCGTATAATCATGTGGATAGAATTGCGATTTTGATAACTATGAGCACCACATAAGAATGCGCATGCTACCTCTCATGCATGAATGATTACCATTATTCAACTATGACCTTTTAAGTCAAATGTTGCTCGTATTATATTAACACAAAACACTACTAGTTATTTTCATTCTTTTAAGACTAATATTTGATTAAAATCACATATTGCTTTCGGTGGACATGCTTGATTTCATGAATATGAGCAAAGAACACGATAAGAGATGTTATGCATATTGTTGATTTTGAAGTTAATATGAGCACCATAAATTAAAAAAGAAGGGCATTTTGAGTAGTTGAATAATTAGTTCGATGGTTAACATTGATCCTAATTAAATATTAATAAGATTAAAAAAAATACAAAATAATGGGATAAAATATCTTAATGACAAGTAACGGAAATTTCTATTTATTCTTTTAATTTTTATGTTTTCTCTTTAATTTTTCCATCCAATCCCCCTTTAAAAAGCTTTTAAAGAAATTTCATATAATATAATTAATGAATATATTGTTGTAATTGTACATCTTTCCTATGTGTTTTTAAGATAATTTATACAATGTTCTTTTTCTTTGTTGAATTCGTTATTTAGTTTGATTAAGTAATTTTGTATCTATTAAACTTAATTGAACCATTCTATTTATTTCTGTACACTGATTGTGTGGATTTGTATCTATTAGTAAACCAATAATTTCAAAACTTCAGTTATTTTTTCTATGTTTTAGGCCAAGAAAAGTGATTTAAAAATTAAAATCAGTTGGCTAAATTGTGTAGATTACTTCTAGAAAATTTTGAAAGTTGTAGACCTTTACTTTTTTTCAAAAGCTGGCACTTGGCACTTTTGAAATAAGCATAGGTCCTATTTTTACTGCTAACTAAGCTATATATGTAAAATAAGCTGACATAGATGCATACGTGGTGATTTATTTATTTATCAAATTAAAGTTAGAAAGTAACTAAAAATATAAATAAAAAAATGAAAAGAAAAAAAAAATTGGAAAACTAGAAACTAAAATAAAGAAAAAGAAATTAAAAAAAGCTAGAAAATCAAATATATATGTGTATATTCTTTAAGTCACTACCAATCACCTAGTGGTTATAGACTAAGGGTCGAGTCAAACCTGACTTGAAACCAACTTAGACTATTGGGTCAAAGCTTAGTTCCCCTTGAATTGAGATCAATTCAACTTAGATTAGTTCCAAACCATTTCACTTGGCTCATGAACAGGTTAATTTTTTTATTTTTACTTTTTTTTTTAATTTTTAATTTGAAAAAAAAAACCACTAATAAGTCACAAGAATTTAAAATTTTGATTATTTTACCCTATTAATTATTAGGCATTGAGATTAATAATTTACACTTTTTACAATGTACAATTATTACTATATGCCCTTGGTGAATTGAATGATGAAGCTTCTTTTTATAGGTAACATTTTAAAGAAAATTTATCAATATAATCAATGTAAGACTAAACTTGTGATAAACAATATTCATTGAATCTTTTATTACTTTAGAGGAAACTCTAAAAGACAATATAACGTATGTGGAAGTGAATCAAGTATTATAAAGATAACATCATTTATCTAATATCTATAATACACTTGCTATTTTATATATAACATAAATATATTTCTTATAACTTTTAATAGTATTAAATTATAAATATACTAGTATTTTCGTAAATCATCAAAATATATTAATATATAAAAGTATTTGCTCTCTCAAAAGTTAGGCAAGATTATATAAAACTTGTAATATCTTGTGCCCCAAACTTCTTTAATTATTAAAGTAATATATTTTAAACTATAACTATCTACATTTGTCTAACATTAAAATATATGGTTTCAATGATTCTTTCTCTTTTAAACTAATATATATTGTTCAATCTCTATATCAACTTATAAATATAAGTAATAATTTACATTTTATTTTATTTTAATTTTAATAAGAGGGAATACTTATATTTAATTTATTTAAACTTGCATTTTTTTGTTTTAATTTTCAAGTTGGAACCGGTGGGTTAAAATGCCGGTCCTTCGACCCGAGCTTAGACCTGCTAGTTTAGTAGGTTGAGCATATTGAATCATGCTGACTTGCTAAGCTCGGTGAGTCAAGCTACGATTTAAGCCCGTGACTTCGACCGGTTTGGTGAACCAACGGGTCGGTTTTGATCTACTTCACGGGTTAGACCCATCCCTTCCCTAGGTATAGGTGGTTGGGAACAACCATTATTTCGTTATAGGTTACGACTCATTATTGAAAATGAGTTGTATGACCTACTCATTGTAGTGGGTTCTCATCGCATACTCTAACATGAATGCCTAACTATGACGTATAGAACTTAACCACCATACACCTATTCTTCTCAAAGAAATCACTAAAGTTATCTTCCTTCAAAATGACCATTTCCCTTTTCATCAATCTTTGATTCTTTGTATGCTTTACAATTAGGATCAATCTCTAACTCGTTGGACTAAGAGTAGTTTTCATATTCCTCTTTCTCATTTCCATTGAAGTGCTCTGGAAAAAGATTTTCAATTTACAAGTCTCTTTTTCTTTAATTTTTTTATTTTCTTATATCTACTATTTTTATGTTTTCTAAAATAAATAAATAAATTGCTACATAAACGTTCATGTCAACTTACTTTACACATGGCAACTTAGTCAATAGTAAAAACCGAGCTTGCATTTGTTTGGTGAGAGCATGTTTATGAAGGGTGCTTGGTACATATTCAAGTGCCAAACACCACATTTTTATTGATAAAGCACAAGTGATATGGGGTGCTTAACTTCATTGGGATACACAAAAAGGCACCGATGCTTGGCACATATCCCTTATCAAGCACTTCAATTTCAAATGTTTTATATATTTTTTGAAAAGTAATGAGGATAGGTCCACAAAAGATTTATAAAATAGTTAAATAACTTTGGTAGTTACCCAGTTAATAAAGTAAAGAATTATTAGAAATGGGAGTTACTTATAAAGCTGATATGGCAAGTTAAACACTTCCTTATGTACTTTATTGATACATATCTCTACCTATCAATTTTTGAAAAAAAAAAATGGAGATCCACATAATTTTTAAAGTTTTTAAAAGTATTTTGTGAAATTACCAAAATCCATATCATGTTAATGTGTCTAATCATAGATAAACTCAATAACTACCCATAATAGTGTAATATATAAACGAAAAATCCATTTCTTCATTTAGAATATTCTTCAACTTTTACTACTTTTGGAAATTTTCTATAACACCTCAATTTTCCTATGATATGTTAAGATTCTAAAACTAACTATAATTTCCATAATCAATTGTAACAATCGCTTATCGAATATAAATGCTCTAAGTGCATCAATTCGAGTGACTTATAGGCATATTACTCTAGCCACAAATATGCTAAAAAACTAAATCTAGATCATCTACAACATACAGGACTAATTGCCTCTCTTTCCCAACTTAATGATAACAATTCTCGTATTTGTTGCAAGTTATCAAATCAACCTACAGCTATAGGAAATAAAAGAATGAGTTGAAGCCCAATACATAGTATGCATGCACACATGGATGCCTAATTAGTTGTTCACATGTGTTTAATGTAGGAATATAACAAAAAACAGTTTAATTATCTTTAATTTAAGCCCGCATACAACAAAGAGGTACTTACAACCTAATCTCTTATATAAATAGGTAAATAGAATAAAATATGTCTTATAATTTACTACCATATATTATAGTGAAGGTTATATGACCAACACTCGGGAACTGGAAAACATTAGATCTAATTCCATCATCTCATATGAAAATCTATTAGGAAAACCTCGTATATGATTAGTAGTTGCCCCCTTATACTAAAGGACAAGCCATGACAAGCACAATCAATAAGCAACACCTTAAGTTGAATATGAATTAGTTTGTTTATTTCTCGCTACCCTAACAAACACAAGCAATAGGCATGCACTACATATCTAGAAGTTGAACTAAAACCAATTTCATTGCTTAAGTCTAAATCGTGTTCACAAGTTTGAATCTAATTTCAAGGTCCAAGTTATACTTAACAAGGAATTTGAATCA
This sequence comes from Lumnitzera littorea, assembly GCA_024138015.1. NCBI lineage: Eukaryota > Viridiplantae > Streptophyta > Magnoliopsida > Myrtales > Combretaceae > Lumnitzera > Lumnitzera littorea. Next base: position 16,373,933 of record JAMXBB010000008.1, read on the forward strand.
AGAACCTAGCAAGTAAAACAACAAGCCTTCCTTAATCCATAATAAATCCTATTTCAGCATAGCGCTTTTAGTTTAAAACTCTTAATGTGACTTTGCTTACAACTCTTCTAAATTCAATCCTAACTCCTAAGGGTGCTAAAATTAAGGTCGAGGGTAAAGTTCAAAACTTTAATTAAGAATAAGTTCGAGCTTAAAGTAGTAGATTGTAGACCTTCGAACCCTTTACTCCTGCCCATCTCTGAGCTTATAGTCTCTCACCTGAAGAATTCTTTCTAACCAACCTATCGAAGATGAGTACCATTACATGAAAGAACAGTGGGTGAACTCTTTGAAGTCCCAACATGGATGCATACTACTCCACTTTAACACTTGCCTAATCAACAACCTATTAACTACTGAGGCCGATCTTTTGAATGCTAAGGTCGAGGCACTTACTCACTGAGCTCTTTCTTCTAACATACTGAATCGTTTACCGCTAAGGCCGCCTTGACAAGTGCCAAGGTTAAGTGCATACATGTTGAGTATTACTTACTTAGCCTATCAAGCTACAGAATCCTTTATTTGTCTCAGCAACTTCGAATACCCTTTGTCAGTAGCATCCCCAATGTTAGTTTAACTCAACCCCAACATCCCAAGACTCTAGGACATGTACCCAACCTAGTATGCCACTTGTCATTCCTTTTTCTAACATTATATTATATTCCTTTATTCTATTTATCCTTTTTTATCCTTTTGGTAATGTACTATGATAGTATTTTTATATTTTCCTTAATTATAATTACTTAGGTTTCCTTATTGCCCTAAAGACTTATTATAAATAGTCTCTTTTCTTTGTAGCTGAAATTATCATACACCTTACATTTATTGAATATTCTTGTTCTTGTGAGATATTCTTTCTCTTAGTTCATTTTCCCTTACACTTTTATCTAATTTTACTGAGTAACTTAAGATTAGTGGCAAGTGGATCTTAGTATTAGCTTTTGCATCATATCAAGTGAAAAACTAATTTGTATTGTGTTCATTAGTGACTGAGCAACTGAAGGAAGATATTGTATTTGACCATTTGTCCATTCCCTTTTCTTCGATATCTCGAAGGACTCATTTGTTTACTCTTTTCTATAATAAGCTCTAGTGATTACTGAGCTCCTAGGCACATCAAGTAGTAAGGAGGTTTAGATGGAGTATAGTTTCAATAATACTAATTATTGTATTAGAGTGGCAAAATACTCTAGAGTTCGCTAAAATTGGTTAAAATGACATTTGAGAGTAAGAAGTGCTTAAAACTAGTCAAAATGCTAAATCAAGCTTAAGGAATATGAAAATTCTAAGTAAATGTTATAACTTTTATAAAAGAATGCTAAATGGAACACAATATTAATGTTAGGAAAAAGTTTGATTAACTTTGGTTAAAAGAAACAAGAGGAAAAGGTTTCACGTGAAGTTTCTAGCTTGACATGGTTAGTGACATAACCATGTCACTAGATTGTGTCAAAATCTAGCTATTTTACAGAAGAGAGTTAGTTTGAACCAAATATTAAGGGTAAGAAAATGTTTTATTAAGTTTGGTTAAGAAGAATAATAAGGAAAAGGTTTTACATAATGTTGTAGTTTGACATGGTCGGCGACAAGACTGCGATGCTTAGTTGCATCGAAATTTGACCATCTTATAGAAGTTGGAATTTTTTTGTAAAAGAAAGTTTATCGGAACTATATTTTAAGGGTAGGAGAAGGTTTAGTTAAGAAAATCTTAAGAAAAGAAAACTTATAGTTCACTACTTGACATGACTTAGGACACAATTGTGTTGTTTGATTGTGTAACTCATTGTGCCCTTTTTTTCCCCTAGTTGGATTCGGGCAAGGCAGGGACATGGTCATGTCCATCCAATAGCAAATTAATGCCTTAAACTCCTTCAAAAAGCATTTAAAACCAACTTTTTTCATTCCAATCTTCAACTCGACCTTAAATGTACTTCAAATCTTCGATTACCTATTGCCTAAACTCCTTTTTAAACCATCAAAACCACAAATTTTAACTCAAATACCCACTTAATCATCAAACCCATCATCAACTTTAAGAACACTAACAATAAAATCAAGAAGTGGAGTAGAGAATACTTACTTCAATAGCTCATACACTCAAAATGCTAGATACATCATTAAATACTTGTTTAATACTTAGGTTAAAAGAAAAGCCCACTTAAACATTGTCTAGAATGGGGTTTTTATTAAAATGAACTTTAGATGGGGAAAACCACTTGATATCTTACTTCAATCTCTTCTTTTACCTGTTCTTGATATAGTCTTAGAGATTACCAAAAAAAAAAACTCAAGTTAACAAGTTGTAAATGATAAGAAAATGGTGGCTTTAGTATGCTCAAGTCCTAAAAATAATTTTTCCTCTAGTAAATGTTCAACTCTTACCTTAATCTCCTCTTAGCTTTCCTCTTTGGACTTAGTTATGGGTTGCTCAAGATTTTCTGCATAAAATGAGAAGGTTTAGTCTATTTTTTGGAAAGATTTGGGTTTAAGAGGGATGGTGACTACTAAAAGAAAAAGGGGTAAGGTTTTGGAAGCCCTGAGAAAAGTAAAAGATACTTTAATGTTTGAAAATAATTTTCCTTAGCATTACGTTCTACCCCCCTTAAAAACACTTTCATCCTCGAAAGTCTCCTAATTCTTGAAATGACTAATTATTTTCTTCTTATTTCTTTCGCAAACTCTTAAGCCGTGTTCTCTTTGGGGTAGTTTGGTTGCTATTCTTTACATAACTATTTCTTCACCTCCCAATGATCTCTTCCTTGGTACTCCCACTCTTTGTAAGCCCTTTAACTCTCAATTTAGCTCTTTAACTTCCATTTTCTCTTGATTTATTTACCTCGTGGTCCTTTTAATTTGTATACTTCTACTCTTGTCTCTAAAATGGTAAGGTACTCACTTTCTCATTACCAAGTTGATCAATCCATTTCATATTTACCGACATGTCAACCTTCATATTCTCATTCATTGTTTTTATGACGACAACATTAACACATTATACTCTAACATATCAATTCCACATTTCCACCATGCTATAGAATAATAACATATGATAGCAATACGATTGTCATATAATGTCTTCAATGCAAACTTCATCTGCTAAAAGATCAAAATCATTCCTAGTAACAAAAGACACTTATCATTAATCCTCATTAACCTTAAGAGAGTCTATAACTTCAATTTGATTAATAAATTTTGCCATGTCCATGTTATTTACTGAAGGAATTCCATCTACTAAAAGAAAAAAAATTCATAGATAAGATAAAAACTCTAAATCTAACTCTATGCCAACACCTCATGTAGAAGCAAAGTTGGAAATGAAACATGCGCAAGTCTTAACTAAACTATCTATCACCAAGGACTTCCCAACACCTACCACCAAGAATCTAGTCAGATGTCACACTAAACATGCATCAAGCTACTAGATTGGTTCTTATTAGAGCTTACTTCATCCTTTAATCTTCAGTCATCTCTAATCATACCCAGCTTCAAAGGTTCTCCAGTTCCACACTTATCTTCTAACTGTGTACTCTATTCTTGGATCATCTACTACTACTTCCTTCGCTTGTCCCTAGATCAAGTTAAGTGGTTTTAGAGTTGATTATATTTATCGTTGTTAACCTATGTGTTTCTTAACTCATTCAATGAAGTTCAGCTAATTCGTTAGTTCTATGTGATCTCATTTTTCTCAATGCTCATTTCATCACTTATATCTATTAGTCAATACTAAAATGTTTATATTCTCTACAACTTAACATAAGTATATATATAACAGGGCTGATGGATGTCGATGCATAATTGACTAGACCAACAACTTGACTTGACTCAGACTAACTAACCATACACGACCATTATTGACTTAAAACAAGCTAACACGACATGCCGCAACATGAAAGAGAACCCATCTATCTATCTCGTAATAGGTATACACATGATAAGCCTTCTCAATTATTTTAAATCCCATTCCATGAATTAGTTTTCTATTCCACATTACATTCTTATGTGTTGCCACTTACCATGTAAGATCTAATGAGCAACCTTAAGTTTGTACAATTCATGCATATACATTAGATTTATTGCTCCAATAGTTGTGTCCAATTTATACAAGTTAAATGAGTGTAAAGTTACAAGTTATGATTTGTTTGTTAATTTTGTCTCTTCTCTATTAGGGGTTAGTCTTATTGATTAAGTTATTTGAAGTCTACTCTTGATTTTATGATTTTAATCATTCATGTCATAGGGGACAAGCTCAACAAGTCTTTCTATCGTTCTCCATCTTACTTCTTCTTCCATCTTTACATATATACACCTAGGCATACTATAGCCTAACAAAATAAGAAGGATTGAAATGAAATAATAGGTAGGAGAGACAGGTAACGAAAGAGGTAGGTAATCATAAACTTAAGGTAGTAATGAAAAGTAGGAAGATAACTTAGATAGAAAGCAAGAGGGAAGGGTAGAGGTTAGACCTACAAGTGCTAAGGCAAACTCACTTTTAGTTTGAACCAAACCTAGGTTTTACCCCCTTCTCTCAATTGCTCACTATGCTTTTGTCGAGTCACTTTGATCAATTGCCTAAGGTTTTCTAAGATCAACAACCCTAAGCATATCTATGACCTATCAACTTAAGTCATTAGCAATCCATTAACTTAAGTCCTCTTATGATCATCCACCTAAGTCATTTTTATGATCTTCCATCCTAAGTGCTTTTAAGTTTCACTAACTTAGCTCTTCGAGCATCCATAGAGTTAATTTGCTTAGTGGTCACCAAACCTAAGCTCTTTTAAGATTTTAAGCTTAAAATTCATCGAAGCTTCATAAACCCAAGCTCTTTAGGGATCAAACAACTTAAGCTTTGATACCACTTACGTTGTAATGCCCCAAAACCTGAAAGCGCTACAACCCGCCACGTATCCTTAGTTTTCTAATGACATGTTAAGGTTCTAAAACTAGCTATAATCTCCATAATCACTTGTAACAACCACTTATCGAATATAAAACAACCACTTATCGAATATAGTACAGGACTAATCGCTTCTCTACCCCAACTTGATGATAATAATTCATGTACTTGTCACAAGTTATCAAATCAACCAACAGTTGTAAGAAATAAAAAAAAATGAGCCAAAGCCTAGTACATAGTATACATACACATACGATGCCAAACTAATTATTCGTATGCATTTAATGCAAGAATATAACAAACAACAGGTTAATTATCTTTAATTTAAGCTTACATAAAACAAATGGGTGCTCACAACCTCACTACACCATGATCTCTTATATAAATAGGTAATAGAATAAAATATAAGTATTTTAATTTACTACTATATACTACAGTGAAGGTCATATGACCAATACTCGAGAACTAGGAAACACTAGATCTAGTTGCGTTGTCCCATAAAAAAGTCCATTAGGGAAACTTTGCATATGATCAATAGTTACCCCCTTATACTGAAGGATGGGCCATAACCAGTATAATCAAAAAGTAGCACTTTAAGTTGGATATGAATTAGTTCAGTTTATTTCTCACTATCTTAACAAGCACAAGCAATAAGTATGCACTACATACCTAGAAGCTGAATCGAAACCAATTTCCTTGCCTAAGTCTAAACTCAAATTCCAAATCATATTCGTAAGTCCAAATCTAATTTCAAGGTCCAAGTCATACTTAACAAGGAACCTAAATCAAGAACCTAGTAAGTAAAACAACAAGCCTTCCTTAATATGTAATAAATCCAATTCCAACATAAACGTTCTAGTTTAAAACTCCCAACTTGACTTTACTTGCAACCCTTCTAAACTCAATCCTAACTCTTAAGGGTTCTACAACTAAGGTTAAGGTAAAGTTTGAAACTTTAATTAAGAATAAGTTGGAGAAAACATTTGGAAGACGAATTGAAAGCTTGGACTAGTAAGGAGATTTAGATAGAGTATAGTTTGAAAAATACTAATTGTTGTATTGGAGTGGTAAAATAAGGTAGGTTAAAATGACATTCGAGAGCAAGAAGTGCTTAAAATTAGTCAAAATGCTAAATTAAGCTTAAGGAACATGAAAATTCTATGTAAATATTAGAACTTTTATAAAAGAAGGCTAAATAGAACTCAATATTAATGTTAGGAAAAAGTTTGATCGAGTTTGATTAAGAGAAACAAGAAGAAAATGTTTTACATGAAGTCCCTAGCTCGATATGATTAGCAACATGACTATATCGCTTGATTGTGTCAAAATCCGGTTATTTTACAATAAAGAGTTAGTTTGAATCAAATATTAAGGGTAGGAAAATGTTATATTAAGAAGAAAAATAAGGAAAAGATTTTGCATAAAGTTGTAACTTGACATGGTTAGTAATATGATCATATCGCTTAGTTATGTCAAAATTTGATCATCTTGCAAAAGTTGGAATTTTTTTGTAAAAGAAAGTTAGTTGGAATTATATTTTAAGGTTAGGAAAATGTTTGGTTAAGAAAATCCAAGGAAAAGAACTCTTGGAGTTTACTATACAATCATATCGTCTAATTGTGTAAATCATTGCCCATTTCTTTTCCCCTCGCTAGACACGGGTAGGGACATGGTCATTTCCCTGTTCATGTCCATCTAGCAGTAAGCTAACGTCTTAAACTCCTTCAAAAAGCATTCAAGACCAACTTTTTTTCCTTCAAATCTTCAACTTAACCTTAAATATACTTTAAATCTTCAATTACCCATTACATAAACTCCTTTTTAAACCATAAAAACCACAAATTTTAACTTAAATACCCACTTAATCTTCAAACATACCATCAACTTTAAGAACACCAACAATAAAATCAAGAAATAGAGTAGAGAACACTTCAATAGCTCACACACTTGAAATGCTCAAAAAATAAGTTGTAACCACCTGGATTGTTAAATTCTTCTTTAATGTTTGGGTTAAAAGAAAAACCCACTTAAACATCATCTAAAATGGGGTTTTTGCTGAAATGAATTTTAGATGGGGAAAATCACTTGATATCTTACTTAATCCCTTTTTTTTTACTTGTTCTTGATGTGGTCTTATAGATTACCCAAAGAAAACTCAAGTTAACAAGTTGTAAATAATAAGAAAATGGTGGTTTTACTATGCTTAAGTCTCAAATTTTTTTTTTCAAGTAAATGTCTAAGTCTTATCTTAATCTTCACTTAACTTCCCTCTTTGGACTTAGTTATGGGTTGCTTAAGATTTTTTGCACAAAATGAGAGGGTTTAGTTTATTTTTGGGAAAGATTTGGGTTTAGAAGGTTGATGACTACCAAAAGAAAAAGGGATAGGGTTTTATAAGCCTTATGAGAAGTAAAAAATACCTTTGTATTTGAAAATAATTTTCCTTAGCATTATATTTTCAGATGGGGACAACAATCATCATTGCAATAATTACTAGCTTCGGTTTCGACTAACCTATCGTAGCATAACTAGCAAATTTTGGCTAGATAGTTACCATTAGCCGAATAGGATCCAACTATCAAATTATAGATTTTGCAATTTTTATGGAGTTTTTCGAAAACTCAACAATAGTATAAGTGTTCATATATTGGCAATTAGAACATTTGTTGGTTTTACACTATGTTTGGATTGAGCGAAATAAAGGAAAGGGAAGGCATAAGAGATGAAACAATTACATTCTTTACTTGGAAAAAAAAAAAAGAAATGAATTGTTAAGTTAAAATTTTTCCACATATCCCACAAGAAATTGTCAACCAAATTCTCCCCAATATAGATAGAGTTTAGAATGAAAGTGTATAAAGTTATTTAGATATTTCTTTGCTAAATAAAGTTTTGAAAATTTAAGGACATTTTGGTATTTTAAGTCTTTAACAAGTTAAAAATTATATCTAATAATCTTTCCATCAACAATCCTTCATTCGCATTTCCTTCCCATTCAAATACATAATTTCCTTTAATTTTTTTCTCCTTATTTCTTTTCTTTTATATTATTTCATTTCAGTTTCTTTCCTCTATCCTAAATGTAGTATTATTTGAACTCTTCTTGGCCATTGTTTGGTAAGTAGAAATATGGAAAGAATGAATGACAATGGGAGAAAATAGGGAGGAAAACTTAAAATTCTATTGTTTGGTTAACATGGGAAAGGGAAAAGGAGATGAAATAGAAGAAGAAAAAAAGGGATAAAGGGGAGCAAATGTAGGAAAAAATTGAATTTCCAATCCTACCCCTATCATTTGCCATTTTTTTATTTGTTATTAATTTTTAAAGACACATTGGTAATTTTAAATTATATCTCTTTTTTTTAATAATAATTAATATTCATTTACTTTATCTTCCTTTCATTATCTAAGCACATCAAAAGTAATTATTTTCATTATAGTCTTTTCCTACTAAATTTTTCCTCCCCATTTCTTTCTTTTCTAATTATCTCCCTTATACCAAAAAAAGTGAAGATATCCATGATGTGAGCCCAAAATTATATGTAAATCCTTAATTTAATTGAAATGTAAAAAGGAAGATTAATTTGTGAAGCATTATAACTGCATTTACATTGTTGATTCGGAATGTTCATGGAGTAGTGGGGTAAATTTTAACAAAATATCATTTGTAATTTTGTCTTCTTCACTTCAATTATTAATCAAGTCGTAAGATAAACATTTTAATACTAAAAAAATATTATGGGAAAAAATGGTAATTTTCACTTTTCATGCATGAATTTTCATACTTTATAACTTTATATACCTATATTTTCGTTTTTCCAAGCATTGCATATTTGTATTTTACTTTATTATGGTAGTATTGGATTGTTAATAAATCGAAAAGACAATAACAAAAACTATTGAAATTGCCTTTGAGTTCATTCAAATGCACCATTATCATATATCTCTACTGGTCATTGATAGCCATTAATACTTCTTTGTAAATTATGGAAAAGAAGAAACAAGTAAATATTAGGAGTTTAGCAAAACAAAATTAAAAATAAAAAATAAAAAAGTAACAATTAGGAGACTACATGTGATATCTAAGAAAAAAAAAGGAGTAATTAATTAATAAAAGTCATCATAAAATAAAAGGTAATTAAGTTTTGAGTAAGGAATATTACGATCTTAAGCTGTGATTTAATGAAGGATATTAACGGTATTGCAATAAGATCTTAACTTAGTCTTAACATAAGTAGTGTACAAATTGACTCATTATGCACTATAGGATGGGACTCTCCTCCTGTAAACTCCAGAAACCCTCAAGGTAAGGGGGAGTTCCATTATTTGCCTTTTTATTAAAGAGAGGAAATTTTGGATTAACATGAGATTTCTTTTCATAGTAGAGTAAGAGTAGTCGTGTAAAGAAGAGAAACATAAAGTTTATGCAACCTTAAAATGATATTGGTAAGTGAAGATCCGATTTGTGGAATTCAAGATTTCTTTATGGAGGTTAAGAATTTTTATGTTGATCTTTTCGGATTTTGCATAGTTTGTTAAGGAAAAATAAGAAGCCCTAAAGGATCACTAAAATTAAGGCATGTATTTTTTGTTTCGTAGAATCTCTATTATCTTTATTTTTTTAATAAGTTTAGGAGATGTTTGTTAGTTAAATAATGCAGTGATAGAATTTCTTTGGTAGTGTTGATTTGAAATAAAAGTTAGAGATGTGAAAGATAAGTGGTGTTGTTGATGAGATTATGTTGTGGAGTTAAGTTTTCTAAAATTTAAGGGTGTTTTGATCCATATGTTGAGCTGTTAGAGTGTTGTTGTTAGGTTTAGAAAGGAGTTTGGGTAAAAAAAAAAAAAAGTTCAACTAAAAGGCGATACAATTGTATCCTCGGTTATGTCCCTTGCAATAGGTAACGTAGGTTGATAAACTAGAAAGTTACACGACTGAAAGACACGACCGTATCCCTAGTTGTATCCCTTGCAGTAATGAAGTGTAACTCAGTTAGTTACATTGCTAAAAAGATACGATTGTATCCTTAACCGTGTCATAGGCTTTGCTCCTTTAAGTTGAGTTTGTCCTCTTCTTTTTATTTATTCTTTTGTTACTTCTAAATTTAACCCTTTTAATGTTTTATTAAGTGAATTTAAGGAGAATTAAATGACTTAAAAGTAAGTTTTAATTAGGAGAAATTGCTTATCTAATATTTAAGAAGTTTAATGAGTATTCATTATTTTTAGGATTTAAAGTTAGGATTTAAAGCTAGGCTTGATTCATTGGTTACGGATTCTAAATATTAAGGTACGTGACACTTGCTTGTTGTATGTGAGTGTTAGGATAGCAAAAATAAAAATGAATTAAATGTATATCTAGCTTATGTATCCTTTTGTTGTTTGTGTTTGGCTTGTCCTAGGGGCTTATAGTGACAGATTCCCAAGGGGCTTGTAGTGACAGATTCCTATGGGGCAATCCCAATGATCCATATGACACGTTGTTTCTTGTGGAGTTTCATATGGAAATAATCTGGAGTAGATCTAGGTTGTTGTAGAAGGGCTTAAAGAGGCATGCTTAACGTTAGGTTTTAGAGGGGCTTGAAAAGGTATGCCTAAATGTTAGTTGTGATGTAAATTGTGATGTGATCGGGTTATGAAAAACCGCTAATGTGTTCTTATGTGACAGACTTAAATGTAAAGATAATTAAATGAATTGTATGATTTACTTGTTTTGCATTTCTATACATGTGATAATGGATCGTTTGATCATGCGCACATGATTATGTGTTGCGTACTAAACTTCGGCTCACTCTATTACATTTTTAGATTAGAATCTATAGTTGTAGTGCTTGATTTCATTAACTTATGAAGCTAACTATTGCTGTCTTAAGATGGGAAGAGTGAGGACTACGTTTGGTATTGAAGATTATCTTAAAAACTTAAATCATAAAATTATGTAGTGTAATGATAATTGATTGGGTATTAATATTTCTTAACTAAAAGTTATTCTAGTATTATTTGAAGATATAATTGTATAAGATTGTTTGGAAACTTTTGTAATATTATTTGGAATTTTTAGTTTAATGCTATACTTGACGTGTTTTTAAAAACTAAGAACACATGACAATTTGTGATATCTTGGGTTCTGGAGCGTTACACTACATCCTCAAAATCTTATGTCGGCCCTAATGCATCAATAAAATCTCATATAGCTGAATAGTGTATTTAAAGAAATTAATCTTTTTCCTTAGTAGAAAGCGGCATTTCTTACTAAAGCCTTGGGAAAGAATCAAATACGTCACTTGTCTTAGCTCTTAAAATCATATGGATTATTGATTATAATGCAGTTAGAGGCTAAGTTAAAGGCAAGCAACTGCTTAATACCAACACCCTAATAATATGAGTGATTATTGTAATTTTTATCAATTTATAGTAGCAATTTATTCTTTATACGTATCCATTATGGCAATTTTTTAATTATTGTTATAACTTTATATTATCGATACTTTTTAGAACATGCAATGTAAAACAATCACCGTAAATATATTCGGCCACCATCATATAGCTAACACTTTCACACTGCTTAGACGTAGTGGTGGTTTAAAAGTGCTGGAATATAAAAGGAGTTAAGTTACTTTTCGTGATCGACAATTATAGATTGCTCATAAATCCCCGTTGATTTACATTTTTAATTACTCAATTTTCCTGCAGTATGTCATCCTAAAGAGCAACGAGTTTATTTAATGAACTCCATATAATTTTTGGGATCTATTCTTCCATTTAGATGTAGATGTCTTTCCGTTCTTCTTCTTCTTCTTTTAATTATTATTATCCAGCGACAAACTAAATAATGACGTAACGAAGTGAAGTATGGGCCTGTGAAGTGGTAAAAGCAATGATAACGTATACAAAATGAAAAGGTATAAAACTTTGGGTATATAAAGTGAAATTCGAAAAGGCAAAAGGAAAAAAAAAAATGATAACTGCCCAGGCACAATCAAAAGGTCTAATGTCTATTAGTATTATAGACAATAAAATGCCATCAAGTTGCAGAAAGAGCACTTGCAATGGTGGTTATACTTACCTATAATATTCAGAAGTTGCAATATCTCTAGCTGGCTAAGCGTATTGATTTCAAGCTAAAATTTACAATTTCATGAGATTTAAGATGGGAATGCACTCTCAGAAAAATAAATCTGTTCCCCTCTTTTCATTTGTGGCTACAAATATGATATATGAAAAAATAAGAAACTTAGATGGAGGGAATATCCAGGCATCTCCCTATCAATCTATGAAGTCCTTGACCTGGAGGATAGGATTAATGGGGACGAAAGTTGAAAGTGTGACTCACCCAAGTCAAACATAAAACTTTACCTAACATAAATGGTGGAGGGTTGAAAATAAGACTAAAGGAAAAATAAAGAGCAAATTAGGTTGGCGACTTTGTAGATTTTTCAAAAATTTTATCTACGCTGTGAATATTTTTAATTATATAAATTTTGAAAATAGTGCGAAAAGGAAAAATGAAGGGCAAATTATATCCATGCTGTGAATATTTTATATTGTAACCTTTAATAAATTTTAAAAATATATAAACGTCTCTAATTAAGCACCTTTATTAAATTTCATAAAGATTAACCATTGCATATGAAAGAACGTAAGTGTTAAGTTAAAAGAATTGGAATATCGGTATAATTTTAAAAATTCATAGAGATAATCAAATCAATAAAGACAAGATCACACATGACCAATATGACAACTCTACCTTTCTCAATAATCTAAACAAAAAGCACTCAGCCAAAATATATATAGCATAATATTGCTCTCAAATTTCAAACTTAGAATATTTCAAATAGAGAAAGAAGGGCAACAGATAAGAGGAAACATTAATATATACATAGTCTTCCTATTAGTCCGAAAAAGTCATGCCCATTAAAAACTTTTATGACCTGAAGCCATGTGATCATCAATGATCCAGTCAACAGATTGTCGCAGACCTTTGACCAAACATCATCACTGATAATGATTATTTACTATCCTGAACGTATTACATTTGAAAATAAATTTGTAGGGAATAAAAATAAAAATTACCGTTTATACATGGGTTACTAGATTGAGGTTACCATTATAGATTGATGATTCCGGGAATCTTTTCTTAATTGTTTTGGTCCATACTTAAATCAGTCCCTGATAAACGCAACTCGACTCCTGATTTTTGAAGATTTATTTACACATCTCAAATGAAATGGTATCTTCTCCCAATTTCCACGAGCTTATTTGTGCACTTAGTAATCTCTTGGTATGCTTCCACATCTAATACTCTGACCGATGAAATGGGGCAAAGTGTTTTTTATATTTTTAACTAATAGGAAACTCACAGCATTATTTAGGGTGCGAAGGAATTAAGTTCCCCGTAAGCTATTTAAATATGATTCCATCTTTGTTCAAACCAATTGAATTATAGTCAAATTGTGCTTCAACGTAAACTACTCCAATAAGTTATTGGGCTAAGTTTAAGAATAACCATATATGACTCAATGAGCTCAAAGGTTTAACTAAATTTGATCAAGCTCAAAATATATATCAATTTATATCTAATTTGAGTGAAATCCAGATTATATATATATATAGTCAAAAGAAATATAAAATTTTGTAAATATTCAAACCCAAAAAACCTTAGTTAAACCGAATTATAAATAATTAATTTTAACTTGATCAAACTCAAGTTAAGCTCTAAGTTTTGAATTTTCATGATGAACTTGAGCTTGAGTTCCACGTAATTCAATTAGTTTGTTTACATCCTAGTCCTTATTTGGAAGGCGGGATTATTCAAATTACTATAATTGGAGTTAATCCCAAACCAAAGTGTCATGCATATACATCTATTGAATACAAAAATAAATTTAAATTACTATATGTTTCATCATAGTGAACCACTAAGTTGACACGGACGCGCAATAATGCCACTAAACATCTTTGTTTATTTTATGTTATAGTGGTAAAATTTTTTACAGGGACTTTCATATTTAATTACGAAACTCTTCATTGTTTTATCCGCCGAATTCCTTTCCTATGAGTAAATTACGATTTAAGAAAGGTTCGATTACCGACCAAAGAAAGCAAATATATTGAAAAAATATTTATATATTTTGTGTCATATCCTTTGTCTACTTTACGCCGAAGGAACGCTATACAAATAAGTAATGAAAAATTAATATAATTTATGGAAGCCATGATACACATCGACCTTGTCAACTTATTTATTTATATTCCCCAAAAACATGAGTAATTAAGTTCTTCTCATGTGAACGAATTCTTTAATATTAATTTGTTTGTAGCCCCTTGTTTGTTCAAAACCCTTATAATTTTTGTAAAAACTAAAATATTGTTTGAATGCATTCATCTCCTTAGTCAATACTTGTCATAGCATATAAATTAAATCGGCTTTATTAACAATCACTCTACATCCGCTTTGTATAATATACATATTTAATATAATATAGACGGTCTTTAGTTATTGAATATAAAATATGAGGAAAAATGTACATTGAATGTTTAACAATACGTTTGGTTAAAGCATTTAGCTGAAATTTTGTATTATTTAAACCTTGGGGGTGATTGTTTCATTTGGTTATGACCTACGGAATAATTTCAGTAAGGATAGTATCATAATGATGATATGATCCCATTATCAACAGGCACAATATACATTGATTTCTAAAGTCTCTTCGTAATGGGGCTTTTTGTTTTTCCCCAACGAAAAAGTGAAGACTTTTGTCCAATAAAATAGTGACCCTTAATATATTATAAGTAAAATAATCCAAAAAGTCATTCAAAAATAAGGGTGAAAGGGTGATTTCATTATTACACCCTTATGTTTTCTAAGTTATCAACATTCACTTTTTTATTTTTTATTTTTTCAAACTCTCATTCATAATAAGAAGAAAACTCTAACCCTCTCCTTACTCTCTAGCTATAGTTGCCCCATCTCTCTTTCTCCTGCCACCTTCTTCTCTCTTTTTTTAGTAAGGCTATAAACAAATTGAGTCGAGACAATACAGTATTAAGCTTGAACTTGAGCTTGACTCAAAATTTCAAATATCAAGCTCGACTCAAACTTGATCGAGTTTAGAATCCTAATCCCAAGCTTAACTTGAAATAGTATTAAACGAGCTTGAGCTCAACTCAATTAAACTTCTTTGAGCTTAATTTATTCAACAACAATTTGTTTTCTAATTATAATAATATTAGTATTCAAATTCTACTTGAACTTGACTGACATTTATTTACAACTCAAACTCAATTAGGCTTATGAGCTAGCCAAGCTAAACATTATAAAGTTTTAGCTCAACTTGATTAACTACTCGAATAACTCGAGCTTGAATTCGACTCGATTTTTCTCAAATCAAACTCGAGCAAATATCAAGCTAAATTAGAGCAGCTTTCGAGTAATTTGACTCGTTTATACCCTTACTTCTAAGTGTCAATCTCTAAGACTATGCATAGTGGCCATTTTATGAAAAAAGTTAATGATCTCTAGATTAAATCTTTTCCCTTAAGTTATTCTCGATTATTGATAGAAAATTAATAATCAACTAACTATAAACTCTTATTAGTATATATTATTTGGTGATGATTACCGAAATCTCTTAAAGGAGTGCACAAAGAACGTTAGTCAAAATTAAGTCTTTGTTATTAGTTATAGTTTCGATCCCTTATCTTGGAAATTAACCATAATTATGTTTCTATAAAAGCAATAGTTTGTGAAGGGATTGTAGGTTTAGGGGTCTAGTTATAGTAATCATGTGTATATAACATGAGTATCAAGCTCCATGAGGCCTCAAATGAGTGACTTGGAACAACATGTGGAAATGACTTAGAAAGAAAGGGAAAGGAGGAGGAGTAAGTAGTTTTAGAGAGTAGGAACATATGTGTAACAAGTAAGGGAGTCATAAAACATTAAACCTACAATTCTTGAAAAGAGCTAATAGATTCTTAAGCTTTATTTTATCTTTCAGGATAGCAACCTAGTAATAAAATATCATGTCCTTAACATTCTAAATTGTCTTAAATGAGGAGGAGTGGTTGTCATGACCTTAAGGGGGGCCTAGTAGGATTGCCTAGAATTTTTATATTACATGTGTACTCATGATATGAAAATCATCTTGCAGGTTAGAGATTACAAGATTCTAAATAATTAATAGCTAAGGTTTATGATTATTAATTTATTACCTTATTGTAAAATATAAATAATTATGGATATTTGATATTCCATAATCTCTTAGAACTATAAAGAATCGGTATTCCCTACCAAATAATAAGACGGGGTAAGATAACCTTATAAATTACAAGAAATACTAAATTATATAGAACCTTAACATATAAATATTTCTACAAAGAATCTTCCTATACTAACTATATAGTTCTCAACTAATCCTAATATTATCGTATATATCTTTAGTTTGCACTCTGTAGTCGAGATTTATCCTAGCCTCAGCTTAAATGAACTTGCAAAAGAAATTAGAGGAAAATGAGCAAACTAAAGCTCAGTGAGTTCGTTCCTTACTACTACCATTTAGGCAACATTATTAGCATTTATGCATTCTAATTACACGCGAAATGAATGCATACGTAGTGAATATAAGTAACTCATTCATAGAAATCTGAAACTATGAAAGATGTAGATTTACATTGTTTATACATCGATTATCTCCTATATTTACCCACATGAGATATCTCACCTTAATTGCATAAGGTTACCTAAGGGCATTGTCCCTCTAGATGATACTTAACCATTACCTTAGCTAAGAAAAAAATATCAATTCAAATAGGTGGACCTCAACTAAGGCAATCTACCATCAACAAATCATATCCAAAGCCCTTTAGGCACAATAAAGTGATTCTTCTTGCTATCAAAATATATCCAAGGCCCCATAACCACTAATATGTAAGTCCTCTCGCTATCAATTGAAGATACCATACTAGCTTTGCCTTAACGATTGAAATATCATCTATAGGTACTACAAGCCTTCACATAAATCATACAAGAATCCGTTTAAGATTGCAAAAACGTTTTCCAAAAATATTTTTTTAAAAAATTTGCAAAGCTAGTACTCTCCATCAATATACCAGTTAAGTAATAGATATACAATAAATATAATCGGTTATTTTGGTAAGATATTTATATTTACCGGTTTAAGAAGGTGATTACACGAATGATAGCATATAGGCAAAACAATCATTTAAACATGCAAACAATAACAACCAGCAAAACATCACGCAAATAACATACACAAGCAGATAATAGCTTATTGGAACTCCTCCACCTAGATTAATACTCATTTTCTAAGCCTTTAGGATTTATAGAACTTAACAATTGAGTGCCTACAAAATAACAAGACATATAAGTATTATAAAAAGTTAAGCTTCTCGGTTAACTAAATATCTATTGTAGTTTACCTAATTTCCCAATATAACCTAAGTATGGCATAAATATGGTTTAACTTATTTATTGGGATAAATAGAAAATATATTTGTATATTTGTCAATGATTGTATCTTACATATTTATTTATTTACTCTAAAAGTTTATCCTGATTATTAGTTTATAGTGCCTATTAACTTAATTATTCTACTTTTCTTTCTTTGTTTATGTTAAATTTTAGTTATGTGTAACTTTTTTATTCTAACTTCAATTTTTATGATCTTATAGCCAATTTTTATCATTTTCGAATGTACTTTTATGTAGTGGAGTCTGTTTTAGATGTTGAAACTCATATTTTTCATTATAGACCTATAATGTTACGAATTTAATTATTTTGACTCAAATAATTTTTATTTATCAATTTTTAGCTTTGCTTTATTATTTTATGATTTAACTAATTTTCTAAAATATATATATTTTAATAATTATTTTTGTGTCCATTTTACATTAATATCTTTATTTCTCCATTTTAAGCTTAATTTACCAATTATGCTAATTTTATTATTATTTTAATTTGCTAATTAATTATTATGTTCTTATTATTTTTGTAATTTGCACTTTAATTGGGAATTTTTAGGAGATGTTGACATGGCACTTCCTTATGGGTCCATATGGCATATTGGTTTTTCTTCTCTTTTTTATATTTCTTTAATTTTGTAATATTAATATGTACACATATATGTTATTATAATTTATCAAATATTGTAATTAATTCCTAATTTTCCTTTTATAAGCTACAGTTTACATATATATATATATATACGTACATACATACATACATATACTTTTTAACTTATTTAAGAACTTAACATATTTGTATGCATACTTGTATATATACACGTATTTAAACTTATACTATACTAATACCATACATATATTTATTCATGTACACATATGTATATACATGTATTTATACTTTATACATGTATGTATTATACTACTATTATACGTATTTTTATTCATGTATGTATACTTATATTAATGTTTTCCTAATCTATTTTTAAGGAAATTTGATATAATACTTATATACTTTTTGGTTTACAAATATATATATATATATATATATATACATACTTAGTTTCTCTCATGTATATATTTCTGTACAAATTATGGTATATAGGTCTTTGTGTATATATATATTTATATATATTCCTATCTTATTTTTCTTACTTATTTATACACATGTATTTGTACTACTCATATATGTACATATACATAACTAAGCTATATAACATGTCCATATATATGAGTATATATCTATATGTATCTAGGTATACATATATACATGTAATTACACTTCTAAAGGAAACAAAGTTATATACATTAAAAATCACTTATATTTACATAAGATTCCTTCAACAAAATACTACAATACATGTATTTCTTCTTCTATGTAACTCTTAATATATAAAGCATAAAAATACATACAAGTACAAAAGAAAATACACAAAACCTAAATTACATAAGAAAAAAAAATACTAATATAATACAAAAATAATATAATTACTTGTTCTTGACAAAAATTGAAGAAGATTTTCCCCCTTATCCTCCTTTTGACATTGCTAAAATATTAGATATATAGTATGTATGGAAGAGGAATGGTAGGTAGAAGAAAGTGGAAAAAAAAAATCAAAAGAAAAAGATGAGGAGGAGAGATATGGACTATTGATACAAAATAGAGAAGGAAATGGATCAATTCATGTATTAATTTGAGAAAAACAAAGAGAGTTGGAGAGGGTTCTAGAGGGCCTAAGTGTCTCATGGCAAGAGGGAGAAAAAGAAAAGAAAATGAAAATATAAGAAGATAAAAAATTTGAAAAGGACATTTTGAATTTGGTCAAAATTAATAATAATAATATTTCATATACATGTAATGATTATAAATTGGAAAGGAAAAGATAAGAGAAAGGAAAGAATAAGGAAATAAAAAAATGAATAAAAATAAATAAATTTTTTAATTTTATTTTAGTATTACTAATCTTATAAATAATATTTAGCATAACATGTAATATAATTATGAAGAAATCATAAGATATAAAATTAATAGTTACTATATAATCTATAGATATAACACATGTAGTAAAATTAAATTCAATTAATTAAATCACTATATTAATAACATACATATATATATATATAAGGTTATAAACAATTATAAAATAATATTCTTAATCTTATTAATTTTATAA
This sequence comes from Lumnitzera littorea, assembly GCA_024138015.1. Lineage (NCBI taxonomy): Eukaryota > Viridiplantae > Streptophyta > Magnoliopsida > Myrtales > Combretaceae > Lumnitzera > Lumnitzera littorea. The sequence goes on from JAMXBB010000008.1 coordinate 16,393,526, forward strand.
ATTAATTTGTTACCCTTTATGTTTATTAATATTTAGAAGTTATCTCTATTCGTTTGTTAGCGATTTTATGCGATTAAGCATATCATTTGATAATTGTATCTAATTAGAGTTTTATCACTATAAAAGTAAATTTATATATTTATAAGCTTAAAATTTTAATTTTAGGGTTCTTATCAGGTTTAGGTACAATCTCTAATATTTAAGTATATATAGGATTCAAAGTTTTCATAAGCAATTAAGGTTTCAATCAATATATTAGTGTTTTTCATATTCATTTTAAGTTTCTCAATTGAAAATTTTAATCAGTTGCAAGTTTATTGATTCTATTGACTTAAGAAATTATCTACAACACTTGAGTTCAACTTTATACTCAAAAGGGCTAATTTTGTGGGTTTTATAGTGGTTGAGCATTTATAAAGCTTGATTGTTGATGACATCCATTAGATCATATTGATAGTCAATAACTAAGATAAGTCCTTCTCTTAATAGATTCCTTAATGGGCTCCTCTTCAATTTAGGTTTATAGAAGTCCTCTTTAAGTGCAACTTTCCTTAAGGAAGATTGAGAGTGGACAAGCTAATCTAACTATCCCTGCTTTAAATTAACCTTGCCAAATCTTCCTAAATCATCTCAAATCGTAGACTTGACTCTTTTGTCCTTATTTAGCCCAAGAGCTAAGCTAGGTTGTTATTGACCTTAAAATCTAAAATTTATTCTAATCTTTATGATAATCAAATTGGGATTTCCATGTGAGATTCATCATATTATAAGCTCTTATAATTAAGGCAAGTAATTGTTTCCTCTTTTCTTAAAATAAATTCTTTTACTATTTTAACCTATTGAGAAGTCATCTAAACCTTAGGATTAAATGTTGGTAAATAAATGTAGAAATTGCATTACATGAAGGTACGATTGACCTATTAAGACTGTAGGGTCAATTTGACATATTAAGATTGTAGAAATTGTTTACTGAACCCTTATTGCAATTCAACTTTCTTAAGTTAGTTGATTGATTGGGAGACCTTCTTAGTGAACCTATACAAAGTCAATAAACTTATAATTACTTGAATAATTAGGAAAAATGAGTTTAGAATAATGATTTATCATCCATAAGTTTATTTAAATATTAATTGATTGAGTTTATTAGACTAGGTTTTGATATTACTTTATAATGGTATTAAGGTTGAAGATGATATGTAGTTGATGTCTTTAATGGGTGTGCATGTTTAGGCATTTTGCACCTAAGTAATCAATATCCAACCTAAATGATGTACATGATGTTTGTGTATGGCTATTTAGACCTACAGTTGGCAGCCATTGGTGAGGGGATGGTAGCCATAGACTCCTTAGATAATTTGGTTAGATTAGGCGTGAATGTCACTCTAGTGACTATATGGGTTACTATATAAGCAAATTATATATATGGCTAATATAGAGTTATAACAAGGCTAATTAGGAAAAAATGGGGAATTGGTTAGAGTGTTGTAGATGAATTTTAGTCTTGATGGCACAAATTATTAGGTAGTGAATATAAGATGAGATGATTAGTTTTTTGATAATAGGAAATAAGGTAGTCCCTTGTACATTATGTTTCACAAATGACATACTTATGGGCCTTACTAGATCATGCTTTAGTGATAGTGAGTAGAGGGTTTTGTTGTACTTATTTAGTAGTGGGTTTGCAAGCTTTGCTGTATTACTTATCATTATTCGCAGAAGGTGAACTACGGTTCTGACCCATGTTTAAAGTGGAACCTGAGCTATTCATAACCTCATTTATTGAGGTTACATTGTGTAATTAATCTAAATATATATCTTAATAAATTTTTTGATGCATTTAGTAATTAATAGGTCTATGTGAATTCGACATATGATTGTATATTTGTATGCAGTAACATGAATTGGCTTTCATAACTTACTTATTTGCGATTTTCTATTTCAAATACTAATGCGTTTGACTTAACCATTATGTAGGTTATGGGAGTGTCATTAACACTTTGGATAACCATAGCTCATAAGTGGACTAAGCTTAGATTTAGGGATATCAATATTTCTCTAGATAATGTACATCTATCTTTTTAGATTATTAAAATTGTATAATAAAAGGGGTAAATTATTACATAAGTTAGAAGAACTTTTTATGTTGTATATATTGTATAACAACATCTAAATCTTGCATGTTCCTATTTAGTTAGCAATATGTAGCAAGCTAATTGCATCCTTCATTTTTTATATGTGATGATAAGCTTTTCTTAAGTTAGAATTGAACATATATAAAAGAAATATAGTGATTTTTTTTCTTTTCACTTAAATGTTAAGTTAGAACGGATACGTCTACTTCAAATAATATTAATATACATATCAAATTTTTTTTTCTGCATAATATGTTAGATGTTATGCATTCTCAAGCTCTAATAATACTCAAAACTATAAAATCGTCCTTTACTTCATGTAAATATTCAAAGTATAAGAAGATTAAATAGTTAGGTCATATTGTTTTTTTTTATAGGAATCAACCCCCTAGATCGATCACAAGAAGTCGAGCTCGAGGACTTTAAGGGCTCGTACGAAAAATATTAACTCTAAGCCATAGCTGAAACAGGAACTCCTATCTTGATCTGACCTCTAGCCAACATGTTTGTCAGATCTTCACGTATGTCCAACATGCTCCTGCCCAGCTGCAAAGTCCTGACCTAGGAGGTAACCTAAGAACGGCTAGCCAAGCTGAGCTCTCCAACCGACTACTGGTGCTTAACTCCAATTCAATTGACTTCTTAAACATACCGATTGTCTTCTAACCTAATCCAGATCAGGTCGGCCCCTGATTGTAATGCATTCCTGTTTCTGCCTACGTTATATCATATCCCTAATGTTTAGCTACTAAGCAACACATGTCTTTTGACACAATGTTCTAGAATGATTCTTTCTTTTCCATACTGAATTTTTTACTCTCTTTTACCGCTTTTAGTATGTCTTATGTAACTTAGTATAGAATACCCTTTCGTCTTTTCATACATGTAAAGCAACCTTAGTGAATGGGTATATAAACCCCCACTTTCTTATATATGATGATCATTTAGCTTTCAAAACAAAATTATTCACTTTGAGCAACTTTAGTGTTTTCATTATCATTCAACTCTTATCTATTCCTTTTCGCAAGGAGTAGTGGTGAGTGACCCTTCAATCCAAACCGATGTGTCATATCCGGTGGATCATTGGTAGAGTAAGATTGAATGGTGTATCATATCCATTTGGTAGTTACCTAGAGTTTGCTAGCCTTTTCTTTGTTTCTTTTCTGTTCACTTCATTGTGGTGCCTTTCTGTGTGTCCGACCTCGGAGATGCATCGGCTTCACTGGTATTAGAGTACAATTCTACGAGGGAGTGTGTGAAGTTGCAGTGAAGTTTTGGCTCGCTTTATTGTTAGTGGCTATTGTGTTCCTTTTGTAGCCATTGCAGTGTGCTTGTGTGTTCATAAGTGTGGTTTCATTGATACTTTGTTCTTACTCTATTTTTCATTGTAAAAATAGAGCAAGTTTGACTCTATTCTATTTGAGTAACTTTGGGGTACTACAGTTGTTAATAATTTGTTAATCTATTTGGAAAGTATTATACCATATCAAAATCAAGTATTCAAGGTGTCTTTAGTGACCAGAGTAGTAGTGCTTAACTTAGTCTTGGTCATAATGGTAGTAACACCCTAGGGTCCGTTGATGACAAACTTGATAGACTCATAAACCTTGTTGAAAGTCTAGTCACCGCAATGTAAGTTAATAAGCAACAACCCCAAGGTGTACAGCAACAAAACCCCTAAGATGGCACCCTTGAGAGACACTATGGCTGAGTCAATAGAACCAATCACCCAATTCAACCTCCTCAAGCTAGAGGAGTTGCTAGACAAAATTGGAGTTAGAGGAGGTTGCAAAGGATGACAAGGAGCTGGATGTTCAAGGGTTTCGTAAAGAAGAAGAAGTTGATTATTACCAAGCATAGGGATGAGGACGCCGAGTCCCTTGAGGGCTAGACAATGTCAAGGTGCAAATCCTACCCTTTGGTGGAAGTGGAGATACAAATGAATACTTGGAGTGGGAAGAAAAGCTTAAGAAAGTATTTGAATGTTATAGGTATGAGGATGTGATTAAAGTCCAACTTGCTACATTAGAGTTTATTGGGTATGCCATCATATGGTGGAAAAATATAAACGCAACTAGGGCAAGAGATAGAAGACAAGGTATTAGAACTTAGGATGAGATGAAAAGGTTGTTAAGAGGCAGATTTGTGCCCGAGACTTATCTACAAGATACGTTTGCAAAGTTACAGGAGCTGCGCCAAGGAAGCCGATTTGTTGATGACTACGTGAGGGAGTTCCGGATGTTAATCGTTTGAGCTGACGTGGAAGAGCTAGAGGCTCGTACACTATCAAGGTTCATTTCTAGGCTCAAGTATGAGATTCGCAATATTATGGAAGTATAAAGGTTTTATAATTTTGAAGAGGCAATCAAGATAGTGTAGAGGATCGAAAAACAGAGGAGAAATGTTTCAAGCCAACCTGGGCCAACATTCTCTCGAGCCTTAGTACCACATCGACCTATTTAAGCTGAGCCTAGGAGACCATACCCAACTAAGGAAAAGAATGACCGACTTAACGATAGCCGAGGAGGTCAGCATGGCCGAGTAAGACAGCTAGGTTAAGCCGAGGTTAGGCCGCCCTTAAGAATGTATGAGAAAGGAAAGACCTCCAAATGGAAGTCTAGTGAGGTGAAATGCTGTAAATACTTAGGCTTTAGACACATGATTGCTGAGTGTTTGAATCGATGTGTCATGGTGTTCCAAGCAGATGTAGTGGATAGCACCGATGAGAATAAGCTTGAGGAGGAGAAGGATGTTCAAGAGGCAAAAGTCGAAGAGGAAGAGGAAACCTACGTCTATACCGACCAGGGAGAAGTGATGACCCTAGTCTTGAGACGAGTCCTAAATTCCTTGCCGAACCCTAAGGAGGATTAGAGGGAGAATTTGTTCCATATTAAGTATACTGTCAAAGGCCAATTATGCATAATCATAGTGGATGGAGGAAGTTACACTAATGTTGTAAACCCTACAAATCTTGCCTTTTAAGTATAGAATCAAATCCTTAAACTGTAGATAATTTCCTGAAGTCAGTAGAGCCAATAAGATCCTCCTAGTTCACACATCCCTTACTCACCCCTAAACGGAGGCCTCTAGACTCAACCCTTAGCCAGGCGGTTGATGCCTCCAACACTTAGTGATCCCGTGGGCCAAGGTAAGGTCATATCGCACGTGTGTACCGTACGAAATCTATAACAGCAAATAAATAACCTAAGTATGGCCTCTCGCTACCTCCGTATGATGTGACTACCGGAATTAGTTTGCGGTGTATGATTATGCGTGTTCCGAGTTAGTTCTTTCAAGTTGAGTAAGACTAGATCCTATTACTTAGTGATCAACAAGGTCATACACAATCAATTCATATCTACTATGCAACAATCAATACGTTATTATACTTTAAAGTAAATTCATTATTAACAGACAAGTATCATATACAAATATAACCTAGCCCCATACAATATTCAATTATTAATTATAATTTATATTCGCTAATTACAAACACAAGCAAGTATGGAATTATTAGGAAAAACTTACTCAGCCATAATTGACTCAAGGGTCGTAATAATCCGATGGTAGCTCAAGGTCAAGGTCAATATCACTTAAGAATAAGGAATATAGAAAAATGTAAGTTTGGAAATTTAAAGCTAAACTAATATTGTAATTTGTATTGTTTACTTCACTTAGTTACATGAAATTGTCGATTCGGGTTTTTTATTAAATCACATATAACTTTTTCATTTTAGCTCGAATCATTATAAATTTATAATTCATTTTGATCGTTTTCGAGTGTATTTTCTCATAGCGAGGTTCGTTTTGGACATTGTAACTCACAGTTTGAACAATGATATAAAAATACAAAAAATTTTATTATTTTAATTTAAAAAGTTAGAAAATATTAATTTAAACTTTTTCTTAGTATATTTACGATTTAATAATTACTTAAATCGTATAAGTGATAATTTTATTATTTTAAGCTTATTTTACTCTAATTACTTATTTTTATCTATTTTTGAGATTTTAGAATTATTAATTCAATTTTCAATATTTTTATTATTTATTTATTTTTCTTGTATTTTACGATATACATATATATAATACTTATTACTATATTTGATTTATTTTTTCTAATTTACTTAATTATTTACTCCTTTTTTTTACTAATTTATGGTACTCTTATATATATATACATATTTATTAACTTATTTTATTTAGTAAATTAATATTGTCGTATACACATATATACTATTTAACGTACACTATACTTTATGTACTAAATTATTTTGAATTTAATTATAACTATATACTATTCGTATAAGTATAATATGAATGTATTTATATTTTATATACACATACCTACTTTTATACATGTACACATATACATATATATAATATAAAATACTATGTTTATATACACATACATACCATCATGCCACCTATAATACATATATATACATAAAAAAATACTTACATAAATACGAGAATACCTAATACATGTGTATATATAATATACCAAATACTAATCATCCATACATATATAATACATACACACATATATATATTTATGTGTACATGCATATATATATATATATATATCCAAATAGTGAAAATTCTAAATACCTACTATATGTATTTTTATTTATACATACATATATATACATATACTGTATGTTCTACATAATAATGTATATATACATGTCTTCATACATATGTTTATACACACATAAAAGAGATACACATATATATTTGTCTACTCATGCATACATATATGTACATGTAATATATAACAAAATACTTAGTATATACATGCACATACTATATAATATACATATGTATAAATAAATTAAATTTATACTTACCTAATTTTTTTGTTAATTGAAATGATATTTTTCCTCCTCCTCCTCTTCTTCTTCTTCTTCTTAGTTCTTTTTGTTTTGCTTTCTTTTTCTTCTTCTTTTCCTTTTTCTCTTTATGTTTTTGGTTTGGTTGTTATTCATTTATTTATTTTTTGTAGATTGGCATGAATCCTCAATAGAACATGCAGCAAATAAATTAAAAAAAAAAAAAGAAGAAGCTCATCTACTTAGATTAGGCATTAATTAAGATAAAACATTTGCTTTATTATTTTTGTCCTTTGTCCCTTTAATTGTATGACACTTGTAATTTATATTTGTGCACATGGGTTGTTGAAATTTACAGCTGTAATTCTCATGGGGAAAAGGAAAAAAATAGAAGAGGAAAAGAAAAAAAGAAAAAGGAAAATAGAAATAATTATATGTAATTTTTATAAACATAAAAATCATAAAAATAATAATTATAAATTAATTTTGGAATTTTATGAAAATTTATCAATTTAATTGATACCCATTACAATTATAATTTTTATAAGTTATTTTAACGTTTTCGTTAAAAATTTTACGCGATTATGTGATTTAATCAATTATTATAATCAACTATGATTATATCACTCACTATTGAGTGATATTTAATTATTTTATAAGCTTATAGTTATAGTTTTGGGGTTTCAATCAAGTTCAAGTTCAAGTTCGATTTCGAGTAATTGTGTGTAGATCAGATTTAGGGTTTTTATACGTGATTTATATTTTGATTGATTTTTAGGGTTTTTATTATCGATATTATATTTGATTTATTAAATTTCATAAAATTTTATTGTTATTAGCCTTATCAACTCATGACATAATTTAGGACACTCGGACTTAAATTAGGATTCAGATTATTAATTTTATAGGGTTTATAGAGGGCATTAAAATTTGATATTATATGCAGCACTAATCAATTGCATACATTGTTTGGCATACTACGTATGCATGAATTCATATGGTTACAACAATTTGTTTGATAACTTGTTTACCTATATAGTATAAGGGATAACTCACTAAACTCTTGTAGTTTACTCAATGGTTTTTCTTTTGTAGGTTGATAGATAATCGAACATGGGTTAAGAGTCGAGCGTTAAGTGCAAGTGCTAGGATGTTCGAGAGTTTAGAATTAGAGAGAGATTGTTTAGTTTATGTGAAACTTTAAATGTAAATACTACTTATATATTTAGATTTAGTAACTTTAATAAGTTGAATTTTAAGTTTATTTTATTTGATCTTATCATTTGATAGAGGATACCGATTCTCTACTGTTCGAGGAATTGTGGGATATCAGACTTCCATAGTTATTTATATTTATACGTTATGTTACAATAAACTAATTACTTAAAAATCAGTAATTTTAGTGATTTATCATTTAGAGTCTTGCAATTTTTGACTTGCAAGGCAATTTCCATATCATGGGTACACACGTAACATGAAAATTTTTAGGTGATCCTACTAGGCCCCCTTTAAAATACTGACAAATGTGGTTGTGCAATCATTTGTGTAGAGGTTAGATCTACTGACCTCAAGGTATCCTTAACCTTACAAGCTACATTGGCTTCATGATAAAGGTGCTTTGCACGTGATTGAACAATGTGACCGTGCCATTCAGTGTTGAAAATGTATACAGGGACAACGTTGTGTGCGATGTCGTTCCTATGGGAGCTTCAAACCTATTACTTGGATGACATTAGTTATTCAACTGATGTGTTATGTATGACGGGTATAAAAACAACTATGCCTTTGTTAAGGATGGAAGGAGGATAGTGTTGCAACCCCTAACCCTATCCCAAGTAAATGAAATCGATAATTAGCTTACCTGAGCTAGTAAGAATAAAGCTTTAGTGATGAGCCGTAGAGAGCTCCAATCTGTTGAGAAACCCAATGATCCGATGCATTTGTTGGTTAGGAGACTAACGGAGATGAGAGAGTTACAAAATGTTCCAAAAGGGATCTGAGGCATGCTAAATGAATTTTCTAACATGTTTTCGGAAGAATTGCTTAAAGGACTGCTACCAGTTCGAGGCATAGAGCACTATATTGATTTACAGCCAGGTGCCTCCCTACCAAGCTGACCTACGTACAGGATGAACCCTGAGTAGGTTACCAAGCTGAAAAGACAAGTAGACGAACTCATTGTGCGGGGGTATGTGAAGAAGAGCATGAGCCCATGTACTGTACCAGCTTTGCTCGTTCTGAAGAAGGATGATTCATAGCACATGTGCATCGACAGCCGAGCAATCAACCAAATTACTGTCAAGTATAGATACCCAATATCGAGGGTCGATGACATATTGGATGAGCTTCATAATGCAAAGATATTTTCAAAAATAGATATGTATAGTGGCTACCACCAAATTTGCATGAGGTCAGCCGATGAATGGAAGACTACCTTTAAGACTAGGCATGGACTTTACAAATGGTTGGTTATACCATTCGGACTTACTAATGTACTGAGCACATTCATAAGGTTAATGAACCTTGTGATGCATTCTCTTCTTAGAAGATGTGTGGTCGTATACTTTGATGACATATTGGTGAATAGTACCAACTTGAGCAACCATATTTAACATCTTCATGAAGTATTTGGCATTCTGCGAGCTGAGAAGTTGTATGGGAATGTAAAGAAATGCATGTTTTTCCAAAAAGAGGTGATGTTCTTAGGGTTTATAGTATCAGGGGAAGAAATCCAAGCAGAAGAGGAGAAGATCTGAGCTGTTCTGGATTGGCTGACGCTGAAGAATGTCACTAAAGTTCAAAGTTTTCATGGTCTAACTTCTTTCTATAGGTGATTTATTAAGGATTTTAGCATAATAGCTGCCCCATTGACTAAGCTGACAAAGAAGAATGAAGGGTTTAGGTGGAACGATCAAATTGAGCGAAGCTTCAAGGAGATCAAGGAGAAGCTCATCTCAACACCTAACCTTTCACTACCAGATTTTGACAAGCCCTTTGAACTAGAGTGCGACACATCAGGAGTTGGAATTGGTGCTATCTTAATGTAAGAATGATGGCTTGTCACTTACTACAGTGAGAAACTAAGTAGCCTAGCCCTAAACTATTCCGTGTACGGGAAGGAGATATACTCCCTTTTTCGAGCCCTTACTATTTAGTAACATTATTTGTTGCCGCAAGAGTTTGTTATTTATACGGACCATGAGTCTCTGAAACATCTGGGGAGTTAAAACAACCTTTCAAGGAGGCAAGCCAAGTGGTTGGAGTTCATGTAGAGTTTCTTGTACATCATTCGACATAAGAAGGAAGATCAAATGTAGTCATCGATGCTCTGTCACGATGGCAAACCTTATTGGCCACTTTGCAGACAAAATTATTGGGATTCTCACTAATTACCTAGCAGTATGCTCAAGATTCTCATTTTAGCCCTATCATAGAATTGTGCAAGGATGGAATTGCTATCAAGGGATATTATCTCAAGGATGGCTATCTATTCAAGGACTACAGGCTATATATTCTAAACTACTCCACACGTGAACTGTTAATCCGGGAAGCTCACAGCGGCGGACTTTCAAGCCACTTTAGGGAGGCTAAGATAGCTAATCTATTGAAAGAGAATTTTTACTAGCTGGGTCTGGCCAAGGATGTCCATAAGGTAGTCAGTCGTTGTAAAGTGTGTAAGTGTGTTAAGGGGAAGAGAAATCCCTATGGAGAGTACATGCCTCTACCAATGCCTACCTTACCATGGGCCGACCTCAGAATGGACTTTGTCTTAGGGTTACCACGGATATCCAAAGGGAAAGATTCTATTTTTGTTGTAGTTGACCGTTTCAGCAAGATGGTGCACTTCATTCCGTGCCATCAGGCTAAGATGCTTTATATATTGCTGATTTGTTTTTGTAAAAGGTTATCTGACTACATGAAGTACCAAAGACTATTATCTTAGATCAAGATACAAAATTTTTGAGCTACTTTTGGAAGACTCTTTAGAGGAGACTTGGGACTAAACTAGTATTCAGCTCCAGTAGCCACCCTTAGACTAATGGTCAGATTGAAGTGGTGAACAGGACACTAAGCAATCTGCTCAGAGCTGTTGTAAGGAAGAACTTAAGGGATTGGGATCTATGCCTATTAATTGTGGAGTTCGCATATAACCGATCTATCTACAGTACTACAGAGAAGACCCTATTTGAGGTTATCTATGACCTTAATCCAACCATTCCCCTAAACATGGTTAGTACCCTAGCAGCTACTGAAAAGAGTCAATCCGGAGTTAATTGAGCTCGAGAATTACATAAACTACACCAATCTGTAACAAAGAAGATTACCAAATTCAATCAGAAACAGCAAGAGATCAATAGCTAAAGCTACCGAATTGTTTCTTTCCAGCCAAGAGACTTAGTTTAGATTTACCTTAGTTGGAGTGATTCTAGCACATAAGATAAAGCAAATTATCTCCTTAAGCTAACAGCCCATTCAAGGTCCTGAAGAAGATCAACTGCAATGCCTATTGGATCGAGTTGCCTGATGACTATGGTATCTCCTCTACCTTCAATGTATCCGATCAGATTCTCCATCAACTAATGGAAGAAGACCCTGAGGGCACTTTAGAAAAACGAGCAAAAACCGCTTCAGATATAATGACAAATCTTTCCGACCCCTAGGCAGATGATAGAAATGAACCCCCTAAACCAATCACAAGAAGCCGAGCTCAAAGACTTCAAGGGCTCATATGGAAAATACTAACTCTGAATCATAGTCGAAATGGGGACTTCTATATCGATTTGACCTCTAGCTGACCTATTTATCAGATCCTCATGTGTGTCTAACATACTCCTACCCAGCTGCGAAGTCCTAACCCAGGAGGTAACCCAAGAAAGGCTAACCGAGCCAAGCTCTCTAACCAACCACTAGTGCCTGACTCTAATTTAGTTAACTTCCTAACTAGACTAATTGGCTCCCAACTTGATCCAAATCAGGTTAGCCCCTGACTATAATGCATTCCTATTTCTACCTACGTTATATCATATCCCTAATGTCCAGCCACCAAGCGACATGTGTCTTCTGATACAATGTTCTAGAATGATTCTTTCTTTTCCATACTAAATATTCTTTGTCTCTTTTACCCCTTTTAGCATGTCTTATGTAACCTAGTGTTGAATACCTTTTTGTCTTTTCATACATATAAAGCAACCCTAGTGAACGGGTATATAAAGCCCCACTTTCTTGTATACGATGATCATTCAGCTTTCAATACATAATTATTTATCTTGAGCAACCTTAGTGTTCTCGTTATCATTTAACTCTTATTTATTCTCTTTAGTAAGGAGTAGTAGCGAATGACCCTTCAATCTAGACCGGTGTATCATATCCGGTGGATTGTTGGCCAAGTAGGATTGAGTAGTGTGTCATATCCATTCGGTAGGTACTCGGACTTTGTTAGCCTTTTCTTTATTTCTTTTTGGTTCACTTCGTTGTGGTGCCTCTTCGTGTGTCCAACCCCAAAGACGCATCAATTTTTGTTTTGTTACCTCTTTCAACTTTGAAAAGATGATTTTGCTTTACTTAGACTTTTACATTAATAATTCTACTTATTAATTATGGCTTCTACTCTTTGTTACATCTATTGGAGACTTTTCTAAGAAGAAACTAACATCAACTACCTTTTAATATGCTAAAATATTTTCTTGCAACTAAAGGAGTCCTAGAAAGTATACTGGATAAACTTTGACTCCTCCCCTAGTGGTGATGCATCTCCTCATGCTACAGGGTTTCCATACATTGTTTTATTAGAGAAATTAGAAGTAATGACTTGAGCATCTCCATATTTCATTTAAATCTTTCACTTTTCTAGTCTTCATCATGCCTTTGTACGATCTCATCAAGAAAGGGATCAGAATTCCATAATGATTTGGTCATAGGCATGAAACATATGTAATGTTTCATGTAATTAAGGTGTTTGTTCCTTGTCTCATTTTACACACTCCTAAAAGTTAGTATGTCACTAGCAATTATAGTTCACCTGAATGGAACATTAATATTTAGGTGAACATGGTCACAAGGAGTATTATAATAGCCTAGAATAAGGACCATGTTATAACTGTTACCTGAATTATGGTTAAAAGTTCAATTTACTACCTAAATTTTTAACTTGTCAAATCAATATCCAATTGAAACTTGTCATTATTAGTACCTATTGTACATATATGCACCATATGTCTAACTTTGATTGAAGACTACACTAAACAGGTAGTAAGATGGTACGAAAGGTTTCAGTTTGGTACAAAATTTGACAAATTATTGAGATAGTAAATTAAACTTTTGACCAAAATTCAAATAGTGTCAATGACACCAACCTCTTAAGAAATGATACAAATTGGTGGTAGTGAGAATAAAGATGTTAAAATGGCTTCAAGTACATCTAGTATGACTTAATGTAAAAATTATGTTATAGTACAGTCATGTGCATTGAACCATTTATCTTTGAAACTAAAAGTTAAGATCTAAAATCTTTGAAAAGAAAAAAAAAGGTCACATTTAGATCATACTTTACTATTTTACCATTAAATAAAATGGTAAAAAATGTATAGAAGGAAAGTACATGAAATCGAGGGTAAAATGGTCAAATAGGAATATAAAAGCACATTTTTCAAATATTTAGGTCCAAACAATTAATTTCAACGATTATGGTGTTTAAGGATACATAAAGCAAAAAATAAGAGTGTATGTTTTTCATAGATAATTTGTGAAATTGTTTAGTGATTTATTAAGTTATAAGAAATTCATAAGATGCATATAAGTTTGAATGATTTAAAAATTATAGATTTTATTACATTGGACTCTTAATGCCTAGCATGTTCGAGTATGATCATTGAAGATATATAATTGAAATTTTCACAAGTTGTGAGGATTATTGTATCCTTCTTTGATACAAAGAATCTATCACTTCTCTTCTCCCATGGTTATGTCCTAATATTAAGATTTTCCATATAACTTGTTTATCTATCTTCTCTTTTCTCTTTCTTTGTGTATATACAAACACACATACGCACTCATCTTTGTATACATATGTATATATATTTCCTTAGCTTAACTGATTTAGTCTTTAGCATTTCTACAAATATATTTCCATTGCCTCTTTATTAAATTCAATAAATCAACTTTACTTAAAGGAAATGGATAAGATATGCTATATATTTAGGGAAACACAAGGAGGTAAAGTTCCTCATATTTCTAGTAGTGTCATAACTAAGAGGTGGTCGAGTTGTAGCAATACTACCATGTAATACGGGGAGATCTAAGATTGTCATGACCCTAAAGGGGGTTTAGTAGGATTATCTAAAATTTTCATATCATGTGTGTACCCATGATTTGAAAATTATTTTACAAGTCAGAGATTACAAGATTCTAAACAATTAGTCACTAAATTTTTTATTTATTTATTTATTTATTCTTAATTTAATTAACTTACAACCACATATATATGACTACGGATATCTAATAAGCCACGGTCCATCAAAACTGCAGAAAATCAGTATCCCATACTAAACAATAAGATTAAGTAGTAAAGTTCTAAAACTCAAACTTACTAAAGTCACAAAATTTAAATGTAGTATTAATAATTATATATATAATAATTCAAATGAACCGTATAATTTGTCTTCAGATTCTAACTTCTATGCATCTCAATGTTGGTACTCAACTTTCGGTTCTTAACCCAAGCTCGATTATCTAGCAACCTACAAGAGAAAACTATTATGGAGTAAGCTATAAGAGCTTAGTGAGTTATCTCTTATATTATACCAGCAAATAAGTTATCAAACAGTTTATTACCAAACATATGAATGCATGAACAAGCAGTATGCCAAACAGTATATATGCAGTTGACCGGTGTTGCATACAACATCGGATTTAACGCCCTTCGAAGTAAGGGTTGGAGATACATTGGCATCAATCACAACCAGGCTCTAGCACCTGGGTTTTTAATCTTATATAATTATATATATATATAAATTCTCTGTTTCACAAAATAGGTTTCTATTTCTAACAGTCAATAGTATACAAATATCCAGGTTTAGCGATAAGGTAGCTCCCGCAATCCACGCTCACACCTTATAGCGGTGGTCTTTAGACACGACCCCTAGCCACTCACTGTTAGCGTCTCCGGCGCCAATAGAACTTGCAATATAAGGGTAGGGTCTTGTTGTACCAATGCTCCTGTACTGTATTGATCAAATCATGTGGGAATCCATCCCTCCAAGGCCCTTCATGACCAACCGCGTGAGGTAACGGTCGAAACATTATACGCAATGTTCGTGCTCTATGCATGATCCGTTTAATTTTAATTGAGGTGAATATGATTAAGTCAATTTATGAGGTGGTCAAACATTATTAACAAATTATTCAAATTATGCAACAATAAATTATATAACCAAATTTTCAACTATCATATTTAACAGTATTTTGCACAGTAATAAATCAATATCAATCACATGCAAAACTCGAACCCCCATGCATCAAGTTATTAATATTTAATTCATGTGCACTAACTACAAGCACAAAACAAGTATAGAATCATCGGGAGTACTCATTTGGTCATAAATAATGTCAGAGATTGTAATAGTTCAAAGGTAAGTCGGTCTCGATTTCAGGACTACCTAACATTAGGGGAATATAGAAAGTAATAAGTTTGAGAATTAAATAACTAAACTAATATGCTAAATAATTCGAGTTTTTATCGAATCGCGTATAACTTTTTTCATTTTAGCTTAGATCGTTATAAACTTATAGCCTATTTTGATCATTTTTTAGTGTATTTTCTCGTAGTGAGGTCCGTTTTAGACGTTTTGATTCGCAATTTGAACTGTGATATAAAAATATCACAAAATTTATTATTTTAATTTATAAAGTTATAAAATATTAATTT
>JAMXBB010000008.1:16410641-16421662 GCA_024138015.1 Lumnitzera littorea
CAACTTTCGGTTCTTAACCCAAGCTCGATTATCTAGCAACCTACAAGAGAAAACTATTATGGAGTAAGCTATAAGAGCTTAGTGAGTTATCTCTTATATTATACCAGCAAATAAGTTATCAAACAGTTTATTACCAAACATATGAATGCATGAACAAGCAGTATGCCAAACAGTATATATGCAGTTGACCGGTGTTGCATACAACATCGGATTTAACGCCCTTCGAAGTAAGGGTTGGAGATACATTGGCATCAATCACAACCAGGCTCTAGCACCTGGGTTTTTAATCTTATATAATTATATATATATATAAATTCTCTGTTTCACAAAATAGGTTTCTATTTCTAACAGTCAATAGTATACAAATATCCAGGTTTAGCGATAAGGTAGCTCCCGCAATCCACGCTCACACCTTATAGCGGTGGTCTTTAGACACGACCCCTAGCCACTCACTGTTAGCGTCTCCGGCGCCAATAGAACTTGCAATATAAGGGTAGGGTCTTGTTGTACCAATGCTCCTGTACTGTATTGATCAAATCATGTGGGAATCCATCCCTCCAAGGCCCTTCATGACCAACCGCGTGAGGTAACGGTCGAAACATTATACGCAATGTTCGTGCTCTATGCATGATCCGTTTAATTTTAATTGAGGTGAATATGATTAAGTCAATTTATGAGGTGGTCAAACATTATTAACAAATTATTCAAATTATGCAACAATAAATTATATAACCAAATTTTCAACTATCATATTTAACAGTATTTTGCACAGTAATAAATCAATATCAATCACATGCAAAACTCGAACCCCCATGCATCAAGTTATTAATATTTAATTCATGTGCACTAACTACAAGCACAAAACAAGTATAGAATCATCGGGAGTACTCATTTGGTCATAAATAATGTCAGAGATTGTAATAGTTCAAAGGTAAGTCGGTCTCGATTTCAGGACTACCTAACATTAGGGGAATATAGAAAGTAATAAGTTTGAGAATTAAATAACTAAACTAATATGCTAAATAATTCGAGTTTTTATCGAATCGCGTATAACTTTTTTCATTTTAGCTTAGATCGTTATAAACTTATAGCCTATTTTGATCATTTTTTAGTGTATTTTCTCGTAGTGAGGTCCGTTTTAGACGTTTTGATTCGCAATTTGAACTGTGATATAAAAATATCACAAAATTTATTATTTTAATTTATAAAAAAATTATAAAATATTAATTTTAGCTTTTTCTTAATATATTTACGATTTAATAATTATTTAAATCATATAATTGATAATTTTATTATTTTAAGCTTATTTTACCTTAGTTACTTATTTTTACTTATTTTTGATATTTTAGACTTTTTATAATAATAATAATTATTATTCTTACTATTATTTTTATTATTTATTATTTTCTTATTATTCATTTGTATTTTATGATACACATATATATATGTACTTATACTATACTTGATTAATTTTATAATTTATTTTAATTAGTAATTCGTAATTTACGGTAATATATATATATATATATACCTACTCTTTACATATTTATGAATTTATTTTATTTAGCAAATATTATTATATCATATATACTACTTAATATTTAGTATACTACATATATACTATATGTTATACATATATTTACACCATATGTAAATATATATATGTATACATAAAATATAGCTTACATGTATATATGAATATATAAATACAAAATACATGTATATATATATATAATGTCCAAATACTTATGCTTATATATAGATATATACATATGAAAATAAAATTGTATACATATATACATAAAGAGCCATTTTCACGTGTACACACACACACACACATATATATATATATTTACTTTGTAAAAATACTAAATACATACTATATGTAGTCTTATGGATACATACATATACCGTATATTCTACCTATATACATACATGTCTACATACATATCTTTATACATACATAAGAGATACATATATATTTTGTTATCTATTTATGCATATATACATGTATATGTAATGAACATTTAGTAAAATACAACAAAAATACTTAGTATATATACATGTACATACCATATAATATACATATATACAATTAAAATAATTATACTTACCTAAATATATTTAATTTTCTTCTTCTTTTCCTCCTCCTCCTCCTTCTTCTTCTTCTTATTTTTCTCCTTGTTCTTCTCAGTTTGGTTTCTTTTTCTTCTTGTTTTGTTTTTTTTTTTTCCAAATTTTTTTTTCCTCTTTGGCATGATATGTAGTAGATTTCTTTCGGGCAATTAAAATAAAGAAATAAAGAAGTTTATCCTCTAAAATCTAGCATTAATTAAGATAGGATATTTACTTGATTACTTTGTCCTTTCCCTCTTAAATTTGTGACACATGTACATTTATTTTATGCACATAGGCTGCTATTTTTTTTTTAACTGATTTTTCTATTTCTGTTTTTGTTTCCAAGATGTGGCAAGTTTAGGAAATTAGGAGAAGGAAGAAAGAAGAAAAAGAAAGAAAGGAAAAGGAAGAAAATAGAAATTAAAAATAAATATATGTAACTTTTCTAAACATAATAATTATAAAAATACTCATCATAAATAAATTTTGGAATTTTTTGAAAATTTATCAATTTAATTGATACCTATTACAATTATCATTTTTATAAGTTATTTTAACGATTTCATTAAAAATTTTATACAATTACTCGATTTAGTCGATAATTACAATCGACTACAATTATATCACTATTGAGTGATATTTAATTATTTTATAGGCTTCAAGTTATAATTTTAAGGTTTCAATCAAATTTGGGTACAATTTTAGTTAATAGTGCATAAATCAGATATAGGATTTTAGTACGCAATTTAGAGTTTTGATCAATTTCTAAGGTTTTTACTACTTATAATATATTTAAATTTATAATTTATTAAATTTTTATCTTGCTCAGCTTTAACGACTCATTAAGTCATCTATAGTGTTAGGGTTTAATTCTACTCTTAAATAGCTAAATTTGCGAGGTTTACAAAGATCAAGTAACATCCTTGATCAAAGGCTTCAGCGTATTACACAAGGCATTTCCCCTAATAACAGTCGTACAGTACTGGGATAAGATATCAATAGCAATCCAAGCTACTTAATAAACTAAGCATACTTAATGATTAAAAATAGAGAGTTTTGATATAAATAAATTGTTCACTTGAGCTCTCATCTTCTTCACATTGATCAACCTTATGTTGGTGCAACTAATCTTAGGCATCTCATGGCTTAGCTCTAACCAAAGATCCTATTGCAACAACAAACTATAAGGGGGTAAGCTCAACTACTTAGTGAGCAACCATCCTACCTTACTAACAAATAATATCAAACAAGTTATTAATCAAGTGTATGAATGTGTGAACAAGCATATGCAAAGCAATAGTTTATATAGTCAGCCGATAACTGTATACAGTACGGTTTTAAAGCCTACAATTACCCGAGTTAGGAAGTATTTAGGCCTGTTAGGACTTAGGTATCCGCATCCAATATGAAGTCTCTTATCAATAATATCACCTTCAGTAGTAAACATGATATGACCTCAAGCAAAAGGCGGCACTCCCTGGAGCCGAATAGTTCCCAAAGGTTGAGACAAGAACATGTTGTACAAAATGTCTTACAATAGCAATCTTAATATACAATATGAAACATAGATCCAACTAAGCATGATCTCCCATCCTACAACATGATGCTAATGCCTTTGATTTCATAATATAAGATGCAATGCGTGTCTGGTTTAATTAAGGGTTGGATATTATTAGTTTAAATTTATAGGTGGCCAAACAATTATATTTAAACACTCTAATATCCTAAATTTTAGTGTAGTAAGCATAAATGTTTGTAGTAACTTGAGATATTTTATAAGTAAGATCAATCATAACAAGTACATACCATATCCCATATGCCCTAACATGCAATAAGTTCAATTATCTAATATAATTAGACAATCCACTAGCTACAAGCACAAAACAAGTAAAGTAGGGGACGTTATACTCACTCAACCATGATACTCAACAGTCCCAATAGTCCTCGACTACATCTAACTTAGTATCCTCATCACTTGAAGAATACAATAAAGGTCTATAAGTATTCTATTTGCATTAGCTAACTAGGCTTATTACACACCAACCCTAATTTAGCCGTTTTCATAATTCGAACGTATTTTCTTCATTTTCTATGATCTTATAGTCGTTTTCATCTTTTTCGAATGTTCTTTCATTTGGTGAGGTTATTTCTAAGTTTCTAGGTCAACAAATTTTTGATTTGGGCCTTACAAGGTCATGGGCCCAAGTAATGAGTTGGGTCACTTTAAGATTTAGACGGGATTAGATGACATGCTAACGTAATGCCATTATCACGCCTTGAAGTGGCAGAGTCATAACAGCTCCGCCGTGTAAACCATTCTAAGATAGAAGTTGGCCTTCTAACCACTATCCTAGACCTAATCTACACAAGATGTCTACGACTAATCCACTTTGAAGTAAACATTTCGTAATTTAAATAAATCATTTACCTAAGAAAGTAAGAATATATATATACTAGAATTCAATTATTACAATTAATGTTTACAACATTTCACTGTAATCTATTTACTAGTTAATACATTATTCGAATGAAAAATTCTAAGATAAGGGCTTAGACCTTAAAAATATACGTCTATTCTTCAAATGTTTTTCCTTACTCCTCAAGATCCAGCAGTTGCTGGCTTTAGAGTAGTTGTAAGCCGCTTCTTGGCCAACACCTACATTCGCCTATAGGGATGTGAGTAACCATAGCTTAGTAAGTTAGGATGGAGGACTTAAAACTATACCACCAACACAAACAAGGTTATCACCCGATTTAGTTAGATGCATTGCATGAACATACAAATGCCATCGCACAACGTTATCCAGCCCATCGTGAGATTAGAGAAATTGTGCTCGCTCTAATCCCAGTTGAGGAGTTGCCGTTAATGCAACAGCTCACGACCAAACCTAGGCTTGTGCAATGGAGACACTACTCCTCTCGCAACTATCTTCGAATCATTGACTTCACCCTTGCCATGACCTCCTCACCTGTCACTAAATTCGACTAAGGATGAAGAAGGAACCCATTATGCTATCCAGCGCAATCCCTTTTGAAGGGGTTGGTATTTGGTTGGAGAATCCTAAGTTTTCCCTAATGGGTTGCTAGGCAGGTCCGATTATGATTATAAGTCGTATATTTGATTAGGACCAGTTTAAGGCGATCAATCATTTCATACAAATCATATAATACAATTCAAGCAGCAAATCAAAAATCATATCATCAACTCAGAACAAGTACAATCAAGTACAATTTCAAGCCTCCAAACACTGTATTAATCACAACTTACCTAAATTCCTCACTCATTCACCTGAGGTCCAACTTGCTCAGGCCATTGCTGATCATCCCTATAATACAAACGTGGTTTCAGTTTTTCATATAATTATTATAGGTTGGTTTTATCCTATAACGCTTATTGTTATATTTTGTTTAGGGTTTAATATACCTAATTATCTAGGTCTTAAGTCTTTTACAATTTTTCTTGAATCGTGTTAAGTTCTATTTCAATTTTCGCATCGATTTCTAAATTAGGTTTTTAACTCAGTTTTTTGTTAGAGATTTATATGTACACCCTAAAAAATCATTCCGACCCATAATGTGAAATTAATCGTATTATCTTCGGATATCTTAAATATCATTTTTAGTCTCTAACTAGTGTTATAGTTCGTGCGGTACACCTAAATCCTAATTTAATTACCGAATTCATCCCCGTTATAAGAAAATCTTACATTTTTCATATAATTACCCTAATTTAAGTTTCCTATCAAATTTATTATATATTCCTATTATTATCATAATATCAATTCTAACCAATATTTTTCTAATTATTAATTTCTCATAATTACATATTACACATTACACCTAATGTGTATAGAATGTACACATATAATATTTCCATCACTTCAAATATTATCTTCCAACATCAAATAACATTCCAAATATCTAAATTCATCCCAAATTAGATTTTAAACCTAATTACCTTAAATTACCAAATTAACTCAAAATTTCTCATTTTTTTACCTATTATATATTTACTACATAATATGCTAATAATTACATCTAACACTTCAAATGTTACAAATAGCATACTCTATCAGATTTCAACATCCTAAAACATAAAATTGTGCATCAAATCAGTAATTACCCATTTAATTACCTAATTAACCCTAAATTACCCATTTTATGCATCATTTTAAAGCTTATAAATTATCTAAAAATTTTGAAAATTAATTTTTGAAAACAGGATTCATAGCATTGTTCTATATCATCTAAGTAGTCTACAAAAAAATTTTGGGCTCAAAACTACACTCCTAAGGTTATTTATTTCTAAACTAAAACATATTCGATTTTGCATGATTTCTTAAGGATCACATACCACGGGATATATTTTCATCAAAATAATATTTTTCCTAAAAACTCCATACTAAAATATTATAGAATAATAAAATTCATAATTTTCTAAGAATATTTACTATTTTTATAAAATTATACAAAATTGGACTGGAAATCGAACTCACCGGTTTGAATAGCTTCAGCCACCGTTGGTGGCCATGGGTGTGTTGGTCTACCTAGGCGCTACCACTACCATGTGGTGGTAGTGTTCGTCCACTCCCAGCTACTCATTGGGTTTGGGTTCTCTTTAAAAGCCCTAATTGCACAGATTTTTGCTAAATTATTGTAAAACCCTAATTTACTCTCAATTTCGCCTCTCTCTAAATTTTTAAGCTTCCTGACATCCAAAATGAGCTTCTGAAAAATTTGGGGTATTTATAGAGATCGTAGGGAATTATTGTGCATTAATTTGATTAGACAATTGTCTTATCTTCTTCCAATTTGCCTTTTGTGTTGTTCTAATTTAATTGGCTAATTTTTTTCTTATTTTCCCCAGCTGCCACGACCTAAATATGGATTATTCTTTATTTTTTCTGATTTTTATTTATTTTTCCTTAATTAATTATGATTTTTCTTTAATTATTTAGTATTATTTTAGTACATTTTATGTATTTTAAGTAATTACGCGTATTTCTACTTATATGTAAATTCATATATAGTACAAATAAATATTCATAAATATTATTTAGGTCATTCTATGATTTTTAGTATACATATAATTTATCTCTAGCAATACATTAGTTATCGGAATGCATTTTACGTATTTTCGATAAATAACGAGTTATATACTTAAAATTTGGAAATTTTATATTCTTTTATTTTATTACTTATTTTCTTAAATTCGAACTTACGAAATCACTTGTACTAATATTTCTAACTTTATTTGATAATTTAGGCTCGATCAGATCCTTTAATTGACCGCCCTAAATTCTACGAGTCAAACTTTAGGTAATTGATTGTGGGTCTTATAGCCTTTACAGTCTATGCTCACATCTTATAGCGGTGGTCTCTAGACACGATGCTCAGCCACCTACGATTAGCGTCTCCAACACTAATAAAACCCCCCAAGCCAAGGGTAAGATCTTGTTGTACCAATGGTCCTGCACTGTACTAATTAAATCATGTGGGAATCCATCTCTCTAAGGCCCTTCATTACCAACCGCATGAGATGATGGCCAGAACATTATATGCAATGTTGATGCTTTATGCATGATCCGTTTAATTTTAGTTAAGTTGAGTATGATTAAATCAATTTTTGAGGTAGTCAAACATTATCAATAAATCATTTAAATTGTACAACAATCAATCATATAACCAAATCTTCAACTATCACATTTAACAGTATTTTGCACAGTAATCAATCAATATCAGTCACATGTATAACTCGAATCCCCATGTATCAAGTTAGTAATATTTAATTCATGTGCACTAACTATAAACACAAAACAAATATAGAGTCATCGAAAATACTCACTTGGCCATTAAGTCTATCATTGGTCGTAAAAGTCCACTTCATAAGTTGGTATTCATATTGGGATCACCTGACATTAGGGAATACAAAAAGTAGTAAGTTCGAGGCTTTAAAAAAAAAAAAAACTAACTAGTATTGTAATTTGTACTATTTACTTAACTTAGCTGTTGATTTATATGAAATCATCGATTCGAGCTTTTTATCAAATCGCGTATAACTTTTTTGATTTAGCTTAGATACTTATAAACTTATAGTTATTTCGATCGTTTTCAAGTGTATTTTCTTGTAACGAAGTCCATTTTGGACATTGTAACTTGCAGTTTAAATTGTGATATAAAAATATCATAAAATTCATTATTTTGACTTTAAAAGTTGTAAAATATTAAATTAGGCTTTTCTTAGTATAATTACAAATTAATAATTATTTGTATCATATATTTTTGTAATTTTCTTATTTTAAGTATATTTTTGTAAATCCTAAAAAATCAATAGTCTGAACCCTAATTCAAGTCCAAGTGTCCTAAGCTGTATAATAAGTCGATAAGGCTAGTAACACTAAAAGATTATGAAATTTAATAAATCAAATAAAACACCGATAACAAAACCTTATGAATTGATCAAAACTCTAAATTGCATACTAAAACCCTAAAATTGATTTATGCACCATTAATCAAAATTGAACCCGAATTTATTTAAAACTTTAAAACTATAACTATAAGCCTATAAAATAGTTAAATATTACTCAATAGTGATATAATTATAGTCGATTACAATTATCAACTAAATCGTTTATTCGCATAAAATTTTAACGAAATTGCTACAATAACTTGTAAAAATTATAATTGTAACGGGTACCAATTAAATTGATAAATTTTCACAAAAATTTCAAAATTAATTTATGATGAGTATTGTTATAATTTATATGTTTAGAAAAATTACATATATTTATTATTAATTTTTATTTTCTTCCCTTTTCTTTTTCTTTTGTTCTCTTTTCTTTCTTTTCTTCTTTTCTCCTTGCTGCACATTCTAGAACCAAAAAGGAAAAAAATATATATATATCAAAACAGCAGCCCACGTGATGAATCGGTATCTCCTACCAAACAATAAGATTAAGTAGTAAAGTTCTAAAACTCAAACTTACTAAAGTCACAACATTTAAATGTAGTATTAATAATTATATATATAATAATTCAAACGAATCATATAGTCTGTCGTTAAAGTTTAACTTTTATACATCTTGATGTTGGCACTCAACTCTCAGTTCTTAACCCATGCCTAATCATCTAACGACCTGTAAGAGAAAACTATTGGGGAGTAAGCTACAAGAGTTTAGTGAGTTATCCCTTATACTATACCAGCAAACAAGTTATCAAATAGTTTATTTCTAAACATATGAATGCATGAACAAGTAGTATATATGCAGTTGATTGATGCTGCATACAGCATCGAATTTAACGCCCTTCGATGTAAGGGTTGGAGATATAACGGCATTAATCACAACAGGGCTCTAGCACTTGGGTTTTTAACCTTATATAATTATATATATATAAATTCCCTATTTCACAAAACAAGTTTCTATTTCCAACGGTTGATAGTATACAAATATTTAGGTCTAGCAGTAAGGTAGCTCCTACAGTCCACACTCACACCCTACAGCAGTAGTCTCTAGACGCGACCCCTAACCACCTACGGTTAGTGTCGCCGGCGCCAATAGAACCCACGAGCTAAGAGTAGGGTCTTGTTGTACCAATGCTCCTACACTATACTGATAAAATCATATGGGAATCCATCTCTCCAAGGCCCTTTATTACTAACCACGTGAGGTGACGGCTGGAACATTATATGCAATGTTTGTGCTCTATGCATAATCCGTTTAATTTTAGTTGAGTTGAATATGATTAAGTCAATTTATGAGGTGGTCAAACATTATCAACAAATCATTCAAATAATGCAACAATCAATTATATAACCAAATTTTCAACTATCACATTTAACAGTATTTTATACAGTAATTAATCAATATCAGTTACATGCAAAACCCAAACCCCTATGCATCAAGTTATTAATATTTAATTCATGTGCACTAACTACAAGCACAAAACAAGTATAGAGTTATCGAAAGGACTCGCTTGGTCATAAATGATGTCAGGGATTGTAATAGTCTAAAGGTAAGTCGGTTTCGATTTCAGGATCACCTAACATTAGGAGAATATGGAAAGTAGTAAGTTTGGGAATTAAATAACTAAACTAGCATGCTAAATCGTACTGTTTACTTAAATCGGTTATTGATTTACGTGAAATCATCGATTTAAGCTTTTTATTGAATTGCATATAACTTTTTTGTTTTAGCTCGAATCGTTATGAACTTATAGTCTATTTTGATCGTTTTTTAGCGTATTTTCTTATAGTGAGATCCGTTTTGAATGTTGTGACTCGCAGTTTGAATTGTGATATAAATATATCACAAAATTTATTATTTTAGTTTAAAAATTATAAAATATTAATTTTAGTTTTTTCTTAATATATTTATGATTTAATAATTATTTAAAACATATAAGTGATATTTTTATTATTTTAAGCATATTTTTCCTATTTTTGAAATTTTAGTCTTATTAAAATTATTATTATTGTTATTATTGCTATTATTTTTATTATTTATTATTTTCTTATTATTCATTTGTATTTTATGATTTATATATATACATATTTATGTACTTATACTATATTTAATTAATTTTATAATTTACTTTAAGTTGTAATCCCTAATTTACGGTAATACACATGCATATATATATATTTATATACCTACTTCTTACATATTTATAAATTTATTTTATTTAGTAACTATTATATTATATATATACCACTTAATATTTGGTATACTATATATATACTATATGTTGTACATATACTATATATTATATATACCTTAACACCACATACATGTATACCTATATGTATATAAAATATAACTTTCATAAAATATAACTTACATGTATATATATGAAATATATATTTACAAAAATACTTATACATACTATTCGAATACATATTCATG
>JAMXBB010000008.1:16422529-16452804 GCA_024138015.1 Lumnitzera littorea
ATATGTAGTCGTATAGTATATATGTAGTTGTATATTTCTATAAGTAGTCATATATTCTTAAATACATAATTTACATATGACGTATATGTATATATATAATATAGAGTATATGTATAACATATAGTGGTATACCAAATATAACATATGGTATATGTATAATATATAGTATACATATTGTATACCGAATACTATATATATATACCAAATATTAAGTAAGTAGTATATAGTATATATAATATAATAATATTTACTAAATAAAATAAATCATAATTATGTGAGGAGTATATATATATATATATAATACTGTAAGTTAGGAATTTCTCATTAAAGTAAAATTATAAAATTTATCAAATATACTATAAGTCTATATCGTAAAATATAAATGAATAATAAAAAAATAAGAAATAATAAAAATAATAATGGCAATAATAATAATAATTATTATAATAAGGATAAAATCTCAAAAATAGGAAAAGTATGCTTAAAATAATAAAAATATCAATTATATGATTTAAATAATTATTAAATCGTAAATATATTAAGAAAAACCTAAAATTAATATTTTATAATTTTTAAACTAAAATAATAAATTTTGTGATATTTTTATATCACAATTCAAATTGCGAGTCATAACATTCAAAACGGATCTCGTTATGTAAAAAATATGCTCGAAAACGATTAAAATGGACTATAAGTTCATAATGATCCGAGCTAAAACGAAAAAGTCATACATGATTCGATAAAAAGCTTAAATCTACAATTTCACATAACTAGGTGAAGTAGACCTTACAAATTATAATACTAGTTTGCTTTAAATTCCCAAACTTACAAATTTTTATTATTCTCAAGTGATTTTAATATAGACCCTAAGCTACCATCAAATTACTACGACCCTTGAGTTGGCTATGGTTGAGTGAGTTTTTCCTAATGATTCTATACTTGTTTGTGTTTGTAGTTAGTGAATATAAGTTATGATCGATAAATAAATGTGTATGGAATCGGGTTATGCTTATGCATGACAATTGTTGTTAATGGTGAATTTACTTTAAATTTCAATAATGTAATGATTGTTGCATAATAGATTCACTAAGAAATTGATTGTTTGTGACTTGGAATGATCACTGAATAAATAAGATCTAATTTTATTCGACTAGAAAAGTTAACTTGGATCACGCATAATCATGCACTGCATAATTAATTCCAGTAGTCACATTATACGGAGATAGCGAGAGACCATACGTAGGTTGATTATTGATTGTTATAGATTTCGTACGGTGCACACGTGCAATATAACCTTACCTTGGCTCGTGGGATGACTAGGTGTTGGAGGTGCTAACCGCTTGGCTAAAGGTCGAGTCTAGAGGCCTTTGTTTAGGGGTGAGTGAGGGCTATATGAACCTACTCACAATCATATGTAGAACTCGTTTTGATAAAACTGATAACGGATATACCATTACATTTTAAATACGAAACGCGGAGTTTCGTTATGAGATAAGTTCTAATATGATATCCGGATCTGACCATATCGATGTATCTTTAACCCTGATTTCGGAGGGCATTAAATCTAAGTTGCATGCAATACCTGGTCACCTATATGTATTTGTTTGGCATACTGATTGTCATACATTCATTTGATTGAACTTAACTATTGTATAACTTGATTACTGTATGGTTGAGGGAAATTATCTCACTAAGTTAGTTAGCTTATACTCTTGTAGTTTTCTTTCGTAAGCCGATTTATTTGTGAAGTCGGGCCGTCGCATGCCCAAGGTTAGTGTTCTACACAGGGTCAATGTAAGAGCTGGATGTGATCAGAGAGTATTTCTGATAGATTATAAAGCTGAATATATAATCGAGTAATACTAGTTTAACTTAAGACATGTTTTAGACTTTTTATTTGTAAATTCCTATATAAATAGACTATGTGTTATGTTTATATAATTTATTATTTATCATGAGATGATATTGCTTATCCTCGCGTACTCTTGGTAGTTATTGTAGCCGTAGCTGTAGCCTTTTGTATCGTATAAAAGAGTCGTCGATTGTAAAGGAATTCAATCTGCAATCCTTTGTACGGTATACGGCAACTACCACAATTAGCCTCCTTGGGTTGTGACAATTTTACTATAATTACTTCTTTTTATATATTTTTGGGGTTTAATATTTATTAATTTGAATTTTTCTACTTAATTAATCATTTATTATTATTAATCATGAAAATTACTTAATTTATATATATATGATGATGCGGCAGCACGTGAGAGTGCTACATGTCATACTTGCACATTTTTTATAATTTTTCAGTATTTTCCTATTTTACGGTATAATTATATATATAAATACTTATTATTATATTTCATTAAATTTTCTAATTTACTTAATTATTATCCTTTTTCCTAATTTCTGGATTCTTATTATGTATATATATATAAAAAAAAAAAAGTTAGAATTATTTATTAAATTAATATTATAGTCTATTGTATATAATATTTACACATACTCATTTTTTTACGTATATGTTACTATTCATATAGGTACATTTATCCTTATAATATACTTTATATACTAAATTATTCTAACTTTACTTATACATTATGTACAAATATAATATACACTTATTTATACTTTTTATACTTATGTACCTGTACGGTTTTATTATATATGTGTATATATACTAAAATAAAAAAGATATCACTAATAATAATAATATATATACATCTTGACGTCCAGCAATATACATATACTATATATACAAAAATTCTTATACTTTGAAAATACTAAGTATATATACATATATTTACTATATACATGTACATGTATATACCTCATATAGTAAAAATAATAATAATTACATATATACACATAATCACGCATATATATACATAAGTAATTAAGTAAAATGCCAAATATATATACATGTATATAAAAGAAATATTTAGTATACATACATATTATACTTAAGAAAAATACTATGTACATATATATATATATGCATGTATATATATATATATATATGCATGTACACAAGAATATATATATAGGTATATCAATACCTAAATAGTGAAAATACTAAATACATATTATATGTATTCTTATTTATATATACATATACATATATCGTACGTTACACATAGTAATACATATATACATGCCCACATACATATGTTTATACACAAATAAAGAAAATACTTAATACCTATTTACATATCTATTTATGCATACACATATGTACTTATAATTAAATATATAACAAAATAGTTAGTATATACACGTACATACTATATGATATACATATGTACACAAATTAAATAAATACTTACCTAATTATTTTAGTAAAATATTTGATTAATTTCCTTTAGCTTTCTTCTTCTTCTAATTGTTTTGTTTTTCCCTTTTGTTCTTCTCAATTTTGGTTTATGTGTGTTTTTGCTTTGTTTCTTTATTTTTTTTTTCCTGGTTTGAAAGTTCTAGATGTAAGCAATAAGTTTAACAATTAAAATCAAAGAGTAAGAAGGAAAAGAAAAAAAAATCTTGATTATTCTCTTTATTAATTGAGAAAGGACATTTGCTATATGTAATTTGTCATTTATCCTTTAATTTCATGACATTGGATGAGATAATTTAGCATATGGGCTACAGCACATTGTAGCTAAAATTCACATAGAAAACAAGGAAAAAAATAAGAAGGAAAAAGAAAAGAAAAAGAAAGAGAAAGGAAAATTAAAATAATTATATGTAATTTTTATAAACATAAAATAATAAAAATAACATTTATAAATTAATTTTAGAATTTTATGAAAATTTATCAATTTAATTGGTATCTGTTATGATTATAATTTTTACGAGTTATTTCAATGTTTTCATTAAAAGTTTTACGCAATTAAGTGATTTGATCGACAATTGTTATTGACTATAATTATATCACTATTAAGTGATATTTATTCATTTTATAAGATTAAAGTTATTGTTTTAGGGTTTCGATCAAGTTCGAGTTCGATTTCGAGTAGTTGCGTGTACATCGAATTTAGAGTTCTTTGTACGCGATTTAGGTTTCAATAGATTTTTCTATGATTTTTATTACTTATAATATATTCAAATTTATAATTTATTAAATTTTTATCTTGCTTGGCTTTAATGATTTGTGAAGTCATATATAGTATTAGGGTTCAATTCTAATCTTAAATAGCTAAATTTGCAGGGTTTACAAGCCTTATACTTAATAACTTGGGCTTTCTTCTAAATATTTTAATTAGACTTTTTCTACCCAATACTTTAAAATTTTAATATAGGCCTTGGTAATACTTTTATGAGCCTAAATGAGTTTTTTTACTAAGTTTAAGGCTTTAAATCACTAAGGGCCCTATGGTGGGCGTCTTGGATGGGCCTTTTAATTAACTTATTCTAAACCCTTCAACCTAAGGTTTAGATCTGGTCACTTATCCATATGAGCTCTAAAGTTAGTTCATTTAGGCTTTTTGAGCTTAATTCGCCTTTTAGGGGCTTGGACAAAACCCACTTGTCTTTTTGGGCTTAAGCCTAACATTGGACTTAAGTTTAGCCCACTTTTGTTAGGTTTATAGATCTAGACATTAAAGTTATAGTGGTTGTTAACACCATTTTTAAGCCTCTAATCACTAACTAAACTAATTCAAGCCCTTAGCTATACAATAGCTTACTTAACTTGATTAATTAAGTCCTAAATTATAGTTAGCACTATATAAACATGTCATTAAGCTAATAAACAATAATTTATAGATTTTGTGTCCTCTTAAAAGTGGCAGCCAACAAGTGATAATAGGGTTCCCTCTTCTATTTTCATGTAACACTTCTTTTTATGGTGATTCCACTTAAGTAACCTATGTTTCTACTCATCTATAATTATAATCAGACATAAAAATGTGTAGACAAGTGTTGTGGTATTAAATAAGTGGTAACATGTAAAGGGAATGGGGGGTCTCATCACACTTCCTAATGATTTAGTCCTAAAATCAACACTACACTACATTACCTTATTTACTAGTGCTATAACTCTTACCAAAGTGTATTTTTCTTCTACTAAACATCACTTTTTCTTCATGAAACACCTTAAAACATCTAGAACAATGTTATAAAGTGAATTTCATCCAAGAAAATACAAGTTCCTAACATTATTCTATAAGCAAAGCTAAAGGAAAAATAACCTAGTCACTTACTAGAGCAAGGGTATAGATGGCCTCCTTATATGCGTATGCCATGATCTTTGTGTGTGTGTATGTGTGTATGTGTGTTGAAGGGTTAGGGGAATGTGTGTGGATGGCATAAGGCTTAGTGGTGGGTGGTTTAGTGTGGTGGCAGCGGCAGTGAAGTGGCCGGCGGTGATGTGTATGTGGTAGCTGAAGGAGAAGATGAAAGGGCTTCAGGCTTTGATCTTTTAAGAGAGTTTGAGAGGTTTTTTTGGTATGTTTAGAAAATAAGAAGAATGAGGGAAAACGGAGGGGTGTAGCCGGCGAAATGGAGAGGGAATGAGGGGACAAAGTGTGTGTGTTTTGGAAAAGAAAGTACTTAGTACAAATGGGGACCATGTACTCTTCTACCTTTTTGCCAATTTGGGAAAGATCTTGTCCCCTATAGTACAAGATGCACTAAGTGTAATTAAGAGATTGTCTTTTCACCCTTAATTAGGTTTGATTTGTAGTTAATTAAGATGTAATGGTAGTTGGTTATGGATTAGGGTTTGATTAAGGTAATGGATACTAGTTAGGCATAATTAGGTTGGTTAAGTTTAATTAGGATACGTTTGGGGTTTTGTCACATCTAGATAATACACTTTAGTTACTTTTAAGAACTTACATCTGTACCTAAGGTTTAATTATGGTTTGATATCCACTTATAGTAATTTGGCATTATGTATGAGCTCGAAAGTTAGGGTTTTAGTTGTTTAGTGATATTAACCACTTTTATCGTTGGGTTTGAACTTACTATAGTGTTCATTAGCGTTGTGAAGATATTTGATCATTTAACTAGGGCTTAGTGATCATTTTAGGGTTTCATTATCGTCTTAGGGTTCTTTAAGTATTAGGGTTCCTAGGGTTCTTGCTCGTTTAGTTAAGGTTTTAGGGCTTACTTCATTTAAGGTTTTGGGTTGAACGTTTAGGGTTTTATTCTTTTACTTAAGGTTTTGTTATTATGTCTAGGTGGTTCTAAGGATTATTCAAAGACTTTTTCATTTGACTTTGCTTTTGGGTTGCCAGAATTTTGTAGGGTATACAAGTAGTTTTGGACATTGAAAGCTATTTTTATGTTTTCTCTACTATCCAATTAATGGGAAAGAAATTGTAGCCAATCTAATTATAAGATTGCAAGCTAATGGATAGCAGAATTTAGTTTGAAGTGTGTTATAGAATTTACCCACCAATGAAGAATGAGCTTTCATCAAGGTATTTAAGTTACACAACTAACCATTAAGAGGTCATATTTATTTGATTCAATATGTTATGGTTGCAATAGAAGAACAAGTTCATATGAAATTGAAATCTCACTACATTATATAGGAGCTTAGTAGAAAGATGATTACTTCTTTAAGCAAGTTTAATTGTAAGTGGGCTTAATGTTTCATTGTATTTGTAAGTACATTGTGAGTATTTCAAGATGATAAGTTCATTCTACTCGCTTGTTGTTGTGAGTAGCTTCTGGATATGTGCATGTAATGCTTATGTTTGGATATTACAGACATTAGTTGGTAGCTGAGCTATATGCTTGATTTGCAGTTGCAAATTACGATTCCTTTAATCTAGAGTGTCTATAAATTTCTTGGTTACTCTTAATCGAAACTAATAACACTTCAACTAAAAGCTTATTCGATCATGTCTTACACCTGTTTGTAGCTCATAATATAAGGTTCTTATAGGAAACAAGCTCACCATCCAAACAACCCACTCAGCCTTTAAACTATTGATCAAGTCTTCTAGCCACAAAAGACCTTACTCTCCATTGTAAGGGGATCTTGACGAAACGACCATGTGAATCAAAGGTGCTGTTCTAATAGCATTTTATAGCCATTTGAGTAGCTTAAAGATCATAGAACACTTTTATCCATTTGAATGGCCATCTTTGGGTGTCCAAATGGACAATAGCATGTCAACATATCTATTTGCTACAATAGCCTTTATCACATATTTAGTTTACCTTTTATTATCACTTTACTCGTAATCATACGTTAATAAGGGTTTTCTTTTCATGTTTGACATGGGAACATTGTTAACAACTTTCTTGGATAAAGTTAATCCTCTATTAATTCTTTGCTCTTATCATTCATTCATTGTAGCGATTGATGTGTTTACTCAATTTGTGCATCATATCAAATGAAGTGAGTATAACTGGATTCTCTTAGGTGTGTAATATTTGACAAGAATTGTTCATATCCTTATTATAAAACCCTAAAAAAGCAAATGAAGGTTATAGTGATTTCTCAATTTTGCTTGGCTTATTTGTGAATTAAGGCATATTTCAAGTGCTCTTAATGTAATAGTTAAATATAGATAATGTAACACCCTATAACTTAGGATATCATAGTTTGCTATATATCCCTATAGTCTATTGACATTTTAGGCATCTTAGATTTAACCTACTTTAGAATTCTCCTAAATTTTTCATCGCAATTGTTGATAGAAAATTTATTCTCCATACACTAATTTGAAGGCCATTCAAGATCATTATCTACCAATAAATATAAAGATTCAATCCACTAACTTGCTTTATTTTAAATTGTAAGAAACATATGAGGTTTTGTTTAAAAACCAATGATCCAAATAAATCAATGAAACTCTAAACTCTCCTTAGATAAGACTAAACCAACAATAATAACTTCAAATAATCGAACTAAGCAAAGTCTCAAATGACTCCCCATTAACAACTAATCAACTACAAAGAAACATAGAATGGGTTTAACTTTCTAGCCTCAACAAATAAGATAAATAAAACTAAACAGCTTCATATCCATCATCGTAATAGTAATCATAAAACTCTCAAGGATCCTCATAAGCATAGTTATAGACCTCATTTTATTTAACTAAAATGAAGCAACAACAAGTTTTTATCTTTTATTTAGTTTGGCAACAAATACAGTTTTAGTGTTCTAAAACTTAGAGTAACTCATGACTCCAAGCAAGCAATATATAAGTACTATATAAATATCAGTGTTGAGTCCTCCCCAACACCATAGAAACTAAGAATCCTCCTAAATCTACCTAGATCATTTCTATGCCGAACTCTTCTAGGATACCATCATGCATAGATCATTAGAATGTCACCTTAAGGTCACCGATCCTCTTGGTCTCTTAGACCTAACTAAGTGGATGTAGTATACAATTCATTATAGTCAAGTTTTAGTTTAGTTCGGTTCAAATCTCCTAGCCTAACAAGCACAAACACCAAACAATATCCTTTACCTGACTCAAAGGACTCATAAGACATTGAAGCTGACTCTCTAAAACCTATACATAAGATAAACAAGAGTTTTAAGCTATTACTCATCTCGTTTACAACACCCCTTATCCCTAGCTACCAAGCACCTACACTCTTCCCTTAAACTTTTACAAGGAACAGGAACCAAACTTGTTACAAAGATGCTAAAGAGTTTTTTTTTTTTTTTTTTTTAATGTAGAAATGAATTTGAAAACATTTTAAAGGATTTAAGAATGAAAAATAAGGGCTAAAAACTTCAATGGAACAAACGGAGAACATTTTATGACATTCGAACACATGGCATCTGGATGCTATAGGATGTAACATTTGGACACTGGCATTCAAGGAGGGTAACCCCCTAGTGTCTGGACACTATGCTATAAGTTGTAGATTTATGCATGCTACAATTCACAATCCATCCTCTTTCAATGCCCACTTCAAACCTGATTGAAAACTACTACTATCGAGGATATTCCTACACCCAAAACTTGTTCTACACCTCTCTAAAACACCCTTCAAGATTCAAAACGAATTTCTTTCACATCCTCCATACAATCAAACCAGAACAACATATCTATTCAATATGCTTGAAAGCTTTGAATGAACAAAGATTTAGGATAAAAACTTATAGTAGAGGATTAAAACTTGACACCACCTTTAGATTTCGATGTTTTAGACCACAAAATCTAATTCTTAATTCTTTTTTCACCAAGCCTTAGATGAAAAATGAATTTCCTATTACAAGACTAGAGAAGCTCATCAGGAATCATCAAATCCATGACTTACCTTAATCTTTTTTGACAAACTTATGGACTTACTTCTCGTTCTTGGTCAAATTCACATGGGAAAGCTATTCAAGAGAGGTCATGCATGTGAGAGGAAGGGAAGAGAGTGAAAGTTGTCCTTCACTCTTTTTTCTATAAGAAGAATAGGGTTTTTAGTAACTTTGTAATGCCAAAAATACCCTCAACCTTTTTTTCTATTTCTATAATTCTTATGCCTTATGTTAGTGATCGAGTTTTATAAATGAAATAGATTTACTAGTTTCTATCATTTTTCACTCTAACATTCATCATATGAGATTAAAATTTTTCAAAAAGTTTTATGAAGTAAGCAAACAAAACATTCCTTTTGGAGTTTTTGTCACCCTTCAAACCTAGAAGATACATAACAAGTCATGTGTTTTTACTCATGAGTAAGGAGGTAAGGTTTCATTGCATTTTTTAAGACTCCATTTCCATTTTTTGACAATTAGCTAAAACCTCAAAATGAAAGATCCATCAAGTGTTTTGAGTTCTCTCATTTGTGTTTTGATGATAACAAAAAAGGTAAAGTTGTTTAACAAGTATGTTAATTATGTAGGTCAATAAGTAAAGGATGAGATTTTGTTTTAGTCTTAAATTTGAAAATCATAACCAAATTCAAAGACAAATTTAGAATCTCAATACAGTATCAAAAGTTACAAAGCAAAATGTTTCGTGAAGCATTTTGGACTTATAAGTGTTTGAGGGCCTAACTCCACTTATTAGATATATTTAGATAACGTATCTAATAGGTTGCACTAAGTTAGATAATTAAATCCACGAGGATTAAGGAGGATTAATTAAATCATTTTAAGGATAAGATTATTTAGATAAGTTCATCATAGTTGTAGACAAATTTTTTATGGAATCTCATTAATAGTTGGTCATGAGATTTTTCAAGATTTATTTCGAGGATATTTATCAAGATTAATTAAGGATTTCATAGAAAGATAAATAAGATATTTTTCAAGCTCAATCAAGATGGATATGTGAAGCAAGATTTAAGATAAAGATAAATCTTATCTATATTTCCAAATTCGAATTGAGCTAAGGTAACAAATATCTTAAAGTAAATTAAGTTAAGCAAATCAGCTTTGATACAAAGCTATTCGTGCAATTATCAACAATAAGATGTCCATAGCTTCAAATTAAAAAATCTAAAAGTATTAAGCATCAAGATTTGCTATTACTTTTTAGGATATATTTATTTTCAAAAAGAGTTCAATTTTTTAAGGTCATAGTAGTGGAATGCGAAAAGAAACCAGAGTAATTATCCAAGAATACTTATAGACTTTATTAAATGTAGCAGTGTAACATTCAAATTGAATTAATCAACAAGGGTGATTTAGCTTCCATAATTCAAGGGATCACAACTACCAATAGCTAAATCAAGATATTTCGAGATTAATCAAGAAGTATCAAGGATTTATCCAAGATTCAAGAAAAGAGATGTTGCACATGAAGATATAAATAGAAAAGGAGTTCAAATTTTCAATAAACATCTGAGCTGCATTCATTTACTGTAAACTTGATACTTGTGAAAATTCAACGTCGCATTTAGAATTGAAATTATAGACAACACTGTCTAAGCAATCAATTTCAGATCATAGGAAATCATTGAATATGGAGACATCTAAATTACTACTGATGGAGAGTCAACACTTATGGATGCAAAGAAGAAGATTGAGTAGAATAATCAAGTTAAGCATTTGTTATTAATGACAATAATATTTTTTTGAACATTATCTTATTTTTTTTCTTATAGAACTACAAAAGACATCTAGGATACATTGAGTGAAACTTATGAAAAAGCAACCACAATTAAGGACACTCAGATCAACTCATTGCTTCAACAATATGAATTGATCAAGTTTCCACCGAGTGAAAATATATATAATGTGTTTAATCATTTAAAGCAATTACTAATGAATTGGCTTTGCTAGGTAAAAAGATTGAAGACTCCGATCTTGTTTGCAAGATACTAAGGATTTTACCTATATCTTTGGATGCCAAGAAAATGGAAATTGAAGAAGCCTAAGACTTGACAAAGATGACCACAAGCCAGTTAAGAGAAAAGCTACTTGCTGATGAATCTTATATCTAGCACATTAATGAAATTGAGAGTGGTAAGAATACAATTGCATTTAAGGCTCATGAAGCTAATTCAGAAATTGAGCTAGAGTCGGATTTAAAACCAGATGATGATGAGGACATCACACTACTAACAAGAAGACTCAACAAGATCTTCAAAAACAAAGGTAAGAAGATGTTTTTAATAAACTGTCTTCAACTAATCGTTCTAAGTATGATGCAAGGAAAAACTACAAAGAAGAGAAAAAAGAAATGAAAGAGAAGAAGGAAAAAAAGGAATTGGTATGCTATAAGTGCAAGAAACCTAAGCACATCAAGTATGGATGTCTAGCATTAATAAGGAAATTAGAAAAATACAAGAAGAAACAAAAGGCATTACTAGCCACTTGGAATAACTTAGATGAATTTGAAGAAGATTTAGAAACAAGTTTAGAAACATACAAAGAAGCTAACCCATGTCTAATGACTATATCTGAGGTAAATTCTGACTCTAATGATGATATTATACTTGAAAGTGTTCAAAAGCAGATTAAGAGCCTTTTAAAAGCACTTGAAAGAACTAATTCAAAGATAAATAAAAAAGATGATGAAATTAAGGTGTTAAGAAGTGAAAAGGATGCATTGTTACAACTAAACTTATTGTTGGTTGATGAGAATGATATATTAAAAAATGATACTAAGGTCTTACAGATAGATAATGAAAACCTAAGGACAACTCAAGATAGTTTCGAAAAAGAGAATTTAATGTTAAAGGAGGAAATTAAGAAATTAAAGGTTAAAATCAATGATTTGCCTTACACAATAGATAGAACCGTTAACAAGTTCAATGAAAGTGACAAGAAATTGCAATTGTTGTTATCCTCATAAAGGTTAGATTATTCTAAAAATGGGCTTAGATATAAACATGTTGAAACTTCTAAGTCTAGAAACAAAACCATATTTGTTAAAGGCAAAGAAATAGTTGGCATGGAACCTGTTAAAAATAATAATTTGTATGTTAAGGTTAAATTTGATGTGCAGGAAATCAGTATAATAAAACATATATTAGTCGAAATAACAAGTATCTAATCAGAGGATACATTAAAAGCAGATTCAAAGGCTACCAAAGCCAAAATATGAGGAACCAGGTAAATAACAGGTATAGATCATTTAATTCCTATGCTTCTTTCTTTTGCAGTAAATCTGGTCATATTAAAAAATATTGCTTCTATAAAATGAAAAACCTTAGTACACATTAAGCTAAATCTTTACACAATATGAGCTTAAATTTTGTTGGATCTAAGCTAATCTAGGTTCAAAAAAGGAATTAACTCTATTTGGATGTTTGTGAGAACATGGAGCAAGATTGAAAAGAACGTAGCACCTAGATAGTGGGTGTTCACATCACATAAGTGGTGATGATTTATTGTTTACAAGTTTATAGTGCAAGGAAGGAGGCTATGTGAAGTTTGGAGATGATAATAAGGGAAAAATCATCGCAATTGATAAAATTGGTCTACCTCCTCATACTATAGAAAATGTTAGTTTAGTTAGAGGTTTGAAACATAATTTATTGAGTATAAATCATTTGTGTGATAAAGGTTTTAAAATGTTATTTGATAAAAATGGAACAAAATTGTTTGAAGGCTATAGAAAAAAGAATATATATCTTATTTAACCAATTAAAGTAGAAACTAAAAGTGGTTTCTTAAGTGCTTCTAATAATGCATTCTTATGGCATAAGAAGCTTGGCCATGTTAACTTCAATCAATTAGATAATTTGTTTAAGAATAATCTTGTTTATGGTTTTCCTAAAATGCATATTAAGGATGATTTTCGTTATGCCACATGCATGAAGAATAAAATGAGTGTTATTTCTCACAAGTCAAAGCATGTTATATTAACCAAGAAACATTTAAATTTATCGCATCTTGATCTATTTGGTCCTACACATACATTCAGCTTAGGTAGTAAAAAGTATGGTCTAATGATAGTAAA
This sequence comes from Lumnitzera littorea, assembly GCA_024138015.1. Lineage (NCBI taxonomy): Eukaryota > Viridiplantae > Streptophyta > Magnoliopsida > Myrtales > Combretaceae > Lumnitzera > Lumnitzera littorea. The sequence continues at coordinate 16,435,843 of JAMXBB010000008.1, forward strand.
TGACTTTTCTAGGTACACTTGGGTTCTACTCTTACGACATAAAAGCGATGCTTTTTTTTTTCTTTTGAAAAGTTCTTAAAGAAAGCTTAAAATGAGAAAAGGCTTTTATATTATTAGTTTACAAAATGATTGTGGAAAGGAGTTTGAAAATGATGATTTTGCAAAGTTTTGTCATCAAAATCACATCATTCACAATTTTTCAACTCCTTATACTCCACAACAAAAATGAGTAGTAGAGCTTAAGAATAGAAAAATCTAAGAGATGACACAAACATTATTGAATGAAAGTGGTGTAACATAATATTTTTGGGCTGAGGCAGTATCTATTTCATGCTATACCATCAATTGTATGTACATAAGACCATTCATTAAGAAAACATCATATGAGCTTTACAAAGGTAGAAAATCCATGGTATCATACTTTCATGTGTTTGGTTCTATATGTTTATCAACAAATGTTCTTAACCTTAGCAAATTTGAGGAAAGAGCTGATGAAGGCATATTCTTAAGATACTTCTTAAGTAGTAACGCATAACGTGTGTTTAACAAGGTTACTAAAATAGTTAAGGAGTCCATGAATATTAAATTTGCTGATATGATTAAAGGTGATGATTATGATGATAATTTAAATGAGAAAGCCAAAAGTAAAGATGAAAATGTACAGCAAAATCAGATTGGAGAACCTAAGGGAGAAAGTTCATTAGAACCAAAATCAAAAGCAAATTCAAATTTACAATTAGAAGCAAAAGCTAATTTAAAGGCTAGATTAAAACTTACCTAGGTAATATCTAAGCCTTATGGAACAATCAGGTTTAAAACTTATCATCCACTTAAATAAATATTAGGTAATATTAATACTGAAGTTAAAATTAGAGCTAGCTTGAGAAATATTGAAACCATTTTACCTTATTATCTAAGTTTAAGCTTAATACTATTGATAAAGCTTTGTTTGACAATTGATGGATAAATTCCATGCAAGAAGAGTTAAACCAACTTTAAAGAAACCAGGTATGGACACTTGTTACTAGACCTAAAGTTAAGTCTATCATAGGAACAAAGTGGGTATTTAAGAATAAGCTAGATAAGCATGGTAAAATTGTTAGGAATAAGGCAAGATTAGTAACTAAGGGCTACTTACAAGAAGAGGGAATTGATTTTGATGAAACATATGCTCCAGTTGCTAGGTTAGAGGAAATTAGACTTCTGCTTGCTTTTACTTATTACAAAGGCTTTAAATTGTTTCAATTGGATGTTAAAAGTACATTTTTAAATGGATATATAAAACAAGAGGTGTGTGTAGAACAACCTTTAAGGTTTGAAGATCCATTTAAAGAGAAGAATATGTATAAATTGAGAAAAGTCATGTATGGATTAAAACATGCTCTTAAAGCTTGGTATGAAAGACTAAGTGACTTTCTCATTAAGAATGGATTCCCATGAGATAATAAGATATAACCTTGTTTCTTAAACACTATGATCATGACATTTTAGTAGTCTAAAAATATGTTGATGACATTATTTTTGGATCTACTAATGAGATATTTTGCAAGGAGTTTTCTAAGCTTATGATGGCTAAGTTTGAAATGTCATTAATGGGTGAGCTAAACTTCTTTCTTAGACTACAAATCAAACAAACCAATAATAGTATCTTTGCGCATCAAGTGAAGTATACCATGTAGGTCCTAAAGAAATTTGGTATGGAAAATGTTAAAGGCATTTCTATACCCATGGGTTCCTTTCTTAAGTTAGATCTTGATGATGTAGGTAAAAAAGTTAATGAAAAGTTTTATAAAAGTTTGATTTGTTTACTATTGTATTTGACTACATCAAAACTAGACATGTTGTTTACTGTGTGCATCTGTGTACGTTTTCAATCTAAATTAATTAAAACACACTTATCAACTGTGAAAAGAATTTTCAAGTATATATCTTTCACCATAAAGCTAGGAATCTGGTATCCAAAGAATCAGAACTTTGATTTGATTGGTTACTCAAATACTAATTATGCTGGATGTAAGATAGACAAGAAAAGCACCTTAGGTACTTTTTAGTTTCTTAGGAATAAATTGGTTTCTTGATCTTCTAAGAAACAGAATTCCATTGCCCTATGCACAGTTGAAGCTGAGTATATTTCAATTGGTAATTGTTGTGCTTAGACTCTATGAATTAAACAACAATCATCTAATTATGGGCTAAATTTGGAAAATATTCTAATAAAATGTGATAATATAAGTGCAATTAATTTGACTAAGAATCCAATGCATCATTCTAGATCTAAGTACGTTAAGGTAAGACACCATTTCATTCGTGATCATGTTAACAATTGTGATATAAATATTAAATTTATGTCAACTGAAATTCAGTTAGCCAATATTTTCACCAAGTCTCCTGATAAGATCAAATTTGAATTTATAGAAATGAAATTGGAGTTTATTATCCATTTGCAAGAATTTTTGGTTGACTAGCATTTTGTAAAATTTTTGTAAGATATATGTTATGATTTTAATATTTGCATATTTCGTATAGCTTAATTAATTCTTGAGTGTTATGGAAGTTCATAAGATAAGAGTGCATGTGTACATATATTTTATTACATTTGATAATTTTAATTTATTTTGTTTAGTTCCTATATTTTAGTATAGTTCTCTAATTTATTTTATATAGCTAAGTATACTATTTTAGCTAGTAAAATAACATTATTGCTTATAGGGCATAAAATCTTAGGATAGTTAATGTTGTAAAATTTTAGAAATATTTAATTTTCCCCAATTTACCATTGAAAACAATAAATGACCTACAATTTTTGGCTTCCCTCTACGTCAATTGATCATAACAGTTAAATCATTCCACTTTTTCTTTTTTAATATGAGTTTTCTCTACGTCCAATGAGTTTCCTTTGTTTGTAACGGTTAACTTCTCTTCCCTCTCTCTTAATTTCTAATCCTAATTCTAACTCCACTTTTCCACTTCTCAAAATCATTTTCACATAATCGGTTTACAACTCCTTTGTATTCCAATCCAATCATTACGGCAAGTCATTTCACTCACACATCATCTCTTTACATTCTCTCTCACTCTCTGAATTTTTCTTGAAGCTCAATCTTCAAACGTTCACCAATGGGTCCAAGAAAGTCTTCTCATCTTGCTCTTAAGACCAAGAAAGATCCAAAGAAGGTAAAAGAAAATCCTTTTTTCTCTAGTAAATGAACCTTTAGATTCTAATCAAACCCCTATTCAAAAATCTCAAAATCCTAATTCCATAAACCCTAACCCTAACCCCGAACGATCCAAAACCACTACTAAAGGAAAGGAAAATTGTGATAAGGTTGAGAGTTCCTCAAGCGAGAAAGTTGCTAAGACAAAAGAAGAGTCTGAATGAGAGTTCAAGATGATGAGGAAACAAAGGAAGAAGGAAAATCCACGAGTGAAAAAAAAGGTATAGAGACAAAATCACATTTAGAACCTCATGCAGAGTTTTATCTAAAGTATGAACCAAAAGTAGAAACAATTACTGGAAATAAAGAAAAAGGTAAAGCCTAGAACTATGTTTGTTTCATCTTCTAAATAATGACAGTTCATAGAGCCATGTATATTTAAATTTGAGTATTTCCAAAATAATGGCTTCTATGGGGATGAATTTCTAGATGTCTCAGGGTGTAAAAACATCTATACTATAGAAATGGTTTTGTGTAGAGAGTTGCTGATTGAGTTCTATGAGAATCTCAATAAGGATCAAAGGAATTTATGGCTATCCAAAGTGAATGGAAAAAAAATTGAAATTTCAAACAAAGACATTCAAAGGTGTTTTGGGATTCCTAAAATGAATAATGATAGAGAGTTAATGAAATGGATTAAGAAGTAAATTTTTGAGGACTTGAACAAGGGAGAAAGGACATGGCTAGGAAAGGAGGTTAACATTTTTAACTTCAGGTTAGTTATGCGCATGCTACATAAGATGGTCATTAGTTGTATACTTCCAAAGAAAGGAAGTACAACTAACATGTAGAAGGGAAGTACAACTAGCCATGCTAAGGAAAAAGAAATTGGACATTGCTACACAAATTCTTAAGCATGCATTCATGACTAAGAGGAAGAGGCCATTTGGCAATTTGCTGATGAAATTGTTCAAGTTCAAGAAGGTCAAGATTTTAAAGGTGACAAAGAAAGAGATATCCATTAGAGTGATAGGAAGAGATCACTTCAATTACATGGGTATAAATGTGAAAAACAAAATTTGGTATACTAATGACTGGGTATTCTATGTGCATGGCAAGCATAATAAGAATAGACTACCTAGATCATTATTTGAGAGTGGGTTGTTAGGAGCAATTTCAAAATCCGATTCAAAACATGAATTAGAACCACTGAAGAAATTTGGCAAGAAAAGAAAGGGTAAGGAGATTTTAAGAGATAAGAGGAAGAAATCCAAGAAAGATTATGAAGTCAGAACAGGATGAAAGTTTGAGATTAAAGAGAAGAAGAAGGTACCTAAATCAAATGATGATTTAGAAGTAGATTTAAGGGAAGGACCTACTGAATCTTCCAAGATAGAAGTACTATCAAAAAGGGAGGTTGAGAATATGATTGAAGTAAGAATGGATTGGCTTTTAGCTAAACTTCAGGAGTCTCTCAAGATCTAAACCATCTCCCATGCCTATCTCTTCACCTAAGAAATCCTCTCCTTGATCATCTACCATCACCAAAATCTCTAACCTCTACTGAACAACAACAAATCTTTGATTCTGCTTCACAAGTTTCAATTGAGCTTCCATTTGCATAAGCTAAACTCAGCTTATCAAGCTGATGTAATCAGTCTTATTAATGAATTATGAGTCTTTCATTTTCTCTAACTTTGTTATCCATTCTTTTTAACCATTTTAGATTCAGGGGATTAAAATATAAGTGATGATAATAAAAGGAGGGAGAAATATGGGAAAATGTTGAATTAAAAATTAATCTAATTCTGAGTTGATGAATTTCTAATGATAACTTCTAATATAGAAGCATTTTGAAAAAATTTCTATTTAAATCTATTAAGAATCAATATGATTTGCATTATAAAACCTTTCATAAATTATTCAATATTTTTCTAAGAAAGGGTTTTATTATCACCAAAAAGGGGGACAATGCTAGGTTTTCTTATTTATGTTTTGATGATAACAAAAAGAGTAAAGTTTTTTAATATGTATGTTAAGTGTATAAGTCAATAAGAAAATGATAAGATTTTGTTTAGTACTAAATTTGAATTCGAAACAAATTCAGAACCTCGGTATAGTATCAAAAGTTACAGAGTAGAATGTTTCATGAAGTATTTTAGACTTATAAGTGTTTGAAGGCTTAGCTTCAATTGTTAGATATATTTAGGTAATGTATCGAACACGTTCCATTAAGTTGGAAAATTAAATTGACAAGGATTAAGGAGGATTAATTAAATCTTTTTAAGGACAAGATTATTCGGACACGTTCATCATGGTTGTGGATAGATTTTTGATGTAATCTTGTTAACTATTGTTCATCAGATTTTTCAAGATTTATTTAGAGGATATTTATCAAGATAAATTAAGGATTTCACGGAAAGATTAATTAGATATTTTTCAACCTCAAATCAAGATGAATATGTGAAGCAAGATTTAAGATAAGGATGAATCTTATCTATATTTTTAAATTTGAATTAAGCTAAGATAATAAATATCTTGAAGTAGATCAAGTTAAGCAAATTAGATTTGATACAAGGCTATTCGTGCAGTTATCAACAAGAAGATGTTTGCAGCTTTAAATAAAAAAATCTAATAGTATTAAGCATTAAGATTTGCTCTCAATTTTTAGGAGATATTTATTTTCAAAAAGAGTTCAATTTTTTAAGGTCATATTAGCAGAATACGAGAAGAAACCAAAGCAATTACTCAAGAACACTTACAGACTTTATCAAATAAAAGAGCAACAGTGTAACATTCGAATTGAATTAATCAATAAAGGTGATTTAGCTTCTATAATTCAAGGGATTATAACTACCAACAGCTAAATCAAGATATTTTAAGATTTATCAAGAAGTGTCAAAGATTTATTGAAGATTCAGGTAAAATTACATTGCACCTGAAGATATAAAAAGAAAAGGAGTTCAAATTTTCGGTAGACATCTGAGCTATATTCGTTTACAGCAAACTTGATACTGACGAAAATTCAGAGTCATATTTAGAATCAAAATCAAAGACAATGCTGTCTATTCTAGTTTTATATTCAAATTTTATCTTACACTTTCATTGAAAGGATCATTGTATTTAGTCCTCATTTTAATTGTAAACACAATTATTTATGTTATAAGTTTTGTGTTAGAAGAGAGATTCAAATTTCTATAATTTTGTGTATAGACAAAGGTAGCCTAGTGAGACAAAGAAAAAAGACTTGTAATTGATTCTCTCTTATTGAAGATAGTAAAAAGTGGATAATGGAGCGGCATTGATGGGGAATATCAAGTCCCTATAGTGGCATTGGAAGAGTGCAATAGGCATAAGGCTGATGCAATATAAATCTCTTACCTGATCTTCTCATTCTTGTTCTTCTTTATCTTATAGGGGAGTTAGAAGAGTACAATAAGCATGAGACTGAAGCACTATAAATTTCTTACTTGATCTTCTCATTCGTACTCTTCTTTACTTTATGTTTTGTTTATTGTTATATATTGTCTTATGTCTAATCTTGTTAAAGCAATCAAATGGGATATTTTTAATCTTGTTTTGCAAAAAAGTTTAAAATTTTATGGTAACCAATTCACCCCCTTTTGGTTACTTTTGGGACCTATAAAATGTAACCAATTCTTAGTGAATTACTAGAACTAAGTGATAGTAAAAGGACCACATACTCTTGTTGCATGCACTATACAATTAATAAGGTAAATGCACCAAATATATACAAAAACTAGTAAAATTTTTTATTTACTTTATCTATTCTTGTTTTTTTTTTTAATACACTTAAGAATAAAATTCATTTCATTTATTTTCTCAACTCATTCTTTCAATTGGCCTAAGTTTGGAAAAGGTGTTTATTCTATTATGCTACCTTTAATATTGAGCCCATGGTGTTGTATGTACCCTTGATTTAGCTTCTAAAATTTTCTTCTTAGCAAATCTCTAATTTCTTTTATCAATCTAAATTTCTCATTTGGTGGTTTTGGGATGATTTCCAACTTGAAATGTGGTTAAAGATTACAAGGGAGAGAAAGGGATGTGTAAGGTAATGTTTAGATACAAAAAGTAAAATGAGAAAAAAAAAAATTGAAATTAGGGTTGTCTGGTGAAAATGCAAATAGCTAAGGTGTAAGTTTGTTCTTCATTTTGTCTTATAAAAATTTTTCATGCATGATTATGTGTCTAGATTATTAATTCAAGAGTTATCGTAAATGTTTTTTAGAATCTTATGAAATTTTTCGTAATTCATGAGAGTTACTTGTAAGTAGTAATTACATCATATTTTGTAATATCAGGTTATGTATATAAGCATATCACACTAATGTGGAGTCTTTATATTACCCATTGGAAAATTTTGAAGTTCTTATATCTTGTTTAAGGTTGATTAACACAAAAATGTGATTTAAATTGATTTCTTATTAGGAGATTGGATTTCAAGATCTTGAAATTGGTAAGACTTAACAATGTATTTATTTCCTCTTTCAATATAGTGCATATTATAAACAAATGGATTTTGTTGATATGCATTTAAAAAAAAAATGAAAACAAAACTTTCAACAAAGATAATGGATGCCATGATACCCTTCTTCAAAGAAAAAAGATTTTCATAATTTTTATACATTTATCTTTTATGAAGTTTGCAATAGAGCTTAAAATGTAAAATTTTAACCATTTTTTGCCCTATACAAGGGATTAGAGACACTTGGGGAAAAACAAAAAAGAAAACATAATTGTTTAAGGACACTCATTAATTGGACTTGCTTTATGCACTCTTCTTACTTATAAATATGTGATATTGACATACAGTTGTATTTTCTTATATTAGGTAAATTTATAAATTTTTTAGGGTATTTATTAAATAAGAATCTATATATAAAGTTCCTATGGGAATTAAGGCTCCTTTTGTCCTTTTTTAGGTCCATCCTTAGGTTAAAATATAAATTAGTTTGTTTCTTTTTTCTTTTCAGTTTTCTTTTCTTTCATTTTTTTTTTCCTTGGCTGGAGGTGATCAATTTTAAATAGATTTAGAAATGATAAAGAACCATATTCTCTTACTAGAAGATGTTGCACCCTTAATATAGGTGCTAAAATAACGTAATTGATTAAGTAAATCAATTGTGTATGACATTATTTAAGAAAAGATATAGTTTTTTCAACAATGAAAAGTGATTAAATGCCTTTATATAATCCACCTAAGTAACTTGTTTTTACTACCCTTATCTTTATATAACTATGTCTGTAAACTCTAAAAAATCGATAATCTGAACCCTAATTTAAGTCTGAGTATCCTAAACTATGTTATGAGTCGATAAGGCAAGTAACAATAAAAAATTATGAAATTTAATAAATCGAATATAACACCGATAATAAAAACCCTAGAAATTGATCGAAACCCTAAATTGCGTACTAAAACCCTAAATCGCGTACTAAAACCCTAAATCTAGTTTATATACAATTAGCCGAAATCTAATCCGAATTTGATCGAAACTCTAAAACTATAACTTAATATCACTCAATAGTGATATAATTGTAATTGATTATAATTATCAACTTAATCGCGTAATCGCATAAAATTTTTAACGAAATCGTTAAAATAACTTGTAAAAATTATAATTGTAACGAGTACTGATTAAATTAGTAAATTTTCATAAAATTCCAAAATTTATTTATGATGATTATTTTTTTGATTTTTATGTTTAAAAAATTTACATATATTTTTTTTATTAATTCCTATTTCTTTCTTTTCCCTTCCTTTTTCTTTTCCTTTTTCCTCTTCTATATTTTTCCCTTTTTACACGTGAATTCCAATTGAAATTGCAGCAGCCCATGTGCACAAATTTAATGTACAAGTGTCACAAATTAAAGGGGGAAAGGACAAAGTAATAAAGTAAGTATCTTATCTTAATTAATGCTTAGATTATTAGGATAAACTTCCTTGTTTTTTTTTTATTTTATTTGCCCCAAAAGGATTTTGCTAGTTCATGTCCCAAAGAGGAAGCAATTTGGAAAAAAAAAATAGATAAAAAAAACAAAGAGAAATCGAACACATAAAAAAAGAAGAAGGAAAAGCAAAAACAAAACAAAAAGAAAACCAAGAAGAACAAGAAGAAAAAGAAGGAGGAGGAGAAAAGAAAGAAGAAAATCTAGGTAAGTATATTTATTTTAATTATATATAAGTATATTATATAGTATGTGCATGTATATACTAGGTATTCTATTACTTATACATATACATGTACATATACATGAGTAGATAACTTAAGATATATGTGTGTATTTCTTATGTGTGTATAACCATATGTATGTGGACATGTACACATATATATACTATTAGGTAGCATATACGTGATATACATATATATATACATGTATGTATCAATAGGAATACATATAGTATTTAGTTAGTTATTTTTTTTATGTATATGCATATTAGGTATGTAAAAGTGATGTGATAGTATGCATGTCCATATATAAACATAATATTTTGTATATAAAATATAAATACATCTATATTATACTCATACATATTATACGTATATATCTAGCATAAAGTATATAATGGAATTCAAAGTAATATCATACATAAAGTGTACCATGCATTAAATAATATATCCTATACAATAATATTTGCTACGTGAAATAAGTTCATAAATATATAAATATATAGCAAATAGATATATATATATATATAAGTACTGTTAATTACGTAAATTAGACAAAATTAATTAAGTATAATAATAAATATTCATATATATGTGTGTATATCGTAAAATACAAGTAAATGATAAGGAAATAATAAATAATAAAAATAAAAGTAATAATAATAATTTTAATAAGTCTAAAATCTCAAAAATAGGTACAAATAAATACCTGAGGTAAAATATGCTTAAAGTAATAAAATGATCAATTATATGATTTAAATAATTATTAAATCATAAATATATTAAAAAAAGCTAAAATTAATATTTTATAACTTTTTAAATTAAAATAATAAATTTTGTGATATTTTTATATCATAGTTCAAACTGTAAGTCATAATATCCAAAACGGACCTCGCTACAAGAAAATACGTTCGAAAACAATCAACATGGACTATAAGTTCATAACGATCCGAGCTAAAGCGAAAAAGTTATATGCGATTTGATAAAAAACTCGAATCAACAATTTCGTGTAACTAAGTAAAGTAAACCTTACAAATTACGATACTAATTTAGCTTTAAATTTCCAAACTTACAAATTTTTATATTCTTTATTCTCAGGTGATCTTGACCTCGATCCTAAGTTGCTACTAGATTATTACAACCCATGAGTCACCTATAGCTGAGTGGGTTTTTTCTAATGATCCCATACTTGCTTGTGTTTGTAATTAGTGAATATAAATTATAATCAATAATTAAATGTTGTATGGGGTTGGTTTATGCTTGTGTATGATAATTGTTTGTTAACAATGAATTTACTTTAAATTACAATAATGTATTGATTATTGCATAGTAGATTCACTAGGAACTGATTGTTTGTGACCTTGATTGATCACTAAATAATAAGACCTAATTTTACTCGATTAGAAAAAGTTAACTTGAAACATGTATAGTCATATACTACATAACTAATTTCGGCCGTCACATTACACAAAGGCAGCGAGAGGCCATACGTAGGTTGATTATTTGATTATTATAGATTTTATACTGTATACATATGCGATATGACCTTACCTTAGCCTACAGGATTACTAGGCATTGAAGGCGACAACCACTTGATTAAGGGTTGAGTTTAGAGGCCTCCGTTTAGGGGTAAGTGAGGGCTACCTGAATTTACTCATAATCATATGTAGAACTTGTTTTTGATAAAATTAATACTGGATATACCATTATATTTTAAAAACGAAACACGAAGTTTCGTTATGAGATAAGTTCTAGTATGATACTTAGATATGCCTGTACCGATGTATCTCCAACCCTGACTTCGAAGAGTGTTAAATCTGAGTTGCATGCAGTACCTAATCACCTGCATGTATTTGTTTAGCATACTGGTTGACATATATTCATTTGATTGAACTTGATTGTTGTATAACTTGATTGTTGTATGGTTGAGGGGATTATCTCACTAAGCTAGTTAGCTTATACCCTTGTAGTCTTCTTTCACAAGCTGAGTTATTCGTGAAGTCGGGCCGTCGCATGTCCAAGGTTAGTGGCTCATCAGGGGGTCGATGTGAGAGCAGGATGTGTTCAGAGTGTTAATATGATAATTTATCTAGATTATAGATCTGAATATATGATAAACTTATAGTAGTTTGAGTTAAAAGTTCTAAAGATCTTATATCTGTAAATTCTTGTATAAATAGATTATGTTTTATATTTCTGTTCCTTATTATTGTTATCATGAAATGATATTACTTATGCTTGTGCAACTCTTGGTTGTTAGTTGTAACTGTAGTCTTATGTATCATATAAAGGGTCGTTAATTGTAAGGAAATTCAATTTACAATCCTTTGTTCGATATACAGCAACTATCACGACTAACTCCCTCAGGTCGTGACAGTGTCAAATAATTACTCTTTTATAAATCATTTATATGTAAGACACTAAACTCATCCAACTTCTTTATTATATTAGATAAGCAGTTTATGTTATGTTTAGTACGCAGGAATAGACATAGAATAAAATCAAGGTTTCATGTTACATTTCATTTCCTATGTTTGGAAGTGCTTTTAGAAGGGAGGCAAAATTGCAATTCCATTCTACCTCATTAATCATCATTATTTTAAATCACATATTTAACTTCCATGCTAATAATGACATACAATACTTGAGGGCTTTTTTTTTTTAATAGATACTATTACATGTGTGTTCTATTGTGCTCTATTTCTTGACATTTCCAAACATGAGAAAGACTAATCATTCTAATCCTCACTCTATTTCATTCCGTTCTATTTCAATCCATTTTATTTTGCTAAAAATCATTTTTATGCATCAAATGTGATAGAGTCCCCATAAAACACACTTTATAAAATATATGAAATACTCAAGGATAAAATATTCTATGATTAAGGGGATTACCTTAAGTTTCTTGTTATGTCATTAATTCAATTGATGCCTTTTTTTCCTTTTTATTTTATAAAACTCGATCGTTATTCATTAAACTATCTATAGAATCCCTTTGTTTATGTATTCAAATAGTTCAAAGGGAGATGAATAAAACAAACAAGTATAATTTCTTCTCTCTTTCTTTTCTAATAACAAACATTTCTCTCTCTATCTCTCATACACACATACTCTTATTCTACACTCTAATGGTTTTATTTCAACAAACTCTCTCTTCATACAGTAAGTTAATACTTTAAGTCTTATTTCTTTATTAGATTGTTAGGAAGAAAACAATTCAACTGTTAGTTTGTTTTTAAGCTAGATCTTGGTAAAGTGGTGAAGAATAATTGTGATAGAAATAGATAAGTAATGTCCTTTTTAAGCGTTTCAAAATAATTTAGTTTGAGTCTAATATAGATTCTCATATGAAGAAGGTAAATTCTAAAACATTTGAAGAGTACATAATAGTTTTTTCTTATGATGGAGCCTCATACATTAAAAGTGGAATTATTCTCCTATTTTTGTCTTTAGAATAAAAGGATGTAGTTTAATAAGGAGAAATGGAACAAGATTTTGAATATTATCTTTTTTTTGGTACAAAATATAGATTACAAGTTTGGGACGGAGAACGATTCAATAATTTGTTATGTTATTTTATGAAGAGTTTAAGTACCAAGCCAAAACGTAAAAGTACGTGGATTATGCAATGGATAACTACCTTAAAATAGGTTATTTTTTAGGGAGAAGGGATATTCTAGTCGCAATGGTAGAATTAAATGCCATTATAGAGGCTTGTTATGGACTAGTTGTATTGATAGCTGATATGAGTCAGAAATCTAAGATGAGATAACCTTAAGGCCGCTATCATGTCATGGACTAGTTGTGCTTCTTTTTTTCTTTTTTCTTTTTCCTTTTTCTTTTTGGTTTAATATAAAGATTGATGACTTATCAAACATGGGAAGGGGAATGATAATATAACACCAAATGATCTATTATATAAATTACTTTGAGTAGTGTTGAGTGAATAATTTTTTTACTAGATTTTTATCTTTATAATGAATATTGTATATAGAAGACAATGTTGTGAGAACTATAAAATTATATTTATTACTACAATTTGAGGAATTACTAAGTTCTAAGTCTTTAAAAATTTATGTTGCAATATAAGTATATGGTAGAAAATTTACATTTCTTGATTTTGAGGCATGAGAATATACTTAACACATTAATGCATTCTGAAATAATATTATTTAAAAAAAAAGTTTCAGTATAGTCAAGAACTACAATAGAGAGAAATATATATATATATTTATATAATAAATGAAATCATAAAATCTATGAGATCATGCGAGCATGATGAAGAAAAGGAGGTGTTAGATGTTTTACGAAGAAAAAATTTTATATTAGATAATATTTCAATTCGAATGATAATTGAGGACAATTCATAGGTACATTAGATGGTTCCATGATAGTCTTACCAAGCGAATTACTTATCTAATTTAGTTGTTTATATTGCACTTGAAATTTTAAAAATTTATATCTAATCATGATTTATGTGGTGAATTAAAATGATTAAGATATGGGTAATGATTATGACTATGTAATGATCATAGAAAGGTGACTATTGCTTAAATGAAAACAATAGGGTTAAGTAAGATTGATTCAAAATAAATTATAAGGTTATGCAAGACTATTTGTAAAAAGAAGTACAATTAGACCAAATAAATAAAAGGATATTCAAAAAATATTGATGAAGAAAAGTGATTAAGGAAGACCAACCAAGGAAGACAAGAATTCTAGTAAGACCAATGGAGAATGAAAATGGATCGAGTAAAAGCAACTATAAAGAGATAGTAGTAATCAATTTATGTAAATGGTGTGAAAGAGACGAGAAGTTTACTATTCACAAATACGAAATTACTTATAGAGTATTTTATCTTTGCATTTGATCTTTTGTTTAAGTTTTGTATATGTGGTTATGTAGAGTGTATGTGAAAACTAAAAACATTAGATTATTTTATTAGGTTTTATTATTTACCTTTTAAACTACTTGTTTTGAAATATTTCAACTACTAAATAAAGTGTAAAAGGAGGAAAGAGTGTGATGGATAATATTAACCAATTTTACAAACAAGTTTATTTAGTTTGATGAATGAATTATTCGATTGTAATTATAAAATTAATATGAATTGACTACATATGGGTTATTTTTACAATAAAAGTATTACTTTGTTAAAATATTCGATTTTTATATCTCATTTAGTTTTCCCAAAGAGTAGGACTTAGAAGAATTAAACTCTTATTGCTCTTCATAAGAGCTTAATTGAAAGGATAGTTAAAACCATTAAGAATGAGGATTCTGTTTTTGAGAGAATGAGGAAAACCATTAAGAATGAGGATTCTATTTTTGAGAAAATGAGTGCAATAAATTAATGTCTTACCATCCCATCTTATCAAGCTCTTATGAAAAATAGCAAAAGCTAAGATTTCTCCTAATCATAAGTAACCAAATGAGACTTTTCTTTATTAATCAGCAAGTATTTAATGTTTCAAGTGTCATGACTATAAGAAAGGGCCTAATAGGATTCTTTAAAATTTTTATATTAGGTGTACACCTATGATATGAAAATCGCTTTATAAGTCAAAGATTGCAAAGCTCTAAATAATCAATTACTAGGGTTTTCAATTTTTAATTTACTAACTTATTATAAAATATAAATAACTATGGATATCCAATACTTCACAATTTCTCAAAATTGTAGAAAATTGGTATTCCCTACCAAACAATAAAATCAGGTAGTAAAGTTTTAAAATTTAAATTTACTAAGATTAAAAATCTAAGTATAAAAATAATGATTACGTTTAATATTCCAAACTAGCTATACAATCTATCTTTCAAGGCATCTCTTTACTTGTACTCAACATTCGGCTCTTAACCTATGCCTAGTTATTAATCAACCTATAAGGAAAACTATTGAGAAGTAAGTTACACGAGCTTAGTGAGATATTCCTCATACTATACCGATAAGTAGATTATCAAACAATTAATTAACAGACATATGAATGCATAAACAAGTAGTATACTAAACAATATATGTAGTTGATCGGTACTATATATAACATCAGGTTTAATACCTTCTAAAGTAAGGGTTAGAGATTCATAGACACTAATCACAATTTGATTCTAGTACCTAAGTTGTTAACTATAAATTAAAATTTTGTATTTTACAAAATATATTTTTATTTCTAAGGAAAAATAAAAAAAAAACTCACAAATTCCCAAGTCTAGTGGTGAGGTAGCCCCTATAATCCACTCTCAACCCCTATAGTGGTGGTCTCTAGACTCAGTCCTCAATCACCTACGGTTAGCATCTCTGATGCTAGGTAAGCTCGTAAGTCAAGAGTAAGGTCTTGTTGTATAAGTGCTATTGTACTGTGCTAATCAAATCATATAGGATTCCTATCTTTACAAGGTCTTTCATTACCATCCATGTAAAGTGACAACTAGAGCAGTAAATACAATGTTTATGCTTATGCATAATCCCTTTTAATTTAAATATGCCAAATATAATTAAGTCAAAATTAATATATTGTAAACCCCGCAAATTTAGCTATTTAAAATAGAATTGAACCCTAATACTATAGATGACTCAAAAAGTCATTAAAGCTGAGCAAAATAAAAATATAATAAATCATAAATTTAAATATATTATAAGTAGTAACAAAACCCTAGGAATTGATCGAAACCGTAAATCACATACTAAAACCTTAAAACTGACTTATACATCATTAACCAAAATTCAATCCGAATTTGATCAAAACCCTAAAATCATAGATATAAACTTATAAAATAGTTAAATATTACTCAATAGTGATAAAATCATAGTCGAATGCAATTTTCGACTAAATCGCCTATTCATACGAAACTGTAACGAAATCTCCAAAATAACTTATAAAAATTATAATTATAACGGGTACCAATTAAATTGATAAAATTTCACAAAAATTTGAAAATTAATTTACGAGGAGAATCGTTATAATTTATATGATTCAAAAATTACATATATTTGTTAATAATTTTCATTTTCCTTCTCTTCTATTTCCAATTTATCTCTTTTTTTTCTTCCTTTCCTTAACTCAATCTCACCTCCTGCACAAAACGTAACAAAAACAAAATCAACAAAATGAAAGCCAAAAGAAGCAGCCCACGTGAGGATTAAATGGACACGTGTTAAGTATATAATAAAAGAGAAATGGAAATGATTAATTTTTATCATGTTCTCATTAATTGGAAGTTATCTTAGCTTACATTTTAAGCTAGTAACTCACGTGAGCAAGAGAAAAATATAAATATGGAAAAAGAAAAAAAAATTCTGTACAAACACAAAATCTGGAAAGTAAACCGTGAGGGAAAGAAAGAAAAAGAAAGGAAAAGAGAGAAAGATGGAAGAAAAAGAAGAAGAAAAGAAGAAGAAAATAAATAAGTCATTTATTTTTCTAGTGTAGATGTATATTATGTAGTATATACATGTATAAATATAGTATTTGTATGGTATTTTGTACATATAATATTACTAAGTCCATGTATATGAGCATAAATACATAAATTGAATTATATATACATATATTAGGCTATGTATGTATACATGTATGTACATAGGTATATGGAAAAGTATGTATTATGTATTTTTTTT
>JAMXBB010000008.1:16455648-16494809 GCA_024138015.1 Lumnitzera littorea
AGGTTTATTTTCATATAATAAGTATATACATATATATATAGCATATAACATATATTATATATATATAGTATATCGAAAATATATATAGATATATAATGTATGTATAAATTGTGAAGGACATAAATACTAAGAAAATGAAATATAATAAAAATAATAACGATCATAAAAATAATAATAAACATAATAAAGTTAAAAATCTCAAAAATAGGAAATTATACTCAAAATAATAAAACTATCAAATATATGATTTAAATAATTATTAAATCATAAATATGTTAAGAAAAAGCGAAAATCAATAGTTTATAATTTTTAAACTTAAATAATAATTTTTGTGATATTGTTATATCACAATCTATATTACGAGTCACAACATCCAAAACGGACCTCTTTACGAGAAAATACGTTCGAAAATGATCAAAATAGACTATAATTTCATAACGATCCGAGCTAAAACGAAAATGTTCCAAAATACATAAAGAAAATCTTGTAACTTACAAATATGAGAAAATAGTTACTATTAACCCTATTGAGTATAATAAATCCTATACACATTATACTTGGGTTATATTGGGGGAAACTAGATAAACTACAATAGACTTTTAGTTAACTAAGGAGTCTGACTTTACAGAATACTTATAAGTGTTATTATATTTTAGGTGTTGAATATCGAGTTCTGGAAACCCCAAAGGTTTGAAGAATGAGCAATAATCCAGGTAAGGGAGTTCTAATGACCTACTACGTGCTTGTGCGTGTTACTTATATGATGTTTTGCTGCTTGCTGTTGCTTGTATGCTTAAATGACTGTTCTGCTTGTATGCTATCATCTGTGTAATCACTTCTTTTTTTTTTAAATTGATAAATATAAATATTTGACCTAAATAACTGGTTCTATTCGTTGCATGTCTATGACCCAGTAAATGTATGGATGGAGAGTGCTAGCTTTGCAAAATATTGAAAAGGGTATTTTTGGAAAAAGTTTTCCTAATCTTAAATGTATTTTGTACGATTTTGATAAGGGCCGTAGTGCCAGAAATGATATTTTATCGTTAAGGCAAAGTTAGCATGAGTTCTCCACTTGATAGCGAGAGAACTCGCTTTATTGTGCTTGTAAAGCCTTGGTTAATTTTGGCTTGTAAGATGGACTCGCAAGTTGTGCCCGAGGGGTCTTAGAGGGTGGATAGTCCTAGAATGGAATCCCCCTATTTGAATTGAAATCTTTCTCGGCTAGGGTAATAGTCGAGTGTAGCCTAGTAAGGTGAGGCCCCTAGGTAACCTCATGCAGGTAAGCTAAGGTGTCCTGTGCGGGTAAGTACAGGGGATAATCGAAGTGTAGACGACGTAATTCTACACCTTCCATAGTTCCGGACTTCTATGGATGTGTTGATTGCATTCATTTTGTATGTAAATAGCTTGCTTGCATATGTGATAATAATATGTGATAACTTGCTTGAACGGTGGTGGTGAGGAATGAACTCACTAAGCTGTTATATGCTCACTCCCTCATAGTTTCTTTTACAGGTTTACTTACATTGGGATTGGGATAAGTCTCGAGTGCCGAGTGTGAGATGAAGATATGTATCTTAGTATTAAGAATAGCTGAGTACTCTTTAGATGATACATAAGCAACCTTTGTTGATAATTTAATTTTTCTTGTATTTCTTTTGTAATATTGGTATATCCTATCTTATTATTTGGTAGGGGATACTGATTCTCTACGGTTTTGAGGAACTGTGGGATATCAGACACCCATAGTTATTTATATTTGTATTTTACAGTAAATTAATTACTTAAAAATCAGTAACCTTAATGAATAATCATTTAGAGTCTTGCGATCTCTGACTTGCAAAGTGGTTTTCATATCATGAGTGCACATATGTTATGGAAATTTTAGGTAATCCTATTAGGCCTCCTGTAGGGTCATGACATATATGATAAGCAATATCAACAAACCATCCAAATGATGTATCAGCTAACCATACAATCAATTCTTCAATTGCCAAATTTAACAACATTTTGCACAACAAGCAAGTAACATTCATCCACATGCATGTCTTGAACCCTAAGCATCAATTTATTAGTATATAAAATTTAGGTGCATTATTTACAAACACAAAATAAGTATAGAGTCATCGGAAGTACTCACTTGACCAAAGCTGATTGGAATCATAGAAATGAACGGGTAGCTCGCCCTCTTGATTGGTGTCTGCTGATAAATAAAATAAGAAGAACTTAATGGGTATCTAGATATAATATTAAATGGCCTAATTAGCTACTATCGACCTTATGATTCTCGTTTCTGCTTAAATATTAATTTATATGTAATTTTTTCATTTTAACTCTGATTTTTATAAACTTACAATTGATTTTTATCTTTTTCGAACTTACCTTCACTTAACAGGATCCATTTTATATGTTGAAACCTACAGTTTTGGTTATAGGACTAAAATGTTACGAATTTAGTTATTTTGACTTGAATAATTTTTTTTTTTATCACTTTTGAGCCTTTCTTTATTTTTCTATTTAATTATTTTCTAAAGTTCATATATTTTTATAGTATTTTATTTTTAAGTCCAATTTTATGTAAACTTAATTATTTGTTCATATTTAAGCTTAATTTACTATTTATGTTAATTTTGTTATTGTTGTAATTTTTTCTAATTAATTAATTATTACTATTTTCTAATTATTTTTTATTTTCTATTCAATTAATTATTTTAGGTAAATTGCTCATGTGGCACTATTCCATTTATCCACGTGGCAATTTGTTGATTTTTTTCTTATTTTTATGCTTCCCTAATTTTATATTATTATATATATTTATATGTTATTCTAATTAATTAATTATAAAATGTATGGGCCTTTTTATTCCTTTATGGGTTTCGATCCATTATGTTTATATACATATATATATATATATTTCATTAGGTTATCTTATAATTATGTATGTATGTATTTGTATTTGTATTTATATATATATATATATATGTACATATGTATTCTTACTTATTTACTTTTATACTTAACATATTAGTATATATACTTGTATATATTCATGTATGTATACTCACACTATACTCTTACTATATGTACACCCATACATGTACATATATGTATATACATGTATTTATACTTTTATTATACCATCTTTATACGTATATTTATCATGTATGTGTATGTATATTTATGCTTTTATTTTTTCTAAATTCTATTTTTAAGTTAATTGAATATAGTGTCTATGTATATATATATATGTCCATATACCCTTCAGTTCTTATATATGTATATATACATAATTAATTTAGCTTATGTACATACTATAGTGTGTATATATATATATATAGGCATGTATGTATGTGTTTATATATATATTCCTACTTGTTTACATACACATGTATTTATATCATATTTACTACTATAGTCTATATATGTATACCCTATATATATATATACATATACTACATATATACACAAACTATACAAGTATATGTTTATTTAACCAAGTATGTACATGTACTTATATATATATATATATTTCAATATGTATTTATGTATAGACATGAATATAGAAGAATGAACTTATACATATCATCAAATACATGTGTACATAACATTTCTATTGCAAAAAGCTAAGATACATCTAATACATACTACACCTAAATACATATGAACATAAAAAGTAAATTACATGACTTAAATTACAAATAAATATGAAAATACATAAGGAAAAACTTAGTTACTTTAGTCTTGGAGTTTTGTAGTTGGAGCCCTCTATTTTCCCCTCTTGAAATTGTAGATATGATGGTAGTAAAATATGGAATTGGCAGCTGAAGTTTAAGTGGGATGGTGGTTGAGAAAAATGGAGAAAATGGAAAGCAAGTGTGTTGAGTAAAAATGTGTGATTTTTTTCTTCAAATTGTGGTTATTAAATGGCAGAAATTAGGAGAAGAATGTAGAGAATTCTAGGGACACATGGGCTTATGGCATAGAGAGAAAAAGAAAGAAAAAAGGAATAAAAAAAAGAAAAGAAAAGGAAGAGATAAAAAGAATTAAATGCATGAAAGTGGCATGTTGACTTTGAGTCAACATTAGATTAGTAATTTAATAATAGTATTGTATACATATATCAATTATAATTTAGGAAGGGAAAAAGTAGGTAAAAAGTAAAATTAAAGAACAAAGGAATAATAAGGGTAATAAAGGAATAAATAAATAAAATAAAATAAAATCTTGAATTTTCTCTAAATATTTCTAATAATATTAATAACAATATATATTATGACTATAAATAAAATTATAAGATATAAAATTTATATTAACTATATACTACATAAATAACAATTAAATAATAAAATTATGACCAAATAATTAAATTATGTAACATTAATATATTTACGTATTTTTGAAGATATTCGTAATTATAAAGTAATATTATCAATTTTGTAAATTAATTTAGTACTCTTACATTTATTAGCTTTTATAAGTTATATCTAATCGTTCATTAGTAATTTTACACGATTAAACATATTGATTGATAATTATACACAATTAGGATTTTATTATTAGAATAGTAAATTTATATGTTTATAAGCTTAAAGTTTTAGTTTTAGGGTTTTTTATTATATTTGAGTTTAATCTCTATTATTTACACGCTTATAGGGTTTAGGGTTTTTATACGTGATTAGGGTTTCGATGAATATATTAGAGTTTTTCTCATTCGAATAGTTTTAAGTTTTTAATTTAGTAAAATTTTTCAGTTTATCTTGCCTTATTGACTTATAAGTTATCTAGGACGTTTAGATTCAGTTTAGGATTCAAACTATAAATTTATAAGGTTTACATTGAGTTTGATTGATAATAAAATTCTTATAATCTTTATCAATAGATAATTACCAAAATGATAAGATCAGATTCTGTAGGTATAGATCAATAATAAACTTAAAGTTATGCTAAATATGTATAAGGTATAATGAAGAGCAATGAACATGCATAAATCTATATTGCATACTTAATTCGACTAATATTTATACCATTTGGATGCTTAGAAGAAAATTTAGTTCGTAAAAGATAAGTTTTATGAGAAATATTTTATTGAAATTTAGTTTAGAAACTTTATCTCTATTCCTTTTTAGGGATGCCATTGAGATGGGTTTAGAATGGGTTTTGCAAAACCTGAACTTAACCTGCTACCTTATAAGACTTCCTAAAACCTTATAAGGTAACTTATATGGTTTTTACCTTGTTTTCGGAACTCACTCCTATTGGGTTTTGTAAAACCCATTAGAAACCCGACCTAATCCATTGATACTAGAAAAAATTTATTTGTAGGTGTACACAAAAAATTAAAGCAAATAACATAATGATTGTTTTAAATAATAAAACAAATGGTGTATAGTTATTCAAGACCAAACTAATTTATTTATATTTTAAATTAATACACAATTAATGAAAAGAAGATTGATGAGGCTTGAGAAATGTGGTCGAATAGCTGAAAGAAAGAGTAAAGTTGAGTAAAAAGAGTCCCAAAAGATGTAAGAGAGATAGAGATAAAGCCAAGGTTTTCTCAAAAGACAAAGTATTAAAGAGATAAGATATTTTTTTATTAATTATTATATTTAATTATTTACAACTAATACAAAATTACTAATATCATATTATTATTTTTAACTTGGTTTGGGTTTTCCATTAAGTTTTTTCTAAATCTCAAAACCCAACCAAGAACTTTATAGGGTTTGAGAACTACTTCTAAAACCTTATAGGGTCAAATCTTATGAGGTTTTTAGGAGGTTAGGTGGGTCGAAAACCGTATAATGACTTGCTCAATGGCATCCCTATTCTTTTTCTTGCTAAGTAAATGTTTCATAAGGTATTTATAACCTCATAATTCTAGAATAAATAAGGAAACTATATAAAATGTAAATCCTATCAATTTAAGAATAAAATAAAATCAAAGATATAACTTTCATAAAATAATACTAAATCTTCAATTACCAGGTATCTTACCAAAACAAGCAAATTCAACTTTCAAGATAGTGTTAAATGGCAAAGCAATTGGCTCTAAACTATAGTAGACTTAAATTAGTTTTTATTATCAAATTATGGGCTCCATTACTTATGACCTCCCAAAGTTGACTCTCAAATTTGAAAATAAAAACTATGAGCTTCTAGCTTTCTTTTAGTTTGACCAATGGTGCTTTCAATCATTCTTAGACTAGCTTATGGATGAAACTAATCGACATCTAATTTCTTCCTTTCTTGATTCTAACAATCTAAATGGTCCATGACTTGTAATCTCAAGTTATCCATATCAATCTTGTCCATTTGGGAAAAACTCGACCTCGAGTTTGGATATAAAGGAATACCAGAATAATGGAACAAAGAAAAATCTACAAAATTGAAAGTTTGGTATTACCCATGTTTTTAAGAAGATCAATGTTGTAAGTATTGTTGTTTATCTTCTGAAGTACTTTATAAGGACCATACTTCTTTCTAATGTAACTTACTATAAGTACCTACTGAACATCTTTCCTTTTGAAATACACCATAACTTGATCTCCACATCAAATGTCTCGCTTCTTTTGTACTTGTCAATAATGACCTTATACTTTTAATTTACAAATTTAAGCTTATGCTTTACTTGCTTGTGTAGTTCAACAATTTGCTCACCTATATTCTTAGCTTGAATGTTTTTACCCTCTCCTATAGGTAATTGAATCAAGTCAAGGGTATGTTACTGTACCTTCATATGTACAATAGAAAATGGTGATCTCTTAATGGCATAATGAACAACATTATTATATGCAAATTCTATTTGAGCTAGTGCAATATTTCATTGTCTTGATTTAGCTCCACAAATACTTCGAACTAAGTTATTCAAAATCTTATTCATAGCTTTTGTTTCCCTTTAGTTTATAGGTGAGCTGCATTGCTAAAATTCAAGACAGAATCAAACTTTTCTCCGCAAAGCCTTTTAGAAGTAGCTTATAAACTTAGTATTAGGGTGAGAAGTGATAGATTTTGGAACTCCATGTAAACGAACAATCTCTTTGAAAAACAATCTAGCAAATCCAATGGCATCAAAAGTCTTCTCATATAGAATAACATGAGTCATCTTTGAAAATTTGACAACAACTATAAAAAAAATGTTCAACTTATCTTCGAGCTCTAGATAATCCTAACACAAAATCTATAGACGAATCTTCCCAAATGTTTTAGGGTACAAGCAAAGGTATGTACAAGCCATATATTCTTTTGATTGTCCCTTAACCCTTTGACATACAATACATCTTTTGATAAACTCATGTACTTCTCTTCTCGAATGTGACCACTAAAATCACCTTATCACTGTAGCAAGTATCTTGTATGATGAGCTGAAGAGGCACTACAACAAAGCAAGCCAAAACAAATAGAGAAAAGGCTAGCAATGTCCGGGCAACTATTGAATAGATATGATGCACCACTCGATTCTACTCAGCCTATAATCCGTTGGATATGACACACTGGTCTAAATTAAAGGGTCACTTGTCACTACTCCTTACTAAAGGGAATGGATAAGAGATGAAGGATAACGAAAACACTAAGGTTACTCAAATGAATAGTTCTGTATTGGTTAGATGATTCCCTTATGAACAAGAAAGTGGGGGTTTATAAACCCACCCATTAGGGTTACTTAACATTTATGAAAAGACAAAAGGGTATTTTATAACTAAGTTACATAAGACATACTAAAAAGGGTAAAAGAGACAAAGAATATTTAGTGTGAAAAAGAAAGAATCATTCTAAAATATTGTGTCAAAAGATATACATTGCTTAGCGTCTGGATGGGAGAAACATGGTACAAGGTAGGCAGAAATAGAGTAACGTAGGGGCCGACTTGATGTCGACTAGGCCAAGGACCAATTAGTTCTTTTGAAGAAAAAGTCAGCTTGATTCAGGGTCGAATGCTTGTGGTCGGATCGAGAGCTCACCTCGACTACTCTTAAGCTGTCTCTTGAGATAAAGCATTGCTGCTAAACAGAGGTAGATCTAACGTATGTAAGGATCTGATAGTCAGGTCGTCAAGAGATCAACTCAAGGTAGGAAAACCCCATCTTAGCTATAGCCTAAAGCTAGTATCCTTCAAGTGAGTCCTTGAAGTCCTCTAACTCAGCTACGCGTCATTGGTCCGAAGGGTTAATTCCTATTGTCTACTTGGGGGTCAGAAAGATTTGTCCTCAAATCTAGAGCGGTCTCTACTCTTTCTTTTAGGGTGCTTATAGGGTCTTCTTCTATTAGTTACTAAGGGATCAAATCAGATACATTGAAGGTAGAGGAAACTCCATAGTCATCAAGTAACTTGATTTGGTAAGTGTTGCGGTTGATTTTCTTTAGGACTTTGAATAGACCATCAGCTCGAAGAGATAGCTTATTCTATCTCGAGTGTGGGAATCATTCTCGGTTGAGATGTATCTATACCAAGTCTCTTGGGTAGAAAGAAATAGTTCGATGGCTTCGGCTACCAAATTCATACTGCTTCTAATTGAACTTAGTGATCTTCCTAGTTACAGACTAGTGTACCTCATGCAATTCTTAAGCTCAGTCTACTCCAGATTGATTCTCTTCAGTAGCTGTTGGGGGTACCGATCATATATAGAGGAATGGTAGGGTTAAGGTCGTAGACGACCTCAAATGGGGTCTTCCTAGTAGTGCTATGGACAGTTTAGTTGTATGCGAACCCCACAACTAGTAGGCATAAATCCCAATCCCGCAAGTTCTTTCCTACAATAGCTTTGAGCAGATTGTCTAGTGTCCTATTTACCACTTCAGTCTGGCCATCAATTTGAAGGTAATTATTAGAGTTGAATACAAGTTTAGTTCTAAGTCTTCTCCAAAAAGTCCTCCAAAAAATAGCTAAAAAATTTTGTGTCTCAATCTGAGACTATAATTTTTAGTACTCCATGTAGTTAGACAATTTTCTACAAAAACTTATCAACAATATATAGAGCATTGTTAGTTCGATGGTATGAAATAAAGTGTGCCATCTTGTTGAAGCGATCCACTACAACAAAAATAGAATCTTTCCCTCTAGATGTCCGGAGCAACCCTAAGACAAAGTTCATGCTGAGGTCAACCCAAGGTAAGGTTGGCGTCAGTAGAGGCACGTACTCTCTATGCGGTTCTCTCTTCCCCTTGGCATGCTTACACACTTTACAACTACCAACTACCTTATTAACATCCTTGGCCAAACCTAGCTAGTAGAAGTTCTCTTTCAACAGATTAGCTATCTTGACCAATAGCTTACGTGTGGAGCAGTTTGGAATACATAGCTTGCGGTCCTTGAACAGATAGCCATCCTTGAGATAATATCCCCCAACAATTATTCCTTCTTAGCACTATTCAACAACGGAATCAAAGTGAGCTACATTTGCATACGGCTCAATAATGAGTGAGAATCTTAATAATTTCATCTACAAAGTAGCCAGCAGAGTTTACCATCATGACAAAGTTTTGGCGACCACATTTGCGCTTCCCTTCTTGTGCCGAATGACATTCGAGAACCCTTCCATTAACTCTAACTACTTGGCTTGCCTCCTTAAAAGCTTATTTTGACTTCCAAGATGCCTTAAGGATTTATGGTTTATATAAATAACAAACACTCGTGGCAGTAAATAGTATTACCAAACAGTAAGGGCCCAAAAAAAGGGAGTACAACTCCTTCTCATACACAAAATAGTTCAAGGTAAGACCACTAAGTTTCTCATTATGGTAGGCGATGGGTTGTCGTTCTTACATCAAGACAAGCTTAATTCCCACTCTTAATGTATCGCATTCCAATTTAAAGGGTTTGTCAAAATCTGGTAATGAAAGGACAAGTACTGAGGTGAGCTTCTTTTCTCTAAAGCTCTGTTTAATTCAGTTGTTCCACCTAAATCCTTTACTTTTCTTAGTCAACTTAGTCAATGGGGCAACTATTGTGTTGAAGTCCTTAATTAATTGCCTATAGAAAGAAGCTAGGCTATAGAAACTTTGGACCTTAATGACATTCTTCGGCGTTGACCATTCTAGAACAGCTCAAATCTTCTCCTCATCTACTCGAATTCCTTCCCCTGACACTACAAACCCTAAGAATATTACTTCTCTCTAGCAGAACATCCATTTCTTTACATTCCCATACAACTTCTCGATTCACAAAATGTCAAATACTTTACGAAGATGTTGAACATGGTTGTTCAGGTCGGCATTATATACCAATATATCATCAAAGTACATGACCACACATCTTACAATTAGGGACCACATTACATGGTTCATTAATCTCATAAACATGCTTGGCGCATTGGTAAGCCAAAACAATATAACCAACCATTCGTAGAGTCCATACCTAGTCTTAAAGGCAGTCTTCCATTCATCATCTAGCCTCATATAAATTTGGTGGTAGCCACTTCATAGATCAATCTTCGAAAATATTTTAGTGTCATGAAGCTCATCTAACATATCATCGAGCTTTAGTATCGGGTATCTGTACTTGACAGTAATTCAATTGATTGCTTGACTGTTAATGTACATATGCCATGAAAAATCTTTCTTCAAAACAAGCAAAGCTGGTACAGCATAAGGGCTTATGCTCTCCTTGACATATCCTCACTCTATGAGTTTATCCACCTACCTTTTCAACTCGGCAACCTTCTCAAGGTTCATCTTTTATACAAGTCGGTTTAGTAAGGTGGCGCCTAGTTGTAGATCAATAAAGTGCTCTATGCCTTAGACTGGCGATAATCTTCCAGGCAATTCTTCTAGAAATAGGTTGGAAAACTCATCTAGCAAGCTTTGAATCTCTTCTAAGACATCTTGTAATGACCTCATCTCTAACAATTTCCTAACTAATAGGAACATTGGCTCATCAACCTTCTCAACAAATCAAAGCTCTCTTCAACTCATAACTATGGTATTCTTTTATTAGCTCAGGTGAACTGGTTAAGGGTTTCATTTACTTGGGATGGGGTCACGGGTTATAATACAATCTTCCTTCCATCCTTAACTAAGGCATAGATATTCTTATACCCATCATAAGTAATACGTCAGTCGAACAACTAAGGTCGTCCAACCAATAGATGTGAAGCTCTCATAGGGATGACATCATACACTACTTCATCCTTATACACATTCGCAACACTGAACAACACAGTTACTTGTTCAGTCACGTGTAAAGCACCCTTATCATGAAGCTAATGTAACTTATAAAGTTAGGGATGCTTTGAGGTCGGCAGGCCTAACCCCTGTACAAAAGATTATGCAATCACATTAGTACAGCTTCCTCCATCCACTATGATTGTGCATAATTAGCCTTTAATTGTATACTTAGTATGGAATAGATTCTCCCTCTGGTCCTTCTTAAGGTTCGGCAAGGAACTTAGTACCCGTCTCAAGATTAGGGTCATCATTTCTCCCTAGTTGGCATCAACACAGGTCTCCTCTTCCTCTTTAGCCTTAGGTTTTCCAACATCTTCTTTCTCGAGCTCACTCTCATCGATGTTATCTACTATATCTCCTCGGAGCACTGTGACATGTCGGTTCGGACACTCAGTAGCCATATGTCCAAAGCCCAAGCATTTAAAGTACTTTACCTCATTAGTCTTTTGTCCGAAGGTTTGCCCTTTCTCATATATCCTCTAGGTTAGCTTATACTCAACTTAACCTAGATGATCGACCTAGCCCTGCTGGCTTGCTCAACTGTCTTCAAATCAATCATTCCTATCCTTAGCCCTGATTGGCCTCCTCAGCTCAACTTGATTAGGTCGGGGTAGTACTGGGACTCGCGAGAATGTCGGACTAAGTCAGCTCGAAACACTTCTTCTTTACCTTTCAACCCTCTACGCTATCTTGATGACCTCTTGCAATGTATAAAACCTCAATACCTCTACAACATTGCGAATCTTATACTTGAGCTTAGAAACAAACCTCGATATTGTACGGACCTCTGGTTCTTCCACATCAGCTATCAACATATCGGCTTCCTTGGCGAAGCTCCTACAACTTTGCAAACGTATCTCGTAGGTAAGTTCGGGCACTAATCTTCCTCTTCTTAGCCTTTTCATCTCATCCCAGGTTCTGACACTTCATCTTCTATCTCTTGCTCTAGCGACATTCAAATTCTTCCACCATATGGTGGCATACCCAGTGAACTCCAATGCAACAAGTTAGACCTTAACGGCATCTTCATATCTATAACATTCAAATACTTGGTCGACCTTTTCTTCCTATTCCATGTATCCATCTGCATCTTTACTTCCACCGAAGGGTGGGATTTGCACCTTGACATTATCTAGTCCTCGAGAGACTTAGCATCCTCGTTCTTGCGCTTGGTAATAGTTTACTTCTTCTTCACCAAACTTTTTAACATTCATTTCCCCGTCATCTTCCCTAATCTCCTTTAACTCCAGTCTTTGTCTAGCAGCTCTATTTATTACTCCTCTAGCTCGTAGTAGTTGAATTAGGCGATTAGTCCGATTGCTTTGGCCATAGTATCTCTCAAGGGTGTCTTCCTATGAGTTTTGCTGCTGCATACCTTCGGGTGGTTGTCTGTTAACGTGCATTGCGGTGATTAGACTCTTAATAAGGTTTGTAAGTCTATCAAGTTTATCATTAACCGACCTTAGGGTACTACTACTATTATGACTACGACCAGGTTGAGTACGACTACTCTAGTCACCAATAACTCCTTAAACACTTGAATCTGACATGGTATAATATTGCTCAAATGAATTAACAACTTGCTAACAACTTTGATACCTGATAGTCACTCAAATGGAATAGAAACAAACTTGCTTTGTTTTTGCAATAAGAAACAGAGTAAAAACTAAGTAACAATAAAATCACTCTTGTTGTTACACCAACACGCTGTAATAGCTACGGAAGGAATACAGTAGCCACTAATAATAAAACAAACCAAAACTTAACTGTAACTTTGCACACTCCCTCGTGAAACCGTACTTTGATGCCAGTAAAGTTGATGTGTTTCTAAAGTCAAACATACAGAGAGATACCACAATAAAGCAAGCCAAAACAAATAGAGAAAAGGTTAGCAAAGTCTAGGCAACTACCGAAATGATATGACGTACTACTCGATTCTACTCGGCCTACAATCCGCTGAATATAACACACCGGTCTAAACTGAAAGGTCACTCACCACTACTCCTTATTAAAGGGAATAGATAAGAGTTGAAGGATAAAAACAAACACTAAGGTTGTCCAAATGAATAGTTCTGTATTGAGTAGATGATTCCCCCACATACAAGAAAGTAGGGGTTTATATACCCGCCCATTAAGGTTACTTTATATTTGTGAAAAGACAAAAGGGTATTTTATAACTAAGTTACATAAGACATACTAAAAAGGGTAAGAGACAAAGAATATTTAGTATGAAAAAGAAAGAATCATTTTAGAATATTGTATCAAAAGATACGTATCACTTGGCGTTTGGATAGGAGAAATATGGTACAAGGTAGGCAGAAACAGAGTAATGCTTGTGGTCAGGGGTCGACTTGATTAGACTAGGTCGAGGACCAATTAGTTCTTTTGAGAAAAAGTTAACTTGATTCAGGGTCAGATGCTTATGGTCAGATTGAGAGCTCGCCTCGGCTACTCTTAGGTTGTCTCTTGGGATAAGACATTGTTGCTGAATAGGGGCAAATCTAATGCATGTAAGGATTTGATAGTCAGGTCAGCAAGAGATCAACTCGGGGTCGAAATCCTCATTTTGGCTATGGCTTAGAGATAGTATCCTTTGAGCGAGTCCATGGAGTCCTCTAGCTCAACTGCGCGTGATCAGTTTGAGGGATTGATTCCTATCATTGTATCTTCTCAAATGACTTACTTATCCTTGAATATTTTGCTCTTAAAGTGAAGTTCGAGGTAATTATAGTTGATTCTCATGCATTAAAAATCAATCATGCACATAGAATCCATCAAAAGATTGGTTTTGAGAGACTTCATTTCAAATATTAGCAAAATCCTCATCCTACTCATACTCTCCCTTAAGTTACTCAAAACCATTGATTTCATTACTCAAGTTAAGTAATACAGATGCCTTTTTGCTTAAAACATCCACAACTTGGTTCTGATCAACAAATCTGTGCTTTAATTTGAAAGGAAATTTCTAGAAATTGACACCACCTTGCATACATATTACTACTAACCCTCTTTTGAATACTTAAGTACTTCAGAGCTTCATGGTCAAAATATAACATAAACTCCTTAACTATCAAGTAATGTTCCCAAGTTCGAAGGGTACTCATTACTGAATAAAACTTCTTATCATAAGCACTCCACTTTTGTTTGGATTCACTCAATTTCTCACTAAAAATGCTACTAATATGTTTTGTTAAGATAGGATATGTCTTATACTCACTCCACTTGCATTACAATCAACTTCAAAAAACTTGTTGAAATCCAAAAAAGCTAAAAATGGAGTAATATATTGCTTCTCTTTTAAGATTGTAAAGTTATTTGTTGTCTCTTCAACTTAATAAAATTTCCCTTTCTTTAAACACAATGTCATAGGTGTGACAATGATACTGAACTTTTATTGAAATATTTATAAAATGTAGTCAACCATTAAAACTTTGCAATTCAAAAGCATTCTTTGGCATAGGTCAATCTCTAATTACTCTAACCTTAAAGTCATGAAAAAATTTTGTCTTTTGTTAACACAATAAATCTCAAGAATAGTAGTTTGTTTGCCATGAAACTATATTTCTTAAGGTTTACGTACAATTTATTCTCTTTCAGAATTATTGTAACTTGCCTCAAATGCATTAGATGCTCATCTTTTAAGCAGCTATAAATCAAGATGTCGTCAAATAAACACCTTCAAATATGCTAATAAATAGTTTTAGTATATGATTCATCAATCTCATAAAGGTATTAGAAGTATTGGACAATCCAAATGGCATCACTAACTTCACGTACAACTCTTCCTTGGTCTTAATTGCTCTCTTCCACTTGTCCTCAAGTCAAATACGATTTTGATGGTTTCCATCTTGGAAAATCATATAGTACATGCAGCCTATCCAACATATTATTCAACCTTCGAATTGAAAATTTATATCCCATCGTAATTCTATTGATAGCCCCATTACCATCACACATTTTCCAACTCTCATCTTTTTTTTTTTTTTTTTTGGACTTATAAGTACAGGAACAACATAAGGACTTGTGCTTTCCTATATAAGTCCCTTTTGGCAAAGATTCTTCTACTTTCTTCTTCAAAATCTCACTCTCCCTTGGTTCATCCTATAGGGTGGTAAGTTTAGTGACTTGCCTTATGAATAAGATCAATGTGATGTTATATATCTATTATAAGAGGTAGTCCACTAGGAACCTCTTCTAGCATCAAGCCCTTAAATTCTTGCAATCAAGGACGCACAACTTTTGGGTGCTCCCTCACTTAAAATTCAGCTTTGTCCATCATCACATGCTTCACTACTAATAGATGCACTTCTCTTATTTCTTTAATTTCAAAATCGAACTCTAAAAAAACATATAAGAAAGTGCGCTTCTCAGAAGCTTTTGACATAACTTTTAATGGCAATAAAGTATATTTCACACCATCCTTCTCTAACTTATAATGCATTCGTTATTCTTACCCAAATGTTGGCATCCACATTACTTTGCTAAGGTATACCAAATAATATATACATCCATGCCAATAAATTACATTAAACTTCATCAATTACCAATTGAGAATGGTACTTTACATCTTTCTATCACTGCTAACTTTGCAACTGTAGCTTTAATCCTTCTTAATGTGTAGGGATTAGGATGTTCCCCATAAGTAACTTCAACTTCTTCATAACATCTCTCATAATGATGTTCTTACAATTGCCACTATCAATGATAATACCAAACACCTTATAATTAATGGTGCATCTAGTCTTGAAAAGTTGATCACCTCAAGTCTTATCTTCTTACTTGGGAGACAACATTAATCTCTTAAGTACATAGTTATATCCTTCATCATCATACTCCTCTTCATCTCCATATGATTTACAACAAATTTTCTTATGATCTTCTTCTTCTTTTTCCATGATATTTATTGTCTTCCTCATATGACATTTATTTGACTTATTGCCTTGACTGATTGCATCCGAAGTACTTGCCTATAGTAGACTTGGCATAAAAACTTTCAAGCTTCTTCTCTGCTAAGAATTTAGCTTCTAAGATATGTTGCTTGTCTACTACCTTATCCTCTAGCATGCTTTTACTATTACCACTTCTTATAGTTACTTCTAATATTGGTTTAAAAATCTCACTAAGTCTAGTAGCTTTATAGCTATTATAATTTCTTCTACAATGCTCTTTATGTCAACTCTATCTTTAGACTATATTTTTAGCTTTTGACAGGGTTCCAATGACTTAAACCCTAATTCCGTTCCTCAAGAGTGGTCTTGATCCTTCTAAATATCTAGCACCATGCCGCCCCTTGGATTCATAGAGGTTATTCCTTTTTACTAACATGATGAATTCTACTGTCTACTAATATATAGATCTATTCCCCTGTTGATAAAATTGATACTATTAGAATAAGATCTACTTGTAATTTAGCGGAAAGAATTCCCTCATCAACAAATATTTCATCCTATATCAAGTGCGTATAAGACCAATCCCTTCCCATTCTCTTCTATACTGAATTCAATCCCATCATACAGAAGCTCCTTCCTTCAATTGACATGCCATCAATCTAACTCTCTTCTTTTTTGGAATCTCCAATTAATGAAAGAACTTGTCAATATTTGCAATCTAATCTAGAAGTTCATTTATTCCCACACTTTAGTTGAGGTATAAAATATCTACCTCTAAACAAAGATCGTCAAAATCCTTATCATCACCATCATAAATGTGAACCTTAAAAAATTGATAGTCCGAACCCTAATTTAAATTTGAGTGTCCTAAACTGTGTCATGAGTCTATAAGGCTAGTACAATAAAAAATTATGAAATTTAATCAATTAAATAGAACATCGATAATAAAAACCCTAAAAATTGATCGAAACCCTAAATCGCGTACTAAAACCCTAAATCTGATTTATGCACAATTAATCGAAATTGAAATCAAACCCGAACTTGATCGAGACTCTAAAACTATAACTTTAAGCCTATAAAATAATTAAATATTATTCAATAGTGATATAATTGTAGTCGATTATAATTATCGACTAAATCGCATAAACAAAATCGTTAAAATAATTTATAAAAATTATAACCATAACATATACCAATTAAATTGATAAATTTTCATAAAATTCCAAAATTAATTTATAATGATTATTTTTATGATTTTTAGGGTTAGAAAAGTTACATATATTTATTTTTAATTTCTATTTTCTTCCTTTTTCTTTCTTTCTTTTTCTCTTTTTTTTTCTCCTCCTAATTTCCTACAGCTACCACGTTCTAGAAATGAAAAAGAAAAAAAAAATTCAAGAACAGCAGCCCACATGAGAGAAAGAAATTCCAGGTGTTGCAATTATAAATAAAAATTAATTGCAAAGAGATTAGGTTGTCTTGTCTACATAAATGTTAAATTTATTAGATTGATTTTTACAACTTATATAATCTAAGTGCAACTACATGTTGGGATGTCTGAAACTTTGAAATAAAAGAAAAGAAAAACAAAACAAAACCTAGTAAGTTATCATGTACACACACACGAAATTGAAAACCAAGGAAAAGAAAAAAAAAAAAAGAAAGAAGAAAATTAAGAAGAAAAAGGAGAATATATTATCAACATATCTAGGTAAGTATATTTATTTTAATTGTATATATGTATATTATATAGTATGTACATGTACATACTAAGTATTTTGTTGTATTTTACTAAAGATTTCATTACGTAGATGTATGCATGTATAAGTATAAGTAGATAATCAAATGCATATGTATCCTTTATGTGTGTATAAATATATGTATGTAGATATGTATTTATATATACTATTAGATACAATATTCGGTATATGTATGTACATGTATGTATAAATAAGACTACATATAATAAGTATTTAGAAATTTCATTACTTGGATATATATATATATATATATATGTATAAATAAGACTACATATAATAAGTATTTAGAAATTTGATTACTTGAATACTTATTATATGTAGTCTTATTTATACATATATATATATATATATATATCCAAGTAATCAAATTTCTAAATACTTATTATATGTAGTCTTATTTATACATACATATATATATATATATATATATCCAAGTAATCAAATTTCTAAATACTTATTATATGTAGTCTTATTTATTTATACATATATATATATATATATATATCCAAGTAATCAAATTTCTAAATACTTATTATATGTAGTCTTATTTATACATACATATATATATATATATATATATCCAAGTAATCAAATTTCTAAATACTTATTATATGTAGTCTTATTTATACATACATGTACATACATATACCGAATATTGTACACGAAAGAAAAGAAAAAAAATAATAAAATAAAATAAATAACTATATACATACATATATGTGTATATATAAAGAAGAATAAATATAGTATGTATTTCGTATTTCACAAATTAAACATTGATATATGTATATATGCACACGTGAATATGTATATTCTTGTATATATGTATATAATCTTTATTTTCATATATGATATAGATAAGTATATGTATATGTATATCATATATCTATACATGTGTTCCATATTTTTTTTACACGTGAAGTTGTATATATATATATATAGGTGGCATGATATATGTACATGTAGACAAGGATAGTATATGTGTACAAGTATAATAATAAGTATGTATATGTATGTAAAGTTATATCTAGTATTTTCATATTACAAGAAATTTTGTATATATAGTTATACAAGTATTTATATATATATGTATATCGTAGAATATTAGACAATAATAAATGTAATAATAATAATAATAATAATAATAATTTAATAAGTCTAAATAAAAAATAGGTAGAAATAAGTAACTAAGGTAAAATATGCTTAAAATAATAAAATTATTGATTATATGTTTAAATAATTATTAAATCATAAATATATTAAGAAAAAAGCTAAAATTAACATTTTATAACTTTTTAAATTAAAATAATAAATTTTATGATATTTTTATATCACAGTTCAAACTGCAAGTTACAACGTTTAAAACGAACCTCACTAGGAGAAAATACGCTTGAAAACGATCGAAATGGATTATAAGTTCATAACAATCTCAGTTAAAACGAAAAAATTATACGCGATTCAATAAAAAACTTATAATTTCACATAATTAGGTGAAATAAACCTTATAAATTATGATACTAGTTTAGCTTTAAATTCCTAAACTTACAAATTTTTATATTTCTTATTTTTAGGTGATCTTGACTTTGACCTTGAGCTGCCACTAAATTATTACGACTCATGAGTCGCCTATGACTAAGTGAGTTTTTCCTAATGATTTCATATTTACTTGTGTCCGTAATTTGTGAATATAAATTATGATCAATAATTGAATGTTGTATAGGGTTGGGTTATGCTTGCGTATGATAATTGTTTGTTAACGGTGAATTTACTTTAAATTACAATAATGTATCGACTATTGCATAGTAGATTCACTAAGAACTAATTGTTTGTAACCTTGATTGATCACTAAATAA
Organism: Lumnitzera littorea; assembly: GCA_024138015.1. Taxonomy (NCBI): domain Eukaryota; kingdom Viridiplantae; phylum Streptophyta; class Magnoliopsida; order Myrtales; family Combretaceae; genus Lumnitzera; species Lumnitzera littorea. The sequence continues at coordinate 16,475,317 of JAMXBB010000008.1, forward strand.
TAAGACCTAAGTTTATTCGACTAAAAAAAGTTAACTTGAAACACGCATAATCATACAGTGCATAACTAATTATAGCTATCATATTATACGGAGGTAGCGAGAGGCCATATGTAGGTTGATTATTTGATTGTTATATATTTCGTATTATGCACACGTACAATATGACCTTACCTTAGCTTATGGGATTACTAGGCATTGAAGGTGCCAACTGCTTGGTTAAAGGTCGAGTCTAAAAGCCTTCGTTTAGGGGTGAGTGAGGGCTATGTGAACTTACTCACAATCATATGTAGAACTCATTTTTAATAAAACTGATAATGGATATACTATTACATTTTTAAATACGAAACGTGGAGTTTCGTTATGAGATAAGTTCTAGTATGATACCCGGATCTAATTATGCCAATGTATCTCCAATCCTAACTTCGGAGGGTGTTAAATCTGAGTTGCATGTAGTACCTGGTCATTTGCATGTATTTGTTTGACATACTAGTTGACATACATTCATTTGATTGAACTTAATTGGTGTATAACTTGATTGCTGTATAGTTGAGGGAATTATCTTACTAAGCTAGTTAGCTTATACCCTTATAGTCTTCTTTCGCAGGCTGAGTTGTTTGTGGAGTCAGGCCATCACATGCCTGAGGTTAGTTATTCATCAGGGGGTCAATATGGGAGCAGGACGTGTTCAGAGTATTCACATGATAGTTTATTTAGATTATAGATCTGAATATATGATAAACCGATATTAGTTTGAGTTAAAAAGTTCTAAAGACCTTATATCTATAAATTCTTATAAAAATAGATTATGTTTTATATTTCTGTATCTTATTATTATTATCATGAAATGATATTACTTATACTTTTGCAACCCTTATAGTCTTATATATCATATAAAAGATTATCAATTGTAAGAGAATTCAATCTACAATCCTTTGTACGGTATACGACAACTGCCATAACTAGTCCACTTGAGTCGTAACAATAAACATCTCTTTCTCTATTACCTCAATAATGTCATTGATGACCAAATATGGATAATTCATACTCTTTTGAGTCTTCTAAACCATTGTCATTATTATAGGCATGATGCCTATGAATAGAAACTAACCTTTCAATAGTGTCACCATAAGCCATGTCCACTATTGATCTTCTATTGTCATGTTGCCTCTTGCATATATCAATTTCTAAACTGTTGACATGATTTGTAATCTCGTCAAGGCCTTTCTCAAAATGCTAGAATTTGCAGTTCATTCACTACTTTAGATGTTGCTTCAAACGTTGCAATGCAATTTCAGTTTTGTCCCCCCTAAACTAGCACCTAAACTTCCTAAACATCGTCATAAGGATCGTGATAATTGAATATATGGAAAAATAAACTTGTATTAATGTAACAATGACAAAAGATTGTTAATGTAACTCATTCATAAAGTATTTATAATGTTGTAACCCTAAAATAAATGAGAAAACTATATAAATATGGATCCTATTAATTCAAGAAATGAATAAAAATAAAGATATAATTTCCTAAAATAACACTATAGATCTTCAATGATCCAATATCTACCAAAACAGGCGAATTTGACTTCTAAAATAGGCGTTAAATAGCAAGGTAGTTTACTTTAGGTTATAGTAGACTTAAATAAATCTTTATTGATATATTTTAAGTTCTATAAGTTCTATATGCAAAAGGTTATGACCTCTCAAATCTAATAAGAAAATCAAGGCCTATGATCTTTTGGCTTTCTTTGGTTTTAACCAATGATACTTTGCATAATTCTTGAACTAGCTTTCGCGATGAAATTGATAAGCTTTTGATTTCTTCATTCTTTACTTCTAATGATCTAAATGGCTAATAACTTATAATCCTAACTCAGTATGGTTGTAAATATTGATGAATGAGTTGTACTAAAGAAAATCATTTATATGAGAAATGGAGTTAATATCACTTTACAAGTAGTTCGGAATCCATTTTTTAGAAGAAGACTTCCACCTATGAATCAATACTCATTTTTATTAGATTTTTGGAAACCAATTTCCAGCACAACTAGGAATTATATTACTTTAAAATAAAATTAACTCAATGTCAAAGTCCCTTTCTTTCGAACTTGGTCTTTAGTATTTTCCATAGCTTCTTCATTCGAAGCGCTTGTGTCGGAAAATAATATCAGGGATTAGATCCTTTCTCTTGCCACAGGGGAAGAGCACTACGACCCATTCGCGTCATCCTCATGGCCACCGAGCTAATTAATAAGAAACAGAGGTATCCTGCATCACATATTACGTATACATTCATATGATATGTAATACATTAATAAAAATTTTATACATATAATAATAAAACTGGCGGTATTTCATAAAATTACTTATACTTTATAATACATTATATATATATATAAATTTTATAAGTATACATGATATATGACGTGACGTGTAATAAATGCAATGAATGTTTTCAAGCTAATTGGCGATCTTTCCGAATAAAAGAATCATGATGAACTAGATTCGTGAAAGCCCAAGTAAGCACGTGTCGTCTTGTTAAAACTTCTGAATTGCATTGACCGTAGTCATAGTCGATCTTTTTCTTCTTTTTCCTGTATTTCTTTTAATCTCTCTGGCCAATATTCATCCAAGCACATGACTTCATGAGTTCCTCCTATTCAGCTTACGGTGGTCCTGCATTTGTCCATGTCTATTTCGTCTTATTTCGGAACTCGTTTTTCTTTTTAGCGTTATATATATATATATATATATATATATAAGTATATTTCAAAGTCTAGAAGAAGTAATTATTAAACATTATACAAAATTATTGGTATAAGAGACAACTTATACTTCAGTTATATATACACATAGATTAGTTGATTGTTCATGGTTTTCCATTCGGTTTTAGGATTGTATATTATCGTTCTTTGACCACCACTGTGTTTAAAAATACAAAATACTCATGAAATAATTTCTACAATGAAGAAATTATTTTTCTGCATGAAAGCTTAAAAGTGTAAATACAAATACTATTTAGTAAAGAAAACTTATGAGAATTGTAATTAGGTTAAAAAAAATGGATCTTTGTAATGTATTAAGTTACATAATATTTTCTTAATTAGCTGCTCAATGAAATTTATTATCAAACCTAATCTAGATTGAACTTATCTAGAATATTTAGCCAAATATTAATAAATTTCGTTTTTTTTTTTATTAATTTTACTGGTAGTATTGTCAATTCATGAGTATTTTTTTCCTTCGCTATAACTTCATTTTTTTTTTTGTCTTTACAGTGTTAAAATACGATTAACATGTATATTAAGTTAAATATGAATACCGTTAGACTTACCTAGAAAAGGAAGGTGCCGTGCACATTATTTTCCCAGCAAAAATAAATAAATAAATAAATGTGCAACTTGTTTGTAATTAGTATCATATTAGGAGTAGAAGCTTAGGTAAATTTTAGGTCGGTAGAGGGAAAATTCAAGTTGTTTGAATTCAAAGTTTGAAAACATAATTAAAGTTTGTACGGTAATTGATACATATAATCTTCAAATTTAACATTTTTGAGATAGATAATTTTAATGGTGAAAATTTAGATATTTTACTAAAAATGGAAAGAAAAAAAACACTTCTAAATCATAGGATTTGGATTTAATTTTATCTTATCCTATCCAGGATTTGGATTTTATTATTCTCTAATTGAAATTAATTATATCATTTAATTTTAATGTATAAGAAATAAATATTGTAGCATATATATATAATATATTTATGTGTTTATTATGAGATTTTATTTTTGTTTGAATAACGAAAACCAGCTACAAGTAATGAAGGGTTTATTATATATGTAATCCTTATACTGATTTCAATTGCTCTTAGATTTTCCATTTTTGAAATTTAACATTTACATTTTAAATTTTTAAAAAATGTGTATTTTGATCCTTGTATAATTATTTTATCTTAAATTTTAGATAATTTATTTATTTATATATCTCTTTTTATTTTTTTAATGGTAAAATAGTAAAGTAACTCCAAAAAGATGTTTTTCTTAATGCTTAATTCTAAAAATAAGACATAAATTTATACAAAATATATATAAAAAGATATATTTATGATTTATCGATAGTTAACTTGTTTTACGTCAAGAGATTATTATTTTATCTTTGAATTGGATATTATATACCCACATCTAAGTCTTGAAAAAAGCAGATAAGAGCATGCCGTCCTTCTTCTTTACACTTTCTTTATTTTTCTCCTTTTTCATATGAATGGTTTATTTTAAATTACACAGTATCTTTCTTCATGCTTGGCCTGACCTCCCCAGCAAAATTTTTATTTATTTAATTACATCTTAAAATAAAGCCATTCACACATATCCGATTTTCAAATATACTATGATAAACAAATTAAACAAATCAAAATCACACTCCTCCTACCCACTTTGAAACAAATTAATTATTTAAAATTAATATCTCCACCAGATTCCAACCAAAACACACACATCTAGATAGAATTAAATATTATATAACTATACGCAAAAACATAACAATGCTGGTCATTTATTATTTTCTTTTTCTCCTTTTTTTTATATTATTTTATTACCATTTTGGACAATCTTATGAAAGTTAGGAATCAAATTAGCTGAACTAGAAAGAAATCAATTAAATCAAATCAAACCCCACTTTTACTTTTTCAAAAATAAACATAAATATATATTTTTTGAAAATTGTAATTTAATCTTCAAAAGCTTTGAGCCAATGTTTTTGAGCTAATTCTAATACTCTTCTGTAATCTCCACAGTTGAAGTGAATTTCACGGTAAAAAAAAATAAAAATAAAAATACCATACAATCTATTCTTGAAGTCTTCCTTCTTCTTAGCTCAGTGTAAGTAAAGCTAAGCTGCTTCTCATCTTTGTTTCGCAGCAATTTATCTTCAAATTTTTTCATACTCCACTTTTTAATTTTTGGTTTTTGATATTAAATTCACTTAAACATGAAATTTCATTGGTTTTTAATCTTTAGAGTTTTGTAGATTTCGTTGTCTCTTTGTTCAAATTATGCAATTGGATGTCTGAAAATTGAATTAAAATATAATCTTTCTGATGTTTTAACTGAAAATTTAAAATTTTTGCTTAATCTTGAGTTTAAGAATGAAGATTAGAGAGAGTGTTAATACATTCTTGGAGGTTTTGTAATTTGGATTTTTTTTTTCCCTTTTTTGAAAAGGTGTAACTGGGTGTCTGAAAATTGAATTAAAACGTAACTTTAAGGATGTTTCAGCTGAAAAATTAGTAATTGAGGTTAGAGAGAAGGTTAGTGCTACCTTGGAGATTCTGTAAATTTTCTTTTGGCTTCTTCCTTTTTGCTGAAGAGATGTAATTGAGTGTCTGAAAATTGAATCAAGTTGTGATATTGTTCATGTTTAGCTAAAACATTTTGCTTTTGCTGTTAATTTTAAGGTTTTAACAATGGAGGTTAGAGAGAGTGTAAGTACTACTAGTGGAGGTGTTACTGTTGTTGGATCAGATGCTCCATCAGAGTTCCATGTTGCACCAAGGACTGAAAACCCAGCACAACAAGCTCCTGGATCAGCCCCTCAACCGCCGCCACCGGTTACAGTGCCGACACCGCCCCAGGGAGCGGTGGAGCCACCTCATGCTGCAGCAGGGATGATGAGGATGATGCCTATGAAGAAGAAGAGAGGCCGGCCCCGAAAATACGGGCCAGACGGGGCGGTTACCATGGCCCTTTCGCCAAAGCCAATATCGTCGTCAGCTCCTCCACCGGTGATTGACTTCTCAATGCAGAGGAGGGGTAAACTGAAGCCAGTGGGGAGTGTGATCAAACCCAATTTTGAAGTGGAAAATTTAGGTAAAAATTTATATCTAAAAGAAAAAGGAAATCTGATTATGGGTTGTGAAATATAAAGCAATTTTTGGTATGTTGCATCAAAAGATTAGATTCTTTCTGTTTATCTTCTGTATGATCTTTGCAGTCTTCTCTAAAAATAGAACTAGATCAGATTGCTTACAGGTCCATGCAAGAAGTCAAATCTTTGGTTAAATGTTCCATTTGAAGATGATGATTTGGTTTATGAATTTGACAGTTTAGGATACTTGGTGATTGGTATCTGTGGGACCTGTTTTAGATGTGAATATGTGCAGATCATTGTGTTAGGGTTTGTCATATTTCTGCGTTTTGGAAGGTGGAATCTAATGGTAAAGTATGTTGTTTGTGTCTTCCCACTTTGTTCTTTTCTGGAAGAAAAGATGTTGGAAGGTGTAATGTTGATGCCTATGAGGATATGTTTCTGAGCATGGACAAAAATTATGAGTACATCTGTGATTTTAGCTTTGTAAATCCGTTTTAGTGTGCAAATGGATGCTCTTCTGTTGAATTCACTGTTATGCTCGGTCAGTTTGTTTGGATTGTCTTATTTTGTGAATAACCTCAGTATATTTCTGCTGTGTTTGATTTTTGTGTAAACTTTCATGTCCTTGTTACTATTATGTAATTTAGACAAGTGTGCGGTTTAAAACCGATGCTAAAACATAACCAATATGAAGAAACAAACAGGGTGTTTGTATTTTTTCTGACGTTATATGCAAATAGCACACAGTTCTTAGCCATAAATCTGTCTTGGAGAATCTTGATAGTGGACTTCCAAGGAAACCGAATGATTTGATTTGTGAGATTTACTGGCTGGACCAGCTAACCAACCTCTTTCTTAGGTATGCTTTGACTTTAGGAGATAAGTACGGATTACAAGGATTAAGTCTTTAGAATATTCTCTCTGCTGGAAGCTGTATCTACTAACAATAGCTTTCGTTTTCAGGTAATTGCAAGTCAAGCATATAAAATGGTGGATTTAATTTTTATCCTTCAAAAACAATTGCCAATTGGTCTTTCTATATGGAAGTCCATAATAGTTTTATCCTTGCCTAATTTGAATGTGTTGTAACTGCCCCTAGCACAAAAAAAATCTGCTAGAATATGAAGTAGAAAACTAAACAGTTTTTTGTCCAAAAAGGGGCAGAAAAGGAAAAAAAAAAAAAAAAACAGAAACGGAAAGAAAGATGCTAATTTTGGTATTACATATGTAAAGAAGTTACTATGAGTTTAGTAAGTTTTTCTAGCATTTATTTTATTTATATGTAAACTTAATATAAGATATACGAGCTGCATATAAGGTCTTGCTTCATAAGCGGCTTCTTTAATTGGCATGAGATTTCATTCAAAGACTCAAATGTTAGAAATGTTTTGATACTTCTTGTTATTTTTATTTCTATTATAATAACAGTTATGGTCATGCGGTGCTTATCACCATATGGACTGTGTTGGAAACTGTAGATCTATAAGAGGAAGATTTTCGGGTCACTTGCCGGTCTTTTTACCCAATAATGCAGCCCACGTGCTGAAAGTACATCTGACTGAATTGATTTAACAATCACATAAATGTATGAACTATGTTGAATTTGTTGCTGCAGATGGCGATAATGCTTGATTCAAATTTCCTTTGGTATGGTGCTGTTTGGTGAATAAATAGAATGTTCTAATGGTTACCTTCTTCATAGTAACTGATCACGTAAAAATCTTTTTCTCTAGGTGAATGGGTTCAATGCTCCGTTGGTGCAAATTTCACTCCTCATATCATCACCGTCAACACAGGCGAGGTACTTTGAAAATAAGATATTATGAGTCAACAATAGACTAAGTCCCAGACATTTATTAACAATTACTGATTCATCTTTTTGGATGAAAAACAAATACTGATTTATTTTGCATGTAACTCTAATTTTAGCTTTAAACATAATTGGTTGTGCTTTTCAGGATGTCACCATGAAAATCATATCATTTTCTCAACAAGGACCTCGAGCTATCTGTATTCTCTCAGCCAATGGTGTAATATCGAGTGTTACTCTTCGCCAGCCTGATTCTTCCGGTGGTACATTAACATACGAGGTAATGCAAACTTCTTTTGAATTTATGTATTTATAATATAATCTTATTGCTCTGGTTTATCTTTTCCAAAGCCGTATGAATTTGCTTCGCTAGTGGATTTGTAGGCAATTTATCGAGGATCTGAGAATTTTGAGGTTGCAGACCTCTCATATCCAAAATCATGCTCAGTTAGTTGATGACTCGAGAATAGCCCATAATATGGATCAATTTCTTATGCCTGGATATCTGAAATTAGAAAAACTATTATTTCTGTTGGTAGTATGGATAGGCCATCGGTGGTCCTTGGCAGTACAACTTGAGCTTTTTATCAATGAAAGTTATAGATGCATGCTGGGCTTTGAGACTAAATTCCTATGCATTGGACAGTATTAGCTGACGATGCATGCTTTCAACCTGTCCTTTGATGATATAGGGCCGTTTCGAGATATTATCTTTGTCTGGATCATTCATGCCCAATGACACTGGAGGAACAAGAAGCAGATCTGGTGGGATGAGTGTATCTTTAGCAAGCCCAGATGGACGTGTTGTTGGTGGTGGAGTTGCTGGTCTACTTGTAGCTGCTAGTCCTGTTCAGGTACGTGCTTCACTTCTTCCTTGAGCAAGAAGGGGAAAAAATGGTAAATCATGAATAAGGCGACCAAAAATTATATAAGTTATTGGAAATGTTTACAGCTGCTATTGCAATTTTCTGTCATGTAACTCTGTAGATTCTCAATTTGCATGTTTTCCCTTGTGCATGTGTATCAGGTTGTTGTAGGCAGCTTTCTCGCTGGAAACCAACACGAGCAGAAGCCGAAGAAACAAAAGCTGGACATCAATGTTATATCAATGGCAACACCAACTGCTGCTGTTCCTATATCTTCTGCAGAGCCTAAAAGCACTCTATCGTGTTCTCCATCTTTCCGGGGAGATAGCTGGTCATCTTTGGCACCAGACTCAAGAAACAGGCCAACTGACATTAACATGTCTATACCGTGATAGCAGCAGCGGAAGGTTTCTTAAGACCGGCCACATGATGATTTTAACTGACTACATGTTCATTAGTGATTACCCTTCATTTGTAATATCTTTCTACACGTGTTCATGTCCGTAAAACTTATGACGACTGTGATTTTTCGGCTAGATTTACCCATATCTTGTTATCTTTTAGCATTAGTTTGCTCCAGTAGGTAGGATGCCACCATTGTTGTTGTGTCGTGTTAGGATGTTTTTGAGAAATGTCTTGCCCTACAGTTACCTTAATAGTGATGGGATTTGTTTGAAACCTGCTTCTGCTCCTTAACATTCCTTTTTCCTGTAGTTACGCAGCCCTATATGTAGCTTCAAATGCTTGTATGGCACTTCTATTCGACTCAACATCATTTTGATGATTCATCTCTCCTTCCTGAAATCTTAAAATCTGTTTGACCTTATTTCCCTAACATCCGCTACAGCATGACTCAACTCGAGCTTTAACTTTGATCAAAGAGAATATCATTTTCTTTTTTTCTTTTAATATCAACAAGCTTAAATAGGATTAATAAAGTTTAGCTCGAGTTTGTCGAGCCTTAACTTAATCGATCATAATCTTAAAATTGAATTATAGTGAAATGAAGCTTTGCACTTCGAGCCAAGCTCGAGATCCATATCTATATACGCTCCTTGCACCGTAAATTCTGGTGAACATCTCTTTGATTTGTCCCCAGGAACTACAAATCTTTAGTTTGAAATATCTACTTCTACCTCATCGCCATTTGTATAGCAATTTTAACACAAAGCAAAAGAGGCATATATACAATCTTACCCATGCTAAGTTATCAGACTTGCTTCTCGTCATACTTACAAACCAAAACAACGTGGTATCCGCACTAAGAAAACAAACTAGAGCAATTCCGACTATTGTGTAGAGAATCTCCACTTTGCATGAATCGAGTATCTTCCCATCCACCGAAATGAATCTTCTTAAAGCAGTTCTTCAAGCACCAACTCCAATAACAGAGGAACAAAAAGGCCAATGTCATATCACGATCGAACTACTGGAAAATGCAATGATATGATAAGAACCCCTTAAAAATCATGGGTTATCAACTTACAATAAGGTCTATAGCCGAGAAAACAACTGATCGGTGTAGTGTAGTCATGAATAATTACTCTCTTTATCTTATTTTTCGTACTCAACAGATCCATGTAAAGTATAAACATCATGGGAATCCGTACAATCACATGGGAGAAACCTTTTCACATATGATTTAACCGTGAACAGAATGAGCACCTCTTAAAGATAAGTCTTTCACAAATTTGCATGCTGACATACAACATTTAAGGATGACTTCCGTGATGGAAATCAAATCAGGTTGGCTTCTCATAAGAATTCTGGTCTCTGAATTCTGCAATAGCACTCCTTATCATTTCAGCCACATGAGGCTGCACAAAGAGGTGAGTGCTGTCAAGGACATGTATAATGAACTTCTGTGATGCCGGCAGAGAAGCATTTAAGTTGATGATGAATTGTGCCAAGGGTATGTCACTGGAAGGTGAATAGAGTTTCATTAGTATAAAAGCAGCAGCAAAAAGTACAGAGGAAAAACATTATGTGTGCAAAGAAACATGCTCAAGTCACACTGGCCTAAATGCATTTGACTCTATCAGACCATCTCCCCAACTTAAAAATTATAACAAAAGAGGTTATTTTCAATATTCATCTAAGTTATTGTGCGATACCTTCTACATTTTCTGCAGCATGTAAAACCCTTCCGTCAAATATGAACAAGAAAAGCATTACTCCAGCTAAGAAAGGACTCTTGCAATACTGCAAAATTCCACATCTCTATTTTCTGGAACAGCGTGCTACTCAAAAGAATCTTAACTGATAAAAGAAATCTATTTACCATGATATGAAGAGCCCTTTGGTTGCGTTTACCATGATTTGTTGGGAGAACTCTAATCTCTGCAGAAAAACAATCCATCAATTACATCCTACTGAAGAAACATGAAAATAAGACCTTTATCCCATGTGCAAGGCCAAAATGAATATCTTGTCTTATTACCCTCTAGAAAGGAATTAGAACCAAACTCATCACAAGCTTTGCTAATTAAATCACAAATAAAAAGTTTTACAAAAGTAGCAATTAACAATGTCAGTATAAATGATGCACGTCTGTAAATGAATGCACGAGTGATCAAACTGCAGCACGTGTTGCTTTCAAAGCATAACCATGTAGCAACCTCACGGTGGAACAATCCAGAAATAAGAATTGCTGAATAATCCATATAAGGATATTGCTTCCAACTAAAATCTCTATTGCATCCATTTTCCTCATAGTTCAGGGACAAAAATTGATGTTCATTTGTTGTTTTGCAAGTAGCCCATCAACAAGTATTGAGCAAGCAATAAGTTAAATATCATATTAGGAACAATGATAGAGAGCACAGAATCCATAACGGTAGTCCTTGAATAGGTACAGAAAAAGCACCAGGCTTCAAACATACCACAAAGCCAAAAATGAGATGTATAAAGGAGGAATGCAGGTTTGAAAGAGCATATGAAATAGAATTTTTTCAATGAAGCGAGTCAGCAATTTTATACACTAGAAATTTTGCACTATTAAGGACAGATTGTCTTTTGATAGGAATCGGCATGTTTTGAACTAGTTTCTCTATCGTGTGCTGGGCTAACCTAATAGATTAAATTTAAAGTATTATAATACCAATCAAAAGTTTTTGTACATAATAGTAGCTTTTAGCAGTACTAAACGATAGGAGGCAATATTAGCTATGGTGACCGGAGGTGGTGGATAAACTACCCCGGAAAACGTTATGGATGTAACGAGAAACATCTACCATCATGAGAAAAAGAAAATTATTCCTGCCGAAATCTGCTCCAACCACAGTCTTGTTTATCATTCAAAATTTATAGATATTAGACTAAAGCGAATGTTAAAAAATGTTTCAAAAGCATTTTCAGCTAATCAGAGGTACCCTAAATTGACCAAGGAACTTCTAAAATATAAACTTATAGCACACCCAGCAATGCGTTGATGATAACACTAAAAGATTCAACAAGAGAACAAATGGAAAAGTTCATAAATTGTATGTGCGGGCATAATGAACCAAGTATTTCACAAGGAAGTTCAAGATTTTAATGACCCACCATATCGAAATCAATTATGAACAGCATCAACCAAGAAATCCATAGATTCATGCATACAAATTCTCAAAGCATTAATCTTTTTGATCAAGGAAGCATCTTACAATGGAACAAAAGAACCCATAAGTAAAAAATCGTAGATCGGCCATGCCTCAAAGCAAAAGGGACCGAAGCTTACACAGAAAGAAGAGAGGAGAAACAAAGTGAATAGAAGGCTCTGCCGTGCCCGTTCTTCCAAGGTCAATTGACTCTCATATAACTCTTTCCGTCAAAAATAATATTGTCTTCTTCAAAAATAATCCCAAAACACTTTATTTTAAAAAATAATCCAAAAGTATCATATATTTATGTTTCCAAAATGCGATTTTATTTTGAATTATGCTTTAAATCCGGTTTTTGAATGGACGTTTTTGTGATTTTAGAATTCCAAAGGTCTCTCCCTAGTGAGAGTGAAAGTTTCTCTTCGTGGGGATTGGTCGCACTTTATGGTGTGCTTTGGTGGAGATTTATTTCTTCTTCCCCCTCTTCTTAAGAGATTTCTTTCCTTGATCTCTGTTATCGTGATATTATTTTGTTATTCTTGTCGTCTATTTTATCGTATCTTATTATAATTACGAATCTATCCTCTCTTTGTGTCTCTAAATTTTTTTATGCTTGGTTATTTCTACCTGTCCTTTTGTTTTCTATTTCACTTCTGTAGATTAAGGCTTCATCATCCGAAACACCCACCTTTGAATTAGGAGACGTGGACAATGATTTAGATCTTATCACTTTAGATTCGAAGTGTGATAATTCTGAAGTATATCCCGTTAGTAAGATATACATAGTGAAGAATATTAATAAAAAATTCAATCTTGAGTATTTTAAAGAAGGTGTGGAATTTTGTTGTAGTCACTAAGATCTGTATGCCACATAAGGATTTGATGCTCTATCAATTAAAGACCAAGGAAGATATGTTGAAGACTGCGTAAATGAGAGCCTAATGATGATATCGGCTTTTTTAGTATTCCTTTTAGGTTTAATTTCATGGTATGCCCATGGGATTGATGATGAAGGACAATGTTGAAAAGATTGCGATATGTTTGGGAAGAGTGGTAGAAGCCAAGTTGTCTGAAGAGACCCTATCCGAGCGAGAGTAAGCTTAGATATCAACAGACCACTCTTGTGCAGAAAATGGGCTTATATCAAGTCCAAGTACAAGTGCCTTGGGGATTTTTTCTATTTTTCTGAAAATTTAGGTCATATAGAATCCTTATGTTATGAGAAATTGTCAGCAAATGCGGAGTTTAAGAGATTGGCATATAGCACCACCAATCAAGAAGTTGTTTGACCATTTGAAGCAGATATTGAAAAATGATTTAGAAAGGAAGGGAGCAATGATCGTAGGGATAATTCTGAGATAGGAAAGTCAAAGGAGGAAGTTAATGGTTCTAATTCTCTTTTAAGGCCTAATTGCCAAGGTTGTTATTCCCTATCCATAACTGCATTATGGTAGTATTCATAAGGAAGGTTATAAGTACACAAAGAAAGATTTGGTTGGCTAGTGGATAGTATTTAGAATACAAGATGACAAGTTAGCATGTGGTGCTAAAGAATTATTTTTGTAGTCAGATGGGGTAGAATATGATTCTATTATCAAATCCTTTTCTTGAGTCTAAAAACATTATGAGAAGCCTCTCGTTCTCTCAGCCCATTTTACTTTAGCCCTTGTAGAAGAATTTTAGTCAAAGTGGGTAGGGTACCTTTTATTTGGCTAAGTGTTCCATGGTTGAGAATGATAAACAAACCCTTTCTTAAATATCAATGATTTTTCAAATACAATAGACTATATTTCCAAGCCTATTGAAGACCAACCTTTATTCTTTCACCCTACTCCTTGTCTTTCTTATAACATCTCCTCCTCTTCTAGCATTAATCAAGAAAACCTTAAAACTCCTAACTATTGAGCTTGAAATTTTTGGTTTTCGCTTATTTTCCTTAAGTTGATTTATATTGAACCCTATATCAATTCGATATAAACCCTCGACTAAAAATTAAGAAAAATCTTGGTTTTTTTTAATTTTAAAAAGATTTTGGAGTCACCACCTAATTAGAATTGGGAAAAGGTTAAGTCATAACTAATTTAGTAGATTAGTTAAAATTTAGCCACTATTTTATGAAAATATCAATTTTGAAAACCAGAGTTTTTGGATTTTGGGCCTAACCTGTTAGACCCTAATGGGTATCACCATAACCTTTTGAATTTAATTTTATCTTTTCAAAATAACCTTTTTACATGAAAGGAAAATTTTAATTTACAAGAAAGAAGGAAAATTAATTTCATTTACAAAAAGAAGAAATTAAGAAATTAAATCTACTTATTTACAAAAGAGATAATAAAAAAAAATTCCTATTTTAAGTTGTCCCATAGTTATCTATGGGTGCCTATATACTTACTATTTGAGATTAAACTTTTTATAGTTCGTTCAATAAAACTTTAACTTGTATGTTTATTTTATTTTTTTTAAATTAGTCAAGTTTACATCTTTTAGTCGTTTTATCTTTCATTTAAGAAATTTTCTAAAAGGGTTCTACTTTTTTTTAGGTGTTTATTTTTTGGAAAAAGTCTAAACGAAGTCTTAAATTTGAAAAAGATTTATTTACTTTATTTATTTGGGAAATGGATTTTTCTAAGTGATAATTTTTTTCTTATTTTTCTTATTTATTATTATTTATATTTTTTCACTTTTTTTAACTTTTAATTGAAGCATATAAAAAAAGAGAGCTTTCCTTTCTTTTTTTTTTCTTTTATTTCTTTTTCATTCTCTTATTTTTTTCTAGATTTTTTCCCTTTTTTTTTTTTACAGTAAGATGAGAAAATTAAAGAAAAGAGAAAAAAGAAAGAAAGAAAAAAAAAATACAACACAAATGGAGAAAAAGAAAAAATAAAATAAAACAAGTAAAGTATATGCAGATTGAATTTGGGTCTTGGGCAACTAGATCGGATTTTGGATGGTCAAGTTGGATTGTCATGTGCAATGCATATGCATTAGAATGGAGAGAGAGAAGCGATTGTGGGTGGTTGGCTCAAGATACTTTGTCCACCGATTCAATTGAGTGAGTTGATATTTTCAAAGGTTATAAGAAGATTGGTGATGGTGCCTTGGCTTAAAACGGTTGTTTGAGTGGTAGCATATGGTAGTTAGAATGTGCTAGAGAGAGCAAATGTTCATAAAGCTCAAATGAAGCTTACTTAAGATGATGCAAAGGTGGTTTTCTAAGATTTTGGGTATGGGAAAGCTATTGGGATGGTTGATTTTTCTCAAAAACTAATGTAGAGTAGTGATATTTAGAGACAGAAAGCTGAAGCATGTAAGTAGAGAGAGAAACTAAAGATTGAAGCTTGAATGTGTGTTTTGAATGTTGATTCATGATAAAAAGGAGTTTCCCAACCCCTTTTTATACTTGTTGAAGCCATATTTTGATTAGGAAAACGTTAAAACACTCAAAATCAAAACTTCAAGAATGGGCAACTTGTCAAGCAGATTTATTTTTTATTAAACCATTTGACCACAAAATTGATGATTTCAATTAAAATTTCCGATCAAAAAGCATTAATCAACATATTACATCTTTAAATTACTTCGATTTGTATTAAAACATACCTAAACTCGTAATTCTTGACCAACCATGGATGACATGTTCAACAATTTTGTCTAACATTTGAGTCTAATTAAATCCACATTTCATTATTGGTTCGAGTAAATAATTAGTCAAATGTGATCTTCTCTATGTATAGAATGCAGTTTCATCATTAAGTTGATGAAAATACAATTGAAAATGGGTAAAAATTGAGCCACCCAGGATGGAAAAATTATGAAGAAAGAGAAGGATTTAAGAAAAACAAAAAAAAGGAAAGTCACATGTCAACATGACTATAATTTGAACTTGGGAATCCTCCTAGATAAGTGTAGGTATTTACTAGCTATGCTACTTTTTATTCTCAAACTATGTTGCACAAATACTTTAATTAACCATATAAATGGCTTAGATTAGATTTAAAACAACCAATCCGATTCAAGCCAAATAAAAACCTCTTATCAACCAGTTCTCAACGAATAAAAACACCAATATTAAGACCTAAAATCTTATTTACATATTTTGAAAATTATTTTCAAAATAAGCACGATTTGATAAATTTTTGAGTCTTGATATGTATTTTTTCGAGTTAATTCAAAATTAATTCCTTTATGTAATAATCAATTTAAATTCAATATGGGGCCTTGTTTGAAGTTATAATTAACTTAAATTGACTATGACAAAACTATAATTAACTCGGACCTTTGGCAAAAATATTTGGATTAAAAAAATCCAACATTTTCAAATATAGCTTATAAATTGATCAAATCGTATATATACAATGCACTTAGGTCCTGAAGCATTAAACAACCTACTAAATAGGACTTAATGGCCCTACTTTTTTCTTTTTTTTTTCAAATTTTGTATTTTTTTGTATTTTTTTCTATATTTTATTTTTATTTTTTTGAAGTAAGACCCTTTTTTCCTTTATTCTATCAATAAATAAAAATAAATATAAACTTCTAAAATTACAGGTAAGCAAAACATGGGGTGTCTACACTGACTTATTACCTTTGCCTTCTTTGACACCTTCTTCACCTTAAAGTACAAAAATCCCTTTCAACATTCCCCCCTCGCCCCACTGATTACCAAAGCCCTATAAACGCTTGACCTAAAGAGAGGCTTTGATTTTGTTTCATGCCTATCCATGTCTAAGGTTGTCTTGAAAAAGTTGAGAAGTGAAGATGTGGAGAACGTGTTTGTTAATTTACCTAAACGAAGGTCAAACAACAGAAAAGGGGATGACCATTGAAGATATAGCCTTGTGTCAAGAAGGAGACTTATTTTTCAAAGAGAGGTCTTGAAAGTTGAAGTGGTTGTTGTATCTTTTTCTAATAAAGGCTGTCGTGGCTAGCCTTAATCAGCTACGTAGTTACCATGAATTTCTTAAATTGGAACTATCAGGGATTAGGTGCAACCTCGATAGTGAAAGCCCTTTGAAGGGTACTGCACAAATTTTAACCTAGCATCTTCTTCTTCATGGGGATGAAAAATTCGAGTAATAATATTGACTTCTTGAGAAGACAGCTTCAGTTTACTAAAGGTACATATGTTGAAGTAGAGGGGTTAGTAAACGAACTTACATTATGGTGGAACTCAGATTGTCAAATATATCTACAAGAAGTTAATAGAAACATAATTGATACTATTGTTTTGCTAGAAAGGGAAGAAGTACAGGTGAGAATGTCATAGGTTTATATACCTCCGACTTTTGAATAAAGATAGCAATTTTAGGCATATATGGTTAGGTTGTTTAGCTTGTTTAATTTACCTTTGCTATGTATAGGGGACTAAAGTGACAATTTAATTCTGGAGGAAAAAAGTAGAGGAATTCCTAAGCCATGGAGAAATATAGAGGCCTACTAATAGATGATTTTTGAAACTAGTTTGATTGATATTCCATCACATGGTTAGCCATTCACTTGGTGTAATGGTAAGAAAGGGGATAGATAGGTGAAAGAGAAGCTTGATAAGGTGTTTTGTAGCAATGATTGGTTACATTTAAAGCAAAATTCGATAGTTAATGTTCTTTCTAATGTGGGTTCTAATCATAAGCCAATCATCTTTCAATGCGAATGAGAGTTTATTATGAGCCCAAGACTATTCAAGTTTAATTAGGTTTAGTTAGGGGCAATAGGTAGTAGAGAGGTAGTTGAATTTGCATGGTAAAATAGTAGTGTTCACACTAATTTTAAGGAGGTAGTCCAACAGCTAAAGAGGGTTAAACAGTTGTTAATAAACTAAAGCTGAGAGAATGTCCCAAATTATGGTAAGCAGGTGGATAGACTGCTTTAATCCTTAACATGAGTTTAAGGTAAGAAAGTGGGAGACTATTGTGATAAGAAGGAAGGGAGGAATATTGTTAGCCCTAGAATAGGTAATGGCTAATGAAGAACTGTATTGGAAGCAAAAATCTATAATTAAATGGTTAAAAGTAAGGATCATAATGGGACATATTTCCATCAAGCCACTATTAATAGAAGGTCTCAAAATAGAATCACCAAAGTAAGAAATGGGAGTAGGAGATGGGTCCTAAATGAGGAGGAGCTTGGGATTGTATTTCTAGACTATTACAAAAGTATTTACCAAGAAGAGCTTGTATTGAATATGAAGGAAGTTTTGGAGAAGATACTAAGACTGGTCACATAAGATATGAATCTGAGTTTAACTAATAGGTTCATTACGAAGGAAGTGAGAAAAGCTGCTTTTTAGCTAGGAGTTTGTAAACTCTAGGAAAATCAGTAGTTGAACCTTAACTCAAGTTCAAGTACCCTAAACTGTACAATAAGTCGATAAGGCTAGTAACAATAAAAGATTACGAAGTTTAATAAATCAAATATAATGCCAATAACAAAATTCTAGGAATTGATCGAAATCCTAAATCGCGTACTAAAACCCTAAAACTACTTTATGCACCATTAATCAAAATTGAACCCAAATTTGTTCGAAATCTTAAAATTATAAATATAAACCTATAAAATAATTAAATATTACTTAATAGTGATAAAATTTTAGTCATTTACAATTTTCGACTAAAACGCCTATTCGCGTGAAATTTTAACAAAATCGCTATAATAACTTCTAAAAATAATAATTGTAACAGGTACCAATTAAATTAATAAAAATTTATAAAAATTTAAAAATTAATTTACGATGAGAATTGTTATAATTTATATATTTCCAAAAATTACATATATTTATTATTAATTTTTATTTTCCTTCTCTTTCATTTTCATTTTATCTTTTTTCTTTCTTTTCTCCTTTTCCTATTGTTGCCACATCCTGCAAAACAAAGAAAAAATCAGTTAGAAATAGCAGCCCATGTAAGGAATTAAAATTACAATTGTTGCAATTAGGAAAGGCAAATCAAATACAAATAGATTAGGTTATCCTTTCTCCAAAAATGCTAAATCAAATGGATTTGTGTTGTATATATAACACTTCTAGTTGAAAGTGAATGTCTGGACATGAAATTGAAGCAACCAAAAATCTGGAAATTTTTTAAAAAAACAAAACCGAAACTTGGAAGCATAAAACCGTGAGAAAAGAAGGAAGAAAAAGAAAGAAGAAAAAGAAGGAAGAAAAAGAAGAAGGAAAAGAAGAAGAAGAAGGAATTAAAAGAAATAGGTAAGTAATTTATTTTTTTTTTTGTATAGATGTATATTATATAGTATATACATGTATAAATGAAGTATTTGTATAGTATTTTTATAAATATAACATTATTAATACATGTATATGTGCATAAATACATAAATTGAATAATATATGCATGTATTAGGCTATGTATATATACATGTA
>JAMXBB010000008.1:16504770-16658892 GCA_024138015.1 Lumnitzera littorea
AAAATAAGTAATTAAGGTAAAATAAGCTTAAAATAATAAAATTATCAATTATATGATTTAAATAATTATTAAATCATAAATATATTAAGAAAAAGCTAAAATTAATATTTTATAACTTTTTAAATTAAAATAATAAATTTTGTGATATTTTTATATCATAATTCAAATTGCGAGTCACAACGTCCAAAACGGACCTTGCTACGAGAAAATATGCTAAAAAACTATCAAAATGGACTATAAGTTCATAACGATTCGAGTAAAAACGAAAAAGTTATATGTGATTCGATAAAAAGCTCGAATCGATAATTTTGCATAACTAAATGAAGTAAATATTACAAATTATGATATTAGTTTAGTTTTAAATTCCTAAACTTACAATTTTCTATATTCCTTATTTTCAGGTGATTTTAACCTTGACCTTAAGCTACCCTTGGATTATTACGACCCTTGAGTCAACTATGGCTAAGTGAGTTTTTCCTAATGATCCTATACTTGCTTGTGTTTGTAATTAGAGAATATAAATTATGCTCAATAATTGAAAGTTGTATGGGGATAGGTTATGCTTGTGTATGATGACTGTTTGTTGATGGTGAAATTACTTTAAAGTATAATAACATATTGATTGTTGCATAATAGATTCACTAGGAATTAATTGTTTGTGACTTTATTGATCACTGAATAATACGACCTAATTTTACTCAATTAGAAAAAGTTAACTTGAAACATGCATAATCATACACTGTATAACTAATTCCGGCCGTTACATTACACAGAGGTAGCAAGAGGCCATACATAGGTTGATTATTTGATTGTTATAGATTTCATATGGTGTACACATGCGATATGATCTTACCTTAACCCATAGGATTACTAGGCTTTAGAGGCGCCAACCGCCTAGTTAAAGGTCACGTCCAGAGGCCTCCGTTTAAGGGTAGGTGAGGGCTGTATGAACTTACTCACAATCATATGTAGAACTCATTTTTGATAAAACTTATAATGGATATACCATTACATTTTAAATACGAAATGTAAAGTTTCATTATGAGATAACTTCTAGTATGATACTCGGATCTAACTGTACCGATATATCTCCAACCCTGACTTCGAAAGGCGTTAAATTTGAGTTGCATGCAGTACCTAATCACCTGCATATATATGTTTGGCATACTGATTGACATGCATTCATATGATTAAATTTAATTAATGTATAACTTGACTGTGGTATGGTTGAGGGGATTATCTCACTAAGCTAATTAGCTTATACCTTTATAGTCTTCTTTCGTAGGCTGAGTTGTTCGTGGAGTCGGGCTGCCGTATGCTCGAGGTTAGTTATTCATTAGGAGGTTGATGTGGGAGCAAGACGTGATCAGAGTGTTCACATGATAGTTTGTCTAGATTATAGATCTGAATATGTGATAAACTGATATTAGTTTGAGTTAAGAAGTTTTAAATACCTCTTTTCTGTAAATTCTTATATAAATAGATTATGTTTTATATTTCATTATCTTATTATTATTATCATGAAATAATATTGCTCATGCTTGCGCAACTCTTGGTTGTTAGTTGTAGCTGTAGCCTTATGTATCGTATAAAGGGTTGTCGATTGTAAGGGAATTTAATCTATAGTCTTTTGTACGGTATACGACAACTACCATAACTAGCCCCCTCAAGTCGTGACAAGACAGGTTAGTCTTGGCTTGGTATAGGTCAGTTGTAGCTCGGAGGGGATTGAAGGCCGATTCCCATCATCACCGTTGAGTTAAAAAGAAGTTGTCCTCAACTTTCGATAGTGAGCACGTGCCTAGATTATGAATAGGCTCCTTTTTCCTTTCTTCTTTACCATAGCCGTTAGGTTCTTCTATATTTTTTCAACACTCATGGGGGTAAGATAGTAGCTCTTACCATCCTTCCAAACTATATATGTATTGAAAAAGCCTTCATAGATTACTCTCCAGTCGTACTCCTAAGGTTGGCCAAGAATCAAATTAGTTGCATTCATAGGAACTACATCGAAATTAAGCTCATCTTTATACTGTCCTACCTTGACTGCTATCCAAACTCTTTTATGTATATGGACCATACCCTTATCATTAAACTACTTGAGTACATAAGTTCGGGGGTAGGGGTAGGTTGGCAATCTTATCTTAGTTACTAGCTCGATAGAAACAATGTTGGTGTAGCTTTCTACATCAACGATCACAAAACAGGACTTCCCATTTACCAAGCATCAAATCTAGAATAAGTTCTTCATCTAACCTAGGTCTTCTTTCAAGTCAGCCCGTCGGCTCGTCATGGCTAAGAATCTTCCTATCTCAAGATAGATGTTTATTGTTTCCTTCTCACCTTTCGAGCTCTTACTTCTCTGGCTTTCTACTTAAATGTTAGGCCTTTCTCCTTTTAAGATCATAACCCTTTTGTTCAGACATTGGGAAGCAATATGTTCGTACCATAAGCACTTGAAGCACTTAACTTCTCAAGCCTTAGTGCTGGGCACTTTTTTCTTCTCTACTTTGCTTGTCTCAGCCAAGTCAGGTCGGTTGGACTCTCCTTTCTCAATTTTCTTCTTAGGTTGCATTGTTGAGGTTCACTAGTCGACCTTTGGTGCCTTCTTCTCCTCTAATGTTCTACTCTCAAGGCTAGGTTAATTAGCTCATCCAATGAATTGAATGGTTGTAGCTTGACTATGTTGGCAATGTCATCTCTGAATCCACTTAGGAAACTAGCAATAGTTCATTCTTAAGGCTTAGCAATCTCACATCTGGTCATTAAGGTCTCAAGCTCTTATAGGTACTTTTCAACACTATTTCAACCTTACCTTAGGTGTTAGAAGGCATGAAGCATCTCTTACTTAAAATAGGTAGGCATGAATTCCTGACTCATCAATCTCTTCATTAGTCTCTTGGTTCTGATTAGCTCTTCTCCCTTAGCATCTTGCTTGGTAATCAACTTATCCCACTATAGACCTACATACTCACAAGGGGTAGTGTGGTTAACTTAACCTTGGTTCAATCATCATATTCATAGCATTTGAATAACTTCTCTACTCAGGGAACCCAATCTAGGAATTCCTCAACTCAGCTACTTCCATTAAAGTTCGGTAACTTAGCTTATTGTTTTTGATTCCTAGGTTAGGACTTCAAGGCTCATCCTTTCTATTATGAGCTGGTTGAGTCACCTCAGATTTGCTACTTCCATTGGAGTTTTGCTTGGCCAAATCTCTTCTCTACTCTTGTTCTCTTCTTCGAGCTCTTTGGTTCACCTCGAAGCCACTATTCTCATCATTGTTCCTTCTTAGATTCGATTGATGTTCCCTTCTTTGCAACCAAGTAGCTTGCCTAAACTGTAGTTCATCATTACCGGACTCATTAAAGTCACTTCCATTAGTCGACACTTGGTTATGCCTTTCACCTCTGCCAACATGTCAGCATCTTCTCACTAATCTAGTAAGCTCTTAGATAGTCTATGAGATTTTGAATCTTGTATTCCAAGTTATCAACACACTTCCTGAAGCTACCATAAGGACTATCTCCACTGATATTCATACTATCTTCTGAAATTGCTATTCCTTACAACGCTCACTAGGGAATTTCAACAAGCATATAATACACCCAACGTATATACTACATTATAACCACTACAACTTCAATTTTTATAATTGTCCATGATCGACAGACACTATGATAGCTACTACAACACTACTAAGAATAGATTACAACCTAAAATAACTACTAAAATTACTATTATATGACCTAACAACCTTGTATGAACAACACAACACCGTAACTATAACCACGAGTAGTAACTACATTACATAATGACAAAAATCAATAGGAAATAACAAACCCAACAAGTTGAACCTGATGAACATTGGTACTTATGTCTCACCAAATGCTTTAAATTAGCTTCTAATTACTTACCTTTGACATTTCCTACTACTCCATTTATCTCAGTAATGCCTGTAACTTGCATCATCACTGTATTCATATCCTTGCTAGAATCTTCCTCAATATTTACTTCTAACTTTTCTTTTCCAGTTTCTACTCCTTCTAGATCTTTCTCAATGTTACCTTTTAGTTCACCTTCGACCAATTCATGATTATCTTCTACACCCAATTGTTCATTATCCTGGTATTCTATAGATTCTTACTTTTCTTATGATCCTTTAAATATTATAGGTTCAGAATGAGGTTCATTCGACTCTAAATATATTTCTATGTCTACTCTAGTTAAGTTAAGAAAACATGGAAACCAATCAATAAATCCTTGAGGGTAACGTCTAGGGATGGATGGCAAACTAACCAGAAGATAAGTAATACTACCAAAAAAGGTCTCCATCTCCTAATTCTATTGAAAGATATCTTACTATCATCATCTAGCCTTGATCCATGCCCTTCTTAACCATCTCTACTCAAAGGTAGCCATTGCAACATATCTATTATATTAGGGACCCAAGTTAACTTCCATTAACACTCATGAGTCTTGCTAACTATAACACATCGCCTCACCAAACTTATCAATGATCTCACTTTTAGTCCTAAACATATCTTAATCAATCATTTCTAATAATAATCTTTACATTTTAACTCTGTATTAGATAAGAGACTCTTCTCTATTTCACTTAAATTACTCCAACTAAAGATAATTCTCTATACAGTCCTATAGATGGATTTAAGATCAATTAATGTTTATCTTTGGTCAGTGTTATACTCAGTCTTATGTTATAATTTCTAGTACAATCTTTTACTACCTACTTATTACTACTTACTCTCATTGTATTTCTATAATGTCTATTTCTGTTAATTACGACACTTCAAAGCAAGTTCATTAGAACTACGCTTTGATATCAACAAAGAATTATTATGCCCTGAAGTGATAGAGTTGTAACAATCCTATCTTATAAACCATCCTAAGATAAAAGTTGCTCTCTTAGCTATTATCATAGACTTGATTTACACAAGCTGTCAACGACTAACCTGTTTTAAAGTAAACATTTCATATGGAACAAAATGATTTTGTCTATGGGAGTTTTAAAATATGTATTAAAATTCAAATGATTCAAGTATAATTTACAAGACTTAATAACCTAGTTTGTTTAATATGGACATAGTTTGATGCCATAAGATAGGTAAATAAGAACAAAAGCTTCAGAAGTTCAACTATTTTCTAGTTTATGTTCTCACTTCCTAGGATCCAACGGTCATTAACTTCATGGTAGTTTTATTACAGCTTCCCGGTCGGCACCTATAGAAGATATTTAGAGGGATATGAGTGACTAACTACTCAGTAAGCTAGGATAAAGACATAAAACTATACATCAAGCACAAATAGGGTTATCAAACAATTATTTAAGTGCATTGGAAATAAACAAATGCCATTGCATGGTATTGTTTAGTCCATCGTAAGATTAGAGAAATTTCGCCTACTCTAATCCAAGTTTAGGGAGTTTTAGCGCGTATGCAACAGCTTACAGCTAAACCTAGGTTTGTGCAATGGAGACATCCCTCTTCCTGCAACTATCCTTTGGACCACTGTCTTCATCCTTACTGTGATATCTTCTCCTATCACTTAATTCGACTAAAGATGAAGAAGAGGCCATTATGCTATAACATTATCCCTTTTGAAGGTATTGATATATGGGTTGTAATACATGTCCGGTTAAAATTTTAAGTCGTATATCATTAAGTTCAATTTAAGGTAATCAATCAATATTATGCAATATAAACAATTGCAATCTAAACCAATACGCTAGTAGTATACAGTGAAGCTTAGAAACACTCACACATAGGCATGTGTACATCCAAGCAATTTACAAGCATAACTAAGTATAATCTTAAGCCTTTGAGTACTATAAAATAATACTCTGAAATACAGTTATCTATTGATCCTAAACTTGCCTAAACTTCTTCACTTACTCACTAAGGTGTGACTTATATCATGCCTTTGCCGCTAGTCCATATGATAGAAATATCATTTTAGTATTCATACAATTACTTTGTATAAGCTTTCTATAACTTAGATTATTATCTTTAATTTAAGGTAATACTTTACTTAGTTATCAAAACTTTAGGTCCCTTGTGATTAATCTCGCTCTAAGCTAGTCTCTAATTTAGCTTCTGATTTAGTTTCAGATTCAGCCTCTAATTCAGCTTCTAATTACAACTTAATTCATAAGTCTTATAAATTCCTTCTGATCCATTCTATGAAGTTTAACTAATTACATTTCAAGTGTATAAAGTCTCTATTTTAGTTTCTGATCAACTCTTTAATTTTCTTTATATACTTAGTCTCCAATCTAGCTTCTGATTTAGCTTTTGGTCCAGCCATACTCTATATTTAGCATAATTTTATTCATGATTGGATCAAAAGTACACTCTATAACTCGTCACTACTTCAATTTGACTTAACTACTCCTTACTCCATTACTTTAACACTTCACATATAACACATGTATCAACACCAAATCTTTAATTCTTAAATCTAACACTTCCAACACTATAAATATAATCCCTAAACACCACTCAACATTACAATATACATGAATATCACCGAAATCAGAATTCTAGTAATTTCCTTTGAAAAATCATTGAATATATTTTGATAAATGGCTTTTTAATAGAATTTTAGGGCCTAAAAATTGGATAAAAATTTACAAAATAGTTTTCATAGAAAGCTCTTCATAGTAATTTAATATATATACTAGATATTTTACAGAAAAATTTTGGAGCCAAAACAACATTAATAGGGTTTTTGAAAACGAAAACAAAATCGGCTCAAGTTTAGTGATTTCTTAAGGGTAATATATTTTAGGACTTAATTTTACCAAAATAATATTTTTCTCAAAAACTATATAGAAAATATGTTAGAATACAATTTTTCATATCTTTTGGACCAAAATTACTATTTTTACTAATTTTATGAAAATCAAATCAAGTTAGGCCTATATTAGAAAATAGCCTTGCAATTACCTCTGGTTACTACCCTATTGTCAATAGCACTGGGTAGTTGCCTCTCCTTTAGGCATTGTCCTTGGTTTATTCCCAGATCTTGGTTCATGGGTTGATCTCCAATTGGCTACTATTTGCACTATTATTTTGTAAATTTTCAAGAGAATTTCCTAAGCTAGTTTCTAAGTGTTTTCTCTTTTCCCTAACCTTCAGAGATGTTAAAGTAAACCTAGGATATGATCTTGTGGATTTATAAAAGGGCTAGGTTGATTGACTAATTTTCCAATTGCCAAGTTTATAGGTATTGTCCAAATTTCCTAGTGCCTACATGTCCAAATCACTTCAGCTATCTACCGAATCCCCTTAACTACTTACCATGACAATTAAGAGTCCCTCATATATTGCAACCATATTTTTTTTCTAATATTTTATAAATTTTATTACATTTATTTTAGTGTATTTTAGCATTACTTAGGTTTTTTGGGAAATTACAAGTATATTTCCCTATACATGAATTCGCATTAATACATATAAACATTGTTACATATTTCTCATATCATTTTAAAATTTTTAGTATGCATATATTTTATCTTTAGTGATTCGTTAATTATCAGAACTTATTTTATGCATTTATGATAAATAACGGATAAATTGCACATATTTTGTAAATGTAATATTTAGTTATTTTATTATCTTATTTTCTTAAATCCAAACATGTGAGGCAACTTTTATTATTATTCCTAGCCCCATTGTCAAATTCAAGCTTGATTGGATAGTCTTTATGATTACTCTAAATTTTACGTACTGATCTCAAATAGTCCAATTGTGAGTTGATAGTTAGTTTAATGGGGTCTCACAATTAATAGGGTTTAAAACTAAAACATATGCCTCTTATTTTTATTTATTTTTCTAAAGAGAAGTAGTTTGCTTCAAGTTTAAGTTGTTCAATTCATTTCAACTTCCTAATCAAATTGCAAATCATTTAGTCTCCCTTCAAACTGAACTAGAGTATAGAAGAATTGCATTTTGTGGTTCAATCCAATTCAATTCAGTTCTCAATTTGGTTTTTCATTTGATTTGGTTAGATCTGATGAATAGCCTTAATAATAATAGATAAATATAAATTAGGCTTAGTCATAAAACATGGCCCAACCATTATTTATGTTAGCTAATGCAAATAGCCCAATTTCTTTATGTAAATACTCCAAGCAACTTGATCTGTGTAAATAGCCTAACTTCTCTATGTAATTCGATAACTTATACAACAGTAAAGAAGTCGGAGATGGGTTGGCAGGTCATGCTGGAGGAAGTTCTAACCGAAGCTATCTTATCCATCACCAATTAATTAAGAATTCTGTAAACCAAGTTTTATAAGCCTTAGAGTCGTGCTCATTTCATAGGTCCGAAGGTTGGATTCTCATCAGCTATAGGGTTGTTGAAGATTTGCCCTCAAATTAAGTGATTCATCTAGTTATGCTTTATCAGGAACATATGGAGTCAGGTCAACAACATTGAAGGTTGGAGATACTCTATACCCTTTAGGCGAGTTAAGCTTCTAGGCATTATTGTTGACCTTTCGAATGATTTTGAACGGTTCATTTACTTGAGAAGACAACTTGTTGACCTTATGGTTGGAAAAGTACTCACTTACATGGATGCCCATTAAGTCACCTATCTTGACGTACATGGCTTTCTTCCGTGATTTCAAAGCTCTTATTATAAGAGCTACTCGAACACCTTATGATGTAGCTTCTAAATCTCTAGTACTTTGTTTGCACCTTTTGAACTTTGATCTTTTGAGGTTGTAACAAAGATCATACCTATGTGAATGGTTCAATTAGTTCCATAGATGACCTCAAATAAAGACTTTCTCGTTGTACTATGTAAAACCTATTTTAAGCAAACTTGATAATAGGTAGATTAAAGGTACAATTGATAAGGTTCTTATAAACTATTGGTTGGAGGAAGGTGCTCAAGGTTTAATTGATGACCTTGATTGAACCATTAGTTTAGGGGCAACAGGACATGCTAAAAATAATTTTATCTTAAGTGTCCTTCATAAGGTCTTCCAAAAGAAGCTTGTGAACTTCGAGTCCGATGGAAGCCTTTATTGGAGAAAACTCCATGTAATGGCACAATAGCCTGTACAAAGAGGTTAGTAATAGATAAAGCATCTTCATTCTTCTAGTAAGGAATGAAATGAGCCATCTTACTAAAGCGATTGTTCAAACAGGTCTACAATTGACTTGGGATTGGTAAGGGTGTATGCTCCATAGGGTTCCTTTTATCCTTTAGTTCTCTTACATGTCATATATCTCTTTAACACCTTATGGACATCCTTTATTATTCATGATTAGAAGAAGTGCTCTTTTAATATCTCACATGTCCTCTTTTCCCTAAAATGACCTACTAAACATCAAGCATAGTCTTCCTGAACTAGCAACCCCCTTATTAAGTTATTGTATATGCATAATTAGCCTTTCTTGAGCAAGCATATTTAGTGCATATAGAATCTTTTAGTTGTAAATCCCTATCTACATTTTGCTACAGTAGACCCAAAATATTCATCTTTACTCAAACTATTCTAGCATAATCCTAAATCTAAGAACCTTCGATATCATAGTTATGATCACTACATGTCACCTAGATTAGGCATCTATCGCTTTGTTAGCACTTTCTTTCTTGTACTTAATCACATAAGAGAAGGTCTTTAAGAACTTGATCCATTTGGCTTACTGACGTTACAACTTCTACTGACCTTATAAGTACTTCAAAGACTCATGGTTAGAATAGATCACGAACTATGTAACATGTGTTACCTTTAAATGGTGACACGTATCTACCATATACGGTACAATGTGGCATACTGTCAAGCCACCATATGGTAGTATGAATTGGTGACATATGGGAGCAATAAGCTTGCCATGTATCGATTAAGGTCAACCTTTGACTTACTCTATCTCTTGCCACCTTCCCTAATTATAAGCAAAGTTATTGAATGCACAAAAGTCAAATTTCAAAAATGGCAAGTATACTGCCTAGTGTACTTGTATTTTTTTATCCGATTTTATCCACTATTTTTTTTTTTTTTGCACAAACGATCCTAAAAAGGAAAAAGAAATAAAGAGAGGATAAAGAATATTCTTAGGATATATATGTACATATATATTGCACCCGGGTTTGTTTTGGTAAAATTGGAATATTCATGCAATACACCAATAGATAATTAATTGGGAGTTGCATGAACATCTTTTAAGATATATTGGTACTCTTAATTTCCTAAAAAGCAAAAGAATTCATGCATAAACTGGAAAAGAACGGGATCACATCTAAAGACTAAAACATACCCATTTGAGCAAGATTTTTCTCCAATTTAGATATTTTTTGGACTACAATTCTAACTTGGGGATATAAATAGGACTCCTCTCTACTCATTCATTATTTGATCACATCTAATATCAACACTTAAGGATCACATATTGATTATTTTTATGATGTTTATTTTTGCCTCACACGCTTTAACAACTGTGTATGAGAAAATAAAAATACATGAAAAATTGAAAACGTTCTTTTCTTTGAATGTTAACAAGTGTCTCGAGACATCTATCAATATATATATATATATATATATATATGCATATGTATGTATGTATGTATATACATATATAATATTTCATTCATAATGTATTGTTTGATTTACCATTTTCCTTCTTTGTCAAGACAAGAATGATATAAATTACAAAATTTTACATGACTTATTTTTTAACATTGTTAAATCGACTTATCCATATTGTATTTCAGTGTTAGTGAAGTATAGGTTCGTAGGGTGAAGCAAAAATGACAAGTTACTTTAAGATATTTTAAGTTGGACAAAAGACATAAGTATTATGTACAGCGTTGACATAAGCATTACATAAGAATGAAGCCTTATAGGAGTCTAATGGTGATGATTCAATCAAGCAAAAGGTTGCAAATTGAGGCTCTAGAAGAGAGGTTTCTAAACTTATATTCCTACTTAATTAATGTACCATTATTTTTTATTGATAGCCCTTGTATCAATGGTTGTGCAATGATTCTTCATTAATAAGCCATACAAAGCAATAAGTTCCCCAAGAGCGTATCTATGGCTATCCCTTATCCACAGCTTTCTTTCATAGGTTTCCCAAGTGGCTAAACCCAGCAACAACAACCTTCTCTAAACATATACCTTGCATCCTAGGTAGCCAATTGTAGCCATAGCCATCTCGTTTTCATATCAATGACTCCCTCGCCCTATCCATAGCTTCCTCAATTGCTAGTAGTCCCAATAGCTTAAACAATATTGTTACTAGCCCCACCATGTCTATATCGTTATAATCACCAATCAATTTCAATACTGCTTCCTTGTAACACTCCTGCTAATCATGTTAGAGGTATTAGACCAACTAAATAGTTTTTTCTTTTCCTATCAAAGTATTTGCAATGCCTATTTTATTTTATTTGTACTATGGTATGTGTATATTTTATTTGATTTTTTAGATTTTATAGTACATAACTCATCGATGATTTAATGATTTATCTAGATCAATTCTCATATTTATTTAGCAATTACTTAATTAAGTTTTAATATTAATATTATATTTATTTATATTCATTAATGCTATATGAATTGCATAGATTAATATTTTTCACTAAATTAAGAAAATTTTCTAGAGAAAATACATTTGAACATTTATTAACAAAAAAACATTGGGTAAGCAGCGACCCATCACCACCTTTTTGCAGTGTAGGTTATGAATATTGAATAAATACATAATAATTAGTAATTTATATTTGGATAAAATTAATCTATTAATTACTTATATATATTTGTTTCTAATAGCGTGCAGTTAGTTATATATGTATTGCATTATAATGAGTAATGGAAAAGATATTTATTGTTGTAATTTCTGTAATGTATAGCCTTAATATAGTAATTTTGTAGATGGACACTTGTAAACATAGTATTAACTATGGATCAATCGAGGTAATATAGGTACTAATGATTACCTTTTGTGAGATTTACATAATATTGTGTGGAAAGTTTCTACAAACAGGTGTTTGAGTTTTCCGATAGATAAGGCTCACTATTACAGTTTTTGTATTCTCCATTAATTTCTCCAACGAATACTAAGTTTGTGGCTGAAAATTTTATAAATACGGCATTAGCTATGCATCATTGTAGGTTATATTTATATAGATACTAAAGATTACCTTTTATGAGACACACACAATATCGTGTGGAAAGTTTCTACAAACAGGTGTAAGAATTTTCTGGTAAATAAGGCTTATTATCTAGTATTTGCTTTCTCCATTAATTTCTCCAATAAATACTAAGTCTGTGGCTGAAAATCTTGCAAAAGGTTTATTTATACAGGGATGTAAATGTATTACCAAAGAGATCATACCAAAACAAAGCTAATAGTTTCGAAGTTCTAGAGTGAAATTTAGATTTGGCCACTTGGCTCCTTATACTTTGTAAAATGCACAGCCATAGGAGATTTACAGGGTGCATTTCCCCTTGTTTTGGTCCTATTAGCTGTCATCTTTCATATTTTCAGCCACAGCCACTTTTTTAGCATCACTCGTTTGCATGCCATTTCGTGTTTCCTCCTAAGCACAATCTCCGAATCTCTTTTCCAACATCTCCATATTTTGATTGCTATACATGATATGGTAAAAGACATGACAGCTAGTTTTGGCACCTGCACGAATTGTTTTGGTCAATATTTTATATATTATTCATCGACTTTCTATTTATAGTAACAGATGCTCTCTCTATCTTTCACACACACACACACACACATCAGAAAAAGATGAAATACGACACAATACTAGTATTGTCAATAACACAAATCATTTTCTAGGTAAGCTTGGTAAAATACGAATTTCCATCTTATTATTGATTAAAGTGAAATTAACTAAGAAACACCCTAGAAAGAGATGCCAGTTGATTCTTCCTTTAGGACAAGAGTACTTCTTCCATTCCAACTCTTGGCAATGGTGTGTTGTATGCAGCAGAATAAAATAGAGTCCTACTTTCAAGAGACAGTTCAAGTTTTTCCCAAAAAAAAAAAAGGAGGATGACTATCCAAAACAATGAAGGTGTGATAAACAGCACAAATGGGAGATATAGAAGAAGGAACAGCATCACTAACGATGGAAAGGCAGGAGGAGAGGACACACTCGAAATGGTGATGGCATCCATGGATGATTCGGGTTATCTGGAGCAGCAGGGACAGATAAATGAAACAAATATCTACTTCTGTAGATATGATGCAGCCTTTTAGCTCTTGTATCAGATGAACATCATGTCATTGCTAATCCAGAGGGGGTGAAGCTGCTTCTGAAATGATGCAATTCAAACATTATGTTAAAAAAAAAAAAAAAATTGTAATTTGCAATTAATAGTACATATTTCACATAAGGAAGATGACAGCTAGAGTTTATCATGATGAAATTCAATATTGTTGGTTCTTTGGAAATTTACGCCATGATGAAGTAATTAAGCTGCTTTAAATTAGGCGTTGACCAAGGGGTAGCTTGTTTACTTTGACCATCTCTTTACTCATGAGCTGTCAAATTCATTTATTGTACATCCACCGCCTAGAATTGTAACCGCCCATCAACATTATAAAAGGGACCTACATGTACTTCAAAATATATGTTGAATAAAAGATAAGGAAAAGGTTGTGGCAGAGTCAGTAGTTTCTTTCAATTATTATAGCACTTTGCCCTTTACACATCAATATCATATTGATTTCACCCTTCTCTTTCTCAATACATGAAATCATGGAAAGAGCATAATATTGGAATGGACTTTCACAATGTACAGATCGCTTTTATTGCTTGGGAATTTGTCCCTTTTGAACGAGATTACTAGGGTTAAAATTTTGTCGACACTATTAAAGTAACGAAATCCTCCAGCACTTTATCAATTGACCTCTTGTACCATGCATCAGTTTGTTTATCATTGTGAGGCAACATGTGTATAAATGAAGCCTTGTTCCTAATAGTGTTACACATAAGATAAATGATTATAAATGAATTCAAAATCTAAATAACTCTCATATGCTCTAAAGAGTCTTGGCTTCCTTTTGATAAAGTCTCTTGCCAATAAATAAACTTTCAACAAGATTTTAAGCTACAAACTTGATAGAATAACTAAAGAGGGATAAAAAGACTACGTTGATGGACCTAAATCAAGGGAGAAATTAAAGGCCTCATCCTATATATTTTTTACTCAACACTCCAATCATTGAATCTCAAAGATAATAAATACACACACATATACATATGTCATGTATAGCCGAAACCATTTCATAGGTTGATCAATATTTACTACCTATATGACAGAGATCGTTTTATATGTTCATTAAAATTGCTTTTTTGAAACTTGGAGGGGTGTATGATTAATATCTTTTGACAAGTACCAATGTAAAAAGTGACTGAATTGATTACCTAAATAGCTAGCGAGAAAGATGGAAATGGACAACTATGGTCATTCATATTTATATGGCAGTATGATTTGTAAATAATTATATCTTTGCAATTTATAAGATAAACATTTTACTACGTTAGGATAGAAAATGTGTGTGTGTATATATATATATATATATGTACCCATGTAATCACGGTTTGGAGGGTGCATGTAATATAACTAACTCGCTATATGTTACATAAATTATATAGCTGCTTTTTCGTTATATCAATTATAGTGCAAGACTAAGCAAAATAACTAGAAAACTTTTAGAAACATTTATAGAAATAAGCTCTGAATGGGTTAAATTTTGTTAACATATGTGCTTGTGTAGCGCTCGATAACACTTAAGAGGGAATTGTTTGAAATATATTAATGTTAATAACATATGAAAGAGAAGTTTTATATGGTTATTTCACTTTTGTTACAAGTATAATATTTATGTACAAGCTTACAATGGCATATATACATTTATCCTTGTCTAAGCAGTGAGACTAGTCACCACTATAGGGCATGTATTACACGTTTAACAGTGTTTGACACTGCTACGTAAGCTGGCGATTAGATTTCATTAGTTCTATCCTATAATTTCTTTGAATTTATGAGATAGTTGTTAGTTATTTGAATATATTTGAAAAATTATAACTTTTGTGAAACCCGTAATGATTTAAATGTGGCTGAGAAGATATATCTTCTCGACTAGAGTTCAAGTATTGCTGTTTTATGGAAGGTGAAGATATAAAAGACAAAAATTATGAAAAAGAAACCTACTATCATGACCCGTATGATAGCATAGTAGTAACAGACTGTCATGTACTACTTCAAAGTAATTAATTACTATCTTCTTACTCTTTAATTACTTCCAAGAGTACATGAAGCATCATTCCTAGAACAGCTATAGAGTATAATTGATAATATGACATAGAATAAAAGTCTTATTATAAAATATAAAATACAAAACTTGATATAGGAAGTTAATAAGTCTCTCTAAATACTAAATATTATAACCCACTTGTAGATAAAGTACTTAAAATACATGCCAATTATGAAATTTATAATTTCTTCACACAGTCTCATGGCCTGCTTCTATCTTCCTAATTGCTCACCAACAGCTCAAATCTTCCTGAATGCAATCGGTAAGACTCCTATAAAAGGTTTGAACTATCGAAGTATAAGCCATAACTAGCTTAGTACGTAATCTACTCATACCACCTTTTAAGCAAAACAAGTAAGTTATCATACGTATGATATGCAATCAATCAATCAAACATATGCAATAATACACATAGCTAACTGGTATTTGACATGCAATCTAGGGTATTTGCTTCCCCCTCCACTGCCTCCTTGCGTACCCCCCTACTAAACCTTAGGTTGAGGATCCATAATTCTACTAGTGCTTAAGTGTATAAATTTAGTGTAAAAGTCCCTTGGCATATCATCCTTGGCTACTACAACAAAATAGTCGTAGAATCACAATTTTTGTTTGAACACTTACCTATGTCATCATAGTGATTAAGAGATAATGCCCCTTGATTGGTTTTAGGAGAACCGAATGAGTAATATTCTCCTTGACCTCACGATAAAACCAATCTCTTGATTGCTTAGGAGAACTAAATGAAATATATTCTTCCTAGAACTAACATAATCATAGGAAGATTGATCTTCTAGTTAGCCGAGGGAATCAAATGAAATATTTACCAAGACTTAAATATAAGTCACAAGAGAAAAATCTCTTGATTGGTCTTAAGAAGGCACAAATGAAATATAATTACAAAATGAACACCTTCCTTGACCATCAAATGACCAAGGACTGCTTAGCCTCCAGATGAATGCAAACCTAAGATAAAAGAATGGATACGCCCCCATCTAGTACATGATCATTATCAAAGTTACTTAGTTTGTAAAACATGGGGAAGGTTCTCACCTTTCCATTCCCTGTATGACAGTCATGGTAGAAAGCAAGTTTATGCAGTATGCTATGTATACTCATTTTATGCTTACATTACAATATGCTTAAGATTGATTCATAAGTGATCAACCAAATTATTTGACATTCATATAAGAACACATGACATTACAATCATCAACTATATTATGTTAAATAACTTATAATATTTTTGCAAGCAATTCAAACAAATTAAGTGCAAGCACTTTCCTGATACCCTAAACACAAACCAGTTAATATATATATTTAAAGTGCTATTAACTACAATCACAAACAAGTAATACTCATCGTAGATACTTACCTAACCATCTCCTATTACTCATCGTTATAGTCTTCGGGTAGCTCGAAGTCACAATCACCTAAAAGAACACAATAAGAAGTAAATACTATATATATATATATAAGATTTCCTTTGTTTGCTATAGTCTTATAGTTTTATGAAGTCTTTTAGTTAATTTTGTCATGTTCGAATCATTCTTGTTGTTTCATGTCCATAGTCCAATTTGTTCTTGTGTTCGGGTTTTTCGATCCTGATATTAGGTCCTCGTTATAATTTAAATAGTCAAGGTAAAGAATATGTCCAATATGTCTAAGAGTCATATGTCAAAGTTGCTCATATGTTCAAGGTCATGGGGGCTTGATAATAGTCCCTAGTTAAGTATATGTTATAATGATTTAGACATGAAACTTTGGTATTACTATTTAGGCATGAATTTGTTTACTTATTTCTTATAAGTTTCATATTATGTTGTTTTGAAAAGAAGCATAATCTTTTAGTCGCAATATTTTAGAGATGTTTTACATATTGGATTCAAGAATGAAATAAGCGGTATTTTGATAAAAATAAAGGTTTCCTTTTTGTAGAAAACATGTTTTTTAGCTCTTTGGAGACTTTTATACTCAAGATGGGTTTTCAAAGGGAATAAAACAGATTTTGGTAAAGATATCTGTTTTTAGGGTGTTCTTTCTATAAAACACATCCTTTAGCTAAGAAAAGCTTTTACTTATCATTAGTTTTGTTTTGAAAAGTAGTTGATAAAGATAAGATTGAAATTTATTTGAAATAGAGTAGTAGGTGAAAAGCATTTGGTTTGTCATAAGCTCGGTTTGAAGAGATTTTTAGAGAAAGATCGTAAAAATGAAATCAATCTTGAAAAACTTAAAAGTTTTGTAAAATGACATTTGTAGGAAACCACATAATGATAACTATAACATCCTATCAAGTTGTCAAATTTTACCTTGGACATATATATACTTTCATTAGGAAAAATTATAGTGTAGAACATGGTCAATAGATGACAATGTTTTAGACCCTTAAATGTGTGAGATTCAAATGGTGTTAAGGCTTATATCTTTTAGCTTTTGGTTATTTATTGGAAGACAACATTCAATATTACGCTCATATGGTTGTTCATATATAGTATATAGTTGATATAAAACTTAGATGCCATTGCGTAATTTTGTGTAGTAATAAGAATTTACACTCACATCTCATTAAGTCACATAGATATAGATATGCTCAAACCTCTATAAATTGTTATATTTTGTAAGTCCTGAGGTAAGGACACTATTCAAGTTCGTATAGTTAGAGGGGCTAAACTATTCCTATTTAAATAAAAATCACACTTAGAAAATTATTCACTTGTTTCTATATTGATGGCACACCTTGTATCCATAAAAGAACTCTATTAAAGGGTGCACTTGCAACACTTTCTAAAATTCAATAAGAATGGAGATTAATTTTTTTTCTATAAAATGATTTTGGGTTCTTAGTCAACTTTCTAAAGATTAAAAGAATAAACTTTTATCTTCTCATTATATATTATATCAATTGAAATTTAATAATCAATTTATTAGAAAAATCGAATTAATGTTCAAAACTTGTATCGGTTCTATTAATGACAAATGTAGATCATAAAAAGAATTTAAACGAAAATGCAAAGTTATACGGAAAGAACAACATAAAACAAGATAAGTAATCTATGATTTTTAAAAGATGTCTCTGTAAGATTGTTTGATGAGTAATGTTACAAAAAAAAAAAAAAAAAAAAACCATTTTCAGTATATAGAATTACGTCAATTATTTAATAATACTAATTCGTTTCCCTTACAATAACTGTATAAAAAACAAGAGAGTTAAAACATCAAACAATGTGAAAAACACGTTATTATATACTGATGTTTCATGTGATAAGACTAGAACTATTGTACTATTTACAATGTAGTTACCTTTTATGGTATGATTACTAGAAAGTAAATACCATATAAAGAAAATTCATTTAGTTACGTCTTATTATTGATAATTGAAATTTAATTTATTAGATATTGCGGAAAGAAAAAAGTAAAAGAAAATGAAAACCATTTAATGTGAGACAAATATTAGTTGTAACTTAAAAAATTAAAATGCCTAAAGTTTGATTTAAATCCATGACCTCATGTTTATAACAAATGTAACTAACCACTTAGCTACACTTAGCATTTTATAACAATTTTCTTTAAAAAATATATAACATAATATATTCATTTTCCTTTTAAGAAAAGTTTAATAATTAAATTTTTTTTTTGAAGCTTGGAGGGGCTAGAGCCCTTTCTAGCTTCCCTTTGGGTCCATCTATACTCCAAAGTCCACAACCATACTAAGCATGTGATGTTGCTAGTTTCAATCAACTAATTCAGGGCTCAAGTCAATACTCTTTGAATTAGGCTAAACCTTATAACACGGTTGTGAAAGTTAGTCAAAATAACCTTGTAAAGTTTGTTTCATAAAATTAGGAATAAAATGAATTGATTTTATTATAAATATGGAACAGTGATTTCAATCATTATTTATCAAAAACTTGCATACTAAGTTTTGATAGATATAACAAAACTTTAGAGATAGACTATTTAACCTGTTAAATCAATAGTCATAAATGAAAATATGTTGTTGAGGTGTGTTTATGGTTTTACGATATATATCATAGGTGTGTTTAGACATGTATATTTTATTCATTTAAAATAGGTGAATTATACCCATAAATATGAAAATTGGTATGGAACTAACAAAGTAATTGTATGAATGCTTGTATATTGCATTAACATCTTAGGAATGTAAGCTATTTTCTTTTTATGTTTTTTTTTTTTCATCTTAGGAATGTGAGCTATTTTCTTTTTATGTTTTTTTTTTTGGTAAAAAAAAAACATTCAAAAGAAGAAAGAGCCTCATAAACATTGAAAAAGCTAGCCTGGCAAAAAAGGAACATCTCTTGACCGCCATGTTAGCACCATACTTCAATCATAGTTAGAGTCTAATATAACAAAGTTCAACAACACTAAAGGAAAACAACATGAAACCATAAGCGGTTGACTTAAGTCCTTCTTTAGCCATAGCATTTGTAAGTTGATTAGCTTCACGCCTAATCCTTCATAAAGAAATATTGTAAAAGTGTCCAAACAAAGATAAGCATTGTTTAACTATAA
The DNA here is from genome assembly GCA_024138015.1 of Lumnitzera littorea. Classification (NCBI taxonomy): domain Eukaryota; kingdom Viridiplantae; phylum Streptophyta; class Magnoliopsida; order Myrtales; family Combretaceae; genus Lumnitzera; species Lumnitzera littorea. The sequence goes on from JAMXBB010000008.1 coordinate 16,524,617, forward strand.
ACAAATCTGAATGGCCATTTTGGCACCTTATCTTAACAAGGTCAATGGCATTAGAGCTATCAAATTCCAGAATAATTTTCTTCCATCCATTATCCTTTGCCAGTTGCAATCCCAACAACAACGCACCAAGTTTAACCTCCAACTTTGCAAAGCCTATTCTTTTCCTCCAAACTCCACCCCATATACGACCCTTATGATCATAGCCAATTGTTGAAATGGTAGAGTTGGTTCCCCTCCAATATATGGCTCCATCATAATTCACCTTAGTGATACCCTTTGGTAGTTTCACCCACTTATTAGTGAAGCAAATACCTACATTCCCACTCTTCTCTCTTCTCTTTATAACCTACCACTTATGTAACTCTTTTTAAACCAAGCTTAACCAACTTCTATCCTATTAGAATGATGTGAAGCTACAATCATTTCGTTCACGCTAAATACCATACAACATGAATAAAAAATACAACTCTTTAGGATAGGTTCTCTTAGTCTAGGGGATCTTCTTCATATTAGCATTACACCTAATCCATTTTGTAAAGGAAGAAAGATTAGTGGCAACTGGCAAATCTCTCCACCATAGCTCCTTCCATGCTTGGTTGATCACTTTGCATCACAGGAATAGATGTTGCAAATTTTCGTCTTGTTGATTATAGAAAACACAAAGCTTATCAACCATAATTCCTCACTTACAAAGATTGTCCCTTGTCGAAAGACCATCATGAATAATCCTCCATACCAGATGTTGAATGCGGGCTATAGTTAGGGCCTTCTAAACCTAGTCCCAACACCCCTCTAACCCCTTAGCCTCCTCAATACCCTATAGCATTTTATAAATAGTCCACATCTACATTTCACTACTTGGGTCATGTGGCCACAACATATCATCCTTAAGATCATCAAGGCTCTGACTCCCTAAAGCTGGGTCAAGATTACCAAGGAGGTTCTTAATGCTATCTAGTATAAGAAATCCCAACTTATCTTCTTCCCACATCCTGCTTTGATCCTAGGCATTAACAACTTGTACAACTTCACCCCGATTAACGAGCAGACCTATTAGTAGACAACATATGAGCTTGTGTTTGTTCCACTTATCTATCCAAAACTTTGCATTAGCAATCTTATTAAGCGGTAGCTAAGCATGTTCACCCAGCCATTCACATTGCTTGTGGAGCATTCTAAATGTATTAGAGCCTCACTTGATTTGGAACTAATGACCATGAAGCTTGTACTTATCCTATACTAGCATGGTCTAAAGATGCTTCCTCCTCTTTATAGTCCAGGCAAGCTTGATAAAGTTGGCTCTAATTCTTCAGCAGAGATCATAGATACCCAATCCCTTTTGTTCCTCTGGTTGCTTGAGCTTTCTCCATGTTACCCAATGCATCTTCCTTCCTCCTTCCACACTTCCCCTAATGAAGTTTATATAGAGGAGTTCCAACTGTGAACAAACCTTTCACAATAAAGGCAACATTTGTGAGTAATAATTCGTGATACTCTCTAAGAATGAATTAACCAAAATTTTCCTTATTGGAGCCAAGAGAATTTTCCCTTTCTACTCGGAAAATTTCTATCTGGTCTTCTCTAAGAGAAAAGAGAAGTTTGCTGTCTTTAGCTACCCTTCCATCTTGATTGGCACCCCCAAATAATTACCTAATGCCACATTAGAGTTGATGCCAAGCATATTGCATATTCTTTCTTTTAGCTGTGAAGGAGCATTATTAGAAAAAACCGTATAAGATTTACTATGGTTTACGTTTTGACCGGACATAGAACTAAATGTGTTCATGACTTGAAGCATCACCTTAGCATTGTCTTCGGATGCTTCCCCCATAAGAACAATATCATCTGCAAACAGGTACGATAAAGGGATGGACGAATATCTAAATTGAATAAGCTTCCATAATCCTTAATCTATAAGTTCCTGAATACATCTACTCAAGATATCCATAGCAATAATAAAGAGGTATGGCAACATTAGGTCACCTTGGTGCACCCCTCTACTAGGTTGAAACACATTCGACATGGCTCCATTAAAAACAATATGCCGAATATAGGTTGCTAAGCAAGAGTCGACCAAGTTAATCCATGAATCTAGAAAGCCAAATAATTGCATATCATGCCTTATAAAGTCTTATTCTAGTCTATTGTAAGCTTTTTCAAAGTCTAACTTGATGAGCATCTATGAACTCTTTCCCTTCTTCTTCTTTTTCAAAGGGTACATTGCTTCTTAGAAGATGATCACATTGTTAAGGGTGGATCTACTGGAGACAAAACTTGCTTGTTTTGGGCTAATAAGTCACGGGAGGTGAGGTCTAAGCTGGTTGACAAAAATTTTTCCAAGCACTTTATATAAGGTAGTACATAGGCTAATAGACCTAAAGTCCTTATGCTTATTCACCTCCTCTTTCTTGGGAATCAAAACTATAAGTGTTTGACTAATATCCTTGGACTTGATATTACATTTGACATGGAGATCTTAGGTTTAAATCTCCCTATAGGTACAAAGTGTGATATCTCATAAATCAGCAATCAATACATGAATATCTGAATATTATGACAAAGTCTTGTCATTGTATGATTAGGGTCAATAGTTGATTTAGGGTATTCAGAAAAGTAAACCGATTAGGCTAGAAACTTATAAGAAATATGATAACCCTAGTTAAGAAATTCTCGTACATTTTGAAATCAATAATATAATAAGATATCAAGAATATAATCAAAATAGTGAGAATTTACTTTATATGAGCCACTAAAATCGCATTTAAGGCAACTATATTCAAATTTAGTATATTTGGGAAAATTTATCCGATTGAGCCTAAACTTTATAACCAGAATAGAAAAGTTAGTTGAAGTGACTTATAAAATTAGATTTAAAAAATATTGACCTAAAATCCCAATTTTAGACTTAAAAGTGAGATTACTCAATATAATGTAAAAATGATCAAAACTCCTAAAACCGAGCTTAGAATGTGACAAGCACTTAGAGATAAGTTAATTAGATTATAAAATGAAATAATATAACACAATATGTTATATGAGTATATGTATATTTTTATGAGTATACTCGATACATATAATAAATATACCCGTAAATTAAATTGAAATTATATAATTATATATAATAAGTAATAAATTCATAAAATTAAATAGGAAATACACTTTAAAATAAAAGACATGCTAGAAACAAGATTACATGTATATAATTACTCATTACGTATAGATACATATTCGTATATTAATAAAATCATTAAATACTAACATAAAATACCAAAATACCCCAAAATATCATCTAAAAATTATAAGAAATAAGAAACAACTTAGAATATGATTAAACTAAATGTGGAGCAACTTAAAAAGGATAAGTAGCTGTATCAAAAGTAAATTTATGAAAATTTGACACCTTATGCTTGATTTTTACACTTGTAAATGGGGGAAAAATTGCTTAACAATTAAGAAAAAAATTCTAACCGACCTAAAACACTATAAATAGAATACTAAGACTTAGATTTCACATTTTAGCAATCAGAAAAACTTAAGAAAAATTTTAGAAAATTTTGAAATAAAAAAAAAAAAACAAAGGATCAAGCCTATCTAGTTTATAGACCAAATCTTAATCTACTGTTGTACTCTTCAACCACCACATAGGACCACTAGTGCCTAGGCCTTTTAACCACCCCTTATCACCCGACAGCTACTACAGCATTGATAGACAAGTTGATCAAATTTTTTCCTTGTTTTTGCTTAATTTTCTATAAATATTAGATTAATTCCAAAAATTATGAAAAAATGTGTATCTAGATTATTTTAGATATATGTTAATGCAGTAATTTTATTTTTGTAAAATTAAGATTTTTTTATATACTTGCTTAAGAAAGTCATTATTCATCTGAATTTTAATGTTCAAAATAAATACCCTAATACGATATATATTTAATTACTCTGTAGCCATATTTTTAATTTAGATGCTTTTCATATTTGATGTAATTTTTTGCCTTAAAAATAGCTAGAAATAGCTTTTTTATAAAATTAATTGATGGGAATGATAAATACTGACTTTTGGTAAATTATAATGATGTTAGGATATATTAGAAATAATTTTGTATGAAAAGAATAATATTTGTTTAATTAAATGCAATTTAAAGGTAAAATTATAACTACGAGCACTAAGGCGATGAACTCGATAGCATAGAAGCATATACTGACTGAGTTCACCATATTTTTAGGAGTTTATAGAAATTTTTGGAGAATTATTTAGTGACTTGAGCTATTTATTATAAATTTACATAATACAATAGCTTAAATTACGAACTAAGAGTCACTTTTAATAATAATAGGCTAAAATGTGATAAATATTAAAATAAAAACTATATATATACGTGCTAGTCAGATTAGGAAAAAATGAATTTTTAATATATTTAATGATAGTTTTTACAATCGGGGTACTTATTAGAATCAGATAATACTGATATTATTATGTTATATTAACAAATTATATAAAAATATAGTTCAATTACATAAAATGAGTAATATGATAATACTTATTATGGGCATGTATAAGTATACTAGAAATTCAAAATACCTTTTAGAAGTTATATCTCGAAATAGAACCCCTCGTACGTATTCTTAGATATGTATGAACCCAATAACACTACTTTCATTAGAATTTGACGATCTTAGATAATATAACTTATATTTCTATAATATTACGAGAATTTATGAACTACGATAACTTGATTGTAATTAAAATGTAAATTAACTGATTAATAGTACGTTTCTATATGATCGAAACGATATATTATACATAATAGTATAACTACGTATATTATCGATACTTAATAACTTAACTTATTATAATAAGACTATATCTCATTATATAAGGAAAATAATAATATACTTTAGATATATATATATATATATATATAACTATTTAGCAAAATACAAATAGAAAGAACTTTAACGTCTTTGTAACTCTTATGAAAACTAAATGTGAACTTTGTATATATATAGGGCCCTCTAGTGAACAAGGTATTGATGACACGAGTCTTCCATAATGAGCGTCAAGACAGATAAGTGGGATTAATGATTTATAGCATTTTGGGGTATTATTTTAGAATATCTAGAGATTTTGGTATATATTTACTTGTGATTGTAGTTAGCTGTATGTGTGTATGTAGCGCTTGTGTTTGAGATTCAATTTGTTATGGTGGGAGCTGAGCTCTATGTTATGGTTATTCTATGAATATTATTATGCTTAAATTAATTAAGTTTAGTTAATCACCTTAAAAGTAAACTAACTTAAAATTCAGCTTAACACTTAAACTGATATGCATTGCAACCCATTAGGGGTAACAGTTAGGATTCTCGAGCCAAATACGGACTCCCTTCGATGAGGATAGTCGAAATTGTCCGTTTTCCCACCTTTAGTCGGATTAAGTAATAAGAGAGAAGGTCGCAGCAAGGTTGGGAGCCATAGTTTGAAAGTGGTCATGGGAGAAGGGTGCTTTCTATTACACAAGCCCTAGTTTGGTTTCAATTTGCGAGCGTACAATGTTAATCTCCTCAATTCAAATTAGAGTGGACAAAATTTCTTTAATCTCACGATGGACTGGACAACGTCATGTAATAGCATTTGTTTGTATATGTATTGTATTTAACTAACTTAGTTGAAAACCTTGTTTGTGATATGCTGGATGCATACTTCTATCTTTACCTTCACTTATTGAGTAAGTTGTCACTCATTCTCCTATAATTTGTTTTGTAGGTTCTAAATGGATCATAAGTACCTACTTAAAACCAAAGCACTAGCAAACTAGGATGAGGAGTATGGCGTAACAAGGAATGGTTGGTTATGCTCCTTAGTATTGACTTTCTTAATTTTTAAGGAAACTACACAACACTCTTAAAGGGTCTTTGTAGTTTACAATATTCTAGTCTATATATGAAATAACAAGTACATATGAGATTTACTACCACTTTTTTATGAAGTCAAATTACATGTCTATTTTTGATACAAATTATTTCAAAGGATTACTTTATAGGTTTATATCAAACAAGTATTGAATTGAACGCTTCAAAGGGGTAGAGTTAAGTACATCTGGTGTGAAATAGATTTAAGATAGCAACTGTAAGACCTACAATCAAGTATTCAGGATTCAATTCGTAAAATTTAGGATAATCAAACAAATTGTTCGATCCAACCCAAATTTTACAATAAAGCTAGGATTATTAGTAAATGCGACTCCGTAAGTTCGAATTTAAGAAAATAAGTAATAAAATAAGAGAATATAAAATTTCCAAATTTTAAGTATATTACTCGTTACTTATCAAAAATACGTAAAATGCATTTCGATAACTAATGAATTGTTAGAGATAAATTATATGCACACTAAAAATGATAAAATAACTTAAATAATATTTAGGAGTATTTATTTATACCATATATGTATTTACATGTAGGTAGAAATACGCATAATTACTTAAAATACATGAATGTATGAATAATTAAGGAAAAATCAAGAAAAATAGAGAATGATCCAGATTAAGGTCGTGGTAGCTGGGGAAAGGAAGAAAAAAATTAGCCAATCAAATTAACATAACAAAAAAGGCAATTTAGAAGAAGATAAGGTAATTGTCTAATTAAATTAATTTACAATAATTCTCTAACACCTCTATAAATACCCAAAAAATTACAGAAACTCATTTGGTTAGTTTGAAACCTTAGAAAATTGAGAGGGTAAAAAATTTGAGAGAAAATTAGGGATTTCAAAAAATTAGCAAAAATATATGCAGTTAGGACCTTAAAAGAGATCCCCAATCTGACGAGCACCTAGGAGTGGATGGCCACCACTATCACATAGTGGTGGCAACGCCTAGGTTAGCCGACAAGGCCTTGGTGGCTAGAGCTACTAGTTCTGGTAAGTCCAATTTTCCCCCCGATTTTACATATTTTGTTAAAAATATTAAATACGATTAGAAAATTTTGTAATTTGGTATTCTGGAATATTTTTGTATGTAGTTTTTAGGAAAAATATTATTTTAATGAAAATATGTTTCGTAATATATCATCTTTAAGAAATCTCACAAACCCAAGCTTTGTTCGGTTTATAAATAAATTATCTTAGGGGTGTAATTTTGAGCTCAAAATTTTTGTATAGATTAATTAGGAGTTATAAAACATTTCTATGAAGCTCTTTTTCAAAAATTAATTTTCTAAATTTTTAGGCCTTAAAATGATGCATAAAATAGGTAATTTAGGGTTAATTAAATAAGTAATTACTGATTTAGTGAGTAATTATATGTTTAAGGATGTTGAAATCTGATGCAATGTGATATTTGTGGTATTTGGTTGTTAGATGCAATTATTAGGATATTATGTAGTAAATAAGTAATAGGAAAAATAGTAAATTTTAAGTTAATTTTGCAAATTGGGGTAATTGGGTATAAAATCTGATTTGGGATAAATTTAGATATTTTGAGATGTTAATTGATGTTGGGAGCTGATATTTGGAATGATAGAAATATTATATGTGTATTATGTTCATAATAGGTAATAATACATAATATGATAAATTGGTAATATAATAAATAGAAAATATTAGAATAAAAATTGATATTATATTAATAATAGGAATATATAATAAATTTGGTAGGAAACTTAAATTTAGGTATTTATATGAAATATACAAAATTTTCTCACATCAGGAATAAATTCGGTATACTAATAAGGGTTTAAGTGTATCAAAAGAGTATAATACCGATTTAGGATTAAAAGTGATATTTAGGATACTCAAGCTTAATGTGATGAATTTCGCATTTGTGTTCAGATCGCATTTTTAGGGTTTATGTATAATACTCGTGATTAAAATTGATTTAAAAACCTAAGCCGGAATCAGATTTAGAAACCAAACCTTAAGCTAACTTAGGATGAATTAATAATAATTAATATGTATATGGGAAGAATTGAGTTAAATCATAACCTAGAATATATATATATATATATATATCATTAAGATATAAATACTAAAAATGTATTTATATTATAATTATAAGATATACAAAGACGAATCAACTTGCGATTAGCTGAGTGAGCGACCAAAGATACTAGGTAAGTTAGGATTAATAGGTTACTGTATTTCAGAGTACTAAATTGTAGTACTTGGAGGCTTAACATTGTACATGATTATGCTTATTAGATAATTAACTGTGAACATGTACTTATTTATGAGTTTGAAGATATGATTCTGATTGATGTCTCAGCTTATATTTATGTGATTTATTGAAATGATTGATCACCCTAAATTGGACCTAATCAAATAAATAACCTGTAAATATTAATCGAACCTGCATAACAACCTAGTAAGGGAAACCTAAGATTCTCCGGCCAAATACTGATCCCTTCGAAAGGGATAGCATTAGATAGCATAATTGGTCTTGTCTTCATCCTTAGTCGAACTAAGTGACAGGTAAGGAGGTCATAATAAGGGTGAAGTTAATGGTTAGAAGGTAGTCGCAGAAGGAGTGGTGTCTCCATTACACAAGTTTAGATTTGATTATGAGTTATTGCATTAACAGAAACTCCTTAGCTCGGATTAGAGCTGTACAATTTCTCTAATCTTACAATGGACTAGACAACGTCATGCGATGGTATTTGCTTGTACATGTATTGCACCTAATAATTTGGTTGATAACCTTATTTGTGTTTACTGTATGGTTTTAAGTCTCCGTCCCTACTTACTGAGATGTGCTTGTTCATATCTCTATAGACTTTGTTGTAGGTGCTAGCTAGGAAGCGGCTTACAATTACCTTGAAGTTAGCAACTGCTGGACCTTGGGAGTAAGGATATAAACTGAAAACTGGATATACTCTCAAGTTTAGATTTATGTTTAGAGCTTTTAGTATTACTTTACAAATTACTTAAGTAGATTATGTTAGGTTGTTAAATCTTGTAAAATACTCAGATTATTCTAATGCAAGTATGTATTTTTCTTAAGATCATAAGTAAATCACTTATTTAATTTATGAACTATTTACTTCAAAGCAGGTTGGTCGTGGACGCCTTGTATTTATCTTAAGATGGATTATACAGTGGGAATGTTATGACTTTACCTTTTTAAGGCATAATTGTTACATGATACAAAGTACCTTTTATTTTTTCTACAAAGCACACCCACTATGCGTTACAGTACTACTAGGCCATGTGTGTCTTTTAGACACGTGGCACTTCATGGTTGTGACCATGACATTAACATCTTTGACATCTATCGTGTCACGTGGCACAACGACACATCAGTACTTTGCCACATGTCTGGCTACATTTCTTGTCAAGATACGTAGCACAACACTATTGAATCGCTTGGCTGACGTAACGCAATGTTGGCATCTCTTTCTTTCCCTTTCCTTCCTTTTCCATAGATTACCCTGCATTTTCATCCCTAATGAGCTCACTTCATGGCCTTTTTTCAACCTTTTGAGCCTCCTTTTCTACATGATTTCATCAAATTAATGATGAAATTGCTTAGAAGACTTAGAACACTTAGAATCTGACCTAAGAAATTGACTAGAAACAAAGTTTTACTAAGTCAATTTTAGACTTGAAAACACAAAAAACTTTAAATGCTTGGATTTTCCTTCCCCTTAAATCTCCATGATTTGAGCATTTCATTAAAAATCGAAGGTTTTATTGGATGTTTTTAGCAATAATGAATTTCCAGGGACATATTTTGACTAATAATTCCACCTGCTTACATCATTTGCATGATCTTTGTCTAAAACCCATCAATTTTCAAAATCTTGGATTAATGTTGCTTATTGGACTTCCGAATGAATTTAAGCTTCAACAACTATAAATGGGAATTGGGAGAACTTATCTAGACATGAAGTTCTCGTCTTTAAGCTCCCAAAACACTTGCCAAATTCTCTTTCTCTCTCTAAAGACCCTAATCTCTCCCTCTTTAGGCTAAGCTTTGAATTGAAGCTCCTTACGTCAATCTACCACTAAGACTAACATTGAGAGGACCTAATCTTTCTAACATGACAAATCCTAAGCCCAACCATGCTCTCTAAGCAAAGCTCCACTACCTTAGGGTTGCACCACCATCGGACCCTACAAGAACCACCACATTAAGTGATTTTGGCATCAAACTAACTACACCATTATCCTCGTCACACCTGAAAATCCAAAGCCACATCCTCCTTTCACTCCCAATGAGCGCTACTAAGCTTGCATAACCACTACGGTGGCTATGTAATCAATAACCACCACTAAACGGTTAAGTTAGGTCATGGTACTTCCCTAAACCCATATTGCCCAATAAAAACCTCATAAAACCGCCCTCACCCCCTAAAAAACTACCCAAAGCCATATTCGTCATCACCTCACAACTGCTATAAGTCTTATTCCTTACGACCCAGTTAGCAACCTAAGTACCTGGATTTGACTCAAACTGCAATCTACTTCAACTATCTAACCCACGCCTACTGTCCATCAAGTTCAGCTTTATTTCCTTTGTTTTGTGTATTTTTATATATTCTTTTTATTTTCTTTGTTGTGTAAATTTATTTATCTTCTTGTAATTGTAAAGAAAAAAATCTGAAAAAAAAAGAAAAAGAAAAAAAAAAGGAAAGAAAAAAAGAACAAAAAAGAAAAGGAAAGTTTAGTTTAGTTTTTATTTTCTTCAATTAAAAAGTAAGAATAATAAATTAAAAAATGAAAAATCATTTTATAACTTAGAAAAATTCACTTTTTCAATAAATAACATAAATTAACCTTTTTTTTTTTTTAAATTAGGACTTGTTCTTAGAATTTCAAATATATATATATATATAATAAACTAAGTTTAGGACCCTTTTTAGAAAGTTTCCTTAAATAATCCGAATCAGGCTAAAAAACATAAACTCAACTTTTTTTCAAAAATTAAAATAAACTACGAAAGTTTGATCCCGAATAATAAGTGCATAAAAACTTGTAGCAATTATGGGGCTACTTAAAATATGAAAATTTTTCTTTTTTCCATCTTTTGTAAATAATTATTCGATTTATCCTTTTGTAGAATTAACTTAGCTGCATATGAATAAATTTTATTCTTAAGGGTATTATTGAGAAATGAATTTAAAATCGGAAAGTTAAAAAGTGGTATCTATTAAAGGTTTAAAAAAGTTAACCCCTAAACTAAAAAATCTCGTTTTTAAAACCGTTTTAAAAATTTGGTTTTATTGAAAGATTGATAGCTAAGTTATAACCAATTCACTTAATTGATTATAGCTTAACTTTTTTTCCCAACTCCGATCGGGTGGCGACTTTGAATAATTTTCGAAAGAAAAACCAAGTTTTTCTTAATTCTTAGTCGAAGGTTAAGGTTAAACAGGTTAGGGTTTAATACTAATTAGATTAAGAAAAATATATAAACTAGGAAAAAATTTGGCTTAACAGCCTGTTGATTACATTGGGGATATCAAGAGGGTTGGCCACTTAAAGAACTTTTTGAAATTAATTTACCTTTAAAAAAAATACTCATGTTATTTATTTATTTAAATATATTTTTGTTTTGCTATATTCACTTGTTGCATGCATCATACTTAAGGATTTTAAGGAAAATAATTGCATCAAAGTTACATGGTAGATACAGTCAAACCCAAGTCGTCTTATGAACCTAAGAGAGGAGCCATTATGTAGGTTCCAAGTATTATGGGGTAATTAATGCTTAGGGCTAATTAAGCTACCTTACTTAAACTTTGATGTGACCAAGAAACTGTTTTATCAAAAACATGTAAGGTCACAGAGTTTAAGGATCTTTATAACCCATCCTAATTACATATTCTTCCCTTAAAGCTTGAGTTAATACATTACTCCTAAGAATTGCAACTTTACTAATGTTTGAAAGTTTTAATGCGATCAGTTTTTGTAAAAGTTAAATCAAACAATTAGGGTTGCAACTTAAGGAATAATGTATTAACCCAAACGATTCTTGCATCTACGTGCTTCCATGTGCATTCTTTTGTTAATAATTGATGCTTATCCATGAAATGTCTCTACCTCTAAATAATGGTAGGTGACCAACAAGTGAATAATCAAAGAGTCAATAGGTTATTAGATGCTTCAGGAATTCATGAACAACTACTGTAAGCTGAAGCTACCTACTAGAAGCAAAGGGCTAGATGTGCTGAGACCTTTAATCAAGCCTTGTTGGCTTAGGTCGAAAAAAGTGAAAAACCATAAATTGGGCTTTAGAAATGTTAGACAAAATTGCAGCCCAACTGCGAGAGCTAAATTAAAGACTTTAGACGTAGTTAAAAGGCTTTGAATAAATTTTGAGTATCATTGAGAATAAATATTAGGCTCCCTTTCTTTTCTTTTTATCATGATAACAAAAGTTCCCTTTGATGTATTACTCTTTATTCTTTAGTTTTTCCCTCTTTACAAATAGTCATTCATCTAACCTTTTTTCTCTCTCTCTTAGGAAAATGTAATTAAAATCTGTTGTGTAGACACCTCATTTTTGCCAATTTTTATTTTTATTTTTGTTAATTGAGCTAAGTTAATGAATAAAATGAAAAATAAAAAAAATAAAAAATGAAAAAAACGAAAAAATAGAAAAAAGAAATTCAAGTTAAGTCATAGGAAATTGAGTCAAGAGTCAAGTCATGTTGAGTTGGATTAAGTTGAGTTGTTAGATTAGTTATTGAGATGGGCTAAATCAATTAGTTTTAGGCCAGACCAAATTAAGGGGCTTAACATTAGGATTTATTAAATAAATTAGGCTAAATTGGATTGGGCTTGGCCTTAAAAGAAAAGCCCGAGCTAACTAGGGTTTCTAGAAACTAAGGTGAATCTAGATTAAATTGCAAACAAATCTTTCATATCTTTGATACAAAAGATTCGATTTTTGAGCTTATAAAGATCATGTTGGTTAGTAATTCAAAGAAGGTTTTTTTTTTTTTTTTTAATCACATACCCCCTTACATCTCTTCATATGCTACCATAAACCCCCATGCATTACACCACAACACCCTAGCACCGTCACACCACACCATCGCCTAAATCCACGCCACCACAGCCACACAGCACCATCGCCCAGATCCTCACTCGAAGTACTGCCCATCATCACCCAAGCGTTACCCAAATCCTTGCCGTACTTGCCTATAACCCAAGCATCGCCCATTCGTACGCCGACTGTTGCCTGTGTCATCACCTAAGCTGTTGCTCGTAACACCGCCTTCACCAGCCAAACTATCGCTTAAGTCAGCACCTAGTCTCGCCTGTATCATCGTTCGAGTCATCGCCCATGCTATCGCCTTCTATCGCCTAAAGTCTTGCCCGCTCTCGCCCAATTGCTCGCCCATCCGTTCGCTTGTGCACGCCCAAGCCATCGCTCGAGTCATTACCTGTGCTCGCCTAGTGCTATTGCTCATGCCGTCCAGATCACTACCTAATATCGATGGTCCAACGTTAGGTAAATTTTATATTTATTATTTTATTTTGTTTATTTTTAGTAATTTTTATTAATTTTCTTTATTGGTTATTTATTTTTATTATTAACTAATTTTTTGTGTTTAAGTGTAGGTTTTTTCTTATTATTATTTATTTTGCAATTTTTGTTAAATTAGGTCTTTCTTGATAAATCGTTTTTTAAATAAAAATATATTTTTGGCACTTAAGGTTTTTTTTTAAAAAATAAAAAATATAAATTGAGTTTTTTTTAAAAAAAGATAGTTAGTTAGGGTTTCTTTTATTTAATTTAGAAATATTAGATATTTTAGGGTTTTAAAAAAATAATAAATTAATAAAAAAAATATAAACTTGGCTCGGTTTTGAATATAAAATTAATCCATCCACTAAAAAAATTTTATAAAAAAAGAATTACGGTCGGTTTGATCTCGACTAGCAAATACGTAGGCACCTTCGGGATAATTGTTAAAAAATAAAATTTTTTCCCTTTTTAGAAATTCGTAATAATAATAATAATAAATCATTTTTATTTACTTTTTCCTATTTAGGTATATTTTAATATTTTTAGAAAAATTACAAAAAAAAAAAATAAAGCCTATCAATTTCTTTTAATTTTCACATGGTGATTTAGTTTTAATAGGTTAGCTCCCGAACCCGGTTTTCTGGTTTAATTTTCTAAAAATTAATTTTTTTTAAATATTTGTAGACTAATAGTCAAATTAGAGTTTTCTCACTTGAAAACCCTAATTTTATTTTTACTGGTTAAACTGATTGATAACTCCATTTTTTTTTATAAAGAAAAAAACAATAACATTTTCTTTTTCTTAGTTTAATGTCGAGTAATTTGTATTAAGTGGGCTGAGCTTAATATAAGTTAAACTAAGGAAATTGAAATAAGGCTCGATACGTTGACTTGTGAATAGAATACCAAAAATCACTATCCTTATTTGTAATTAGATTTCTTGGTTTTTATAAAATTAAACTTTATCTTTCTCTCTCAAAAAAAAAAAAAAAGAAGGAAAAATAAATGAAAAAATATATAAAAAATGAAAAGAAAATTGCTAACGGTTATAAATTCTTATGAGCATAACCTAAATACAAGGGAGCCAACCTAAGCACAAGCCTTTGGCTTGTTAAAGCAGCTAAGCCAAACACAAGCCCTTCAGCCCATTAAAGCATCCAACCCAAACAAAAGCCTCTTAGCCCAATAAGGTAGCCAAGCTAAACACAAATCATGGCTAATCAAGGCAACCAAGTCAAACACAAACTAGGGCCTATTAAGGTAGCTGAACCAAACACAATCTCTAACCCATCAAGGTAGCTAAACTAAATCAAAAGCCTTGATTTAGTGAGAAAACCAAACCTAACCAAGTTAAATGTGAAATCAAACGCAACCTCATTCTTGAGTTCAAATCAAATGAAAAGTATCACATTAAGGCATATTTTAAGAAACTGGGGGGCAAAGTCCATCTCCACTTAGGAGAAAATAAATATAGTTTCCTTCTTAAGGAATTGATAACTCACTTTTAAAAAGTTTAGAATGAAAAGAGGCAAACTTCACTCCATACACTAACTTTTAAACACTTTGAGAGTTGAGTGACATAATGGTGATGATATTTTAGACTCATTCTTTAAAGGAGGCTTATTTTGAATGTGATACGTAAATTAAAATAAAGTTAGGTATTCATTTTTAGATCTTAAACACAATTATCTCTTGTTAACCCCATTGGACCAATTTAGAGAATTTTCAAATTTAAACTTTATCAAGAACTACCCCATAGTAGGGCAATTTGGAGGTTAGGGTCATTAATTAGGAGATAAGAATAAAGTTTGTTTATGCTTGCTTCGACAATGATAATTCAAAGATGAATTTTATTTTTAATAAGTTATTTTTCTTTGAAATGAAGAAGAGCTAACTCCTTTTCAAACACCTTAAGCCTACACATACCTCAACTAAGCCCATATGCTTTGAATCCATGGATTTAGGGCTTTTGAATCTATTAAAGATAAAGACTCGGCAATATAGATAATTACTTTTAGCTAAAAGAAAGAGAGAAGAGCAAGAAAAATGGGGCAACAAAAAAAAAATTAAAATTAAAAAAAGGAAAAAAAAAAGGTGAAACGTTTGAAAATTGGCCATGTATGTAAGAGAAAAGCCCTAACCAAAGAAGGCCCAAAAAATACAAACCCTGAATCTCATGTACAACCTAAAAACATAAGCCCTACATATCCATCCCAAATAACAAAACATAAAGCCACTTTACACATCCTTAATCACAAACACAATGCCTCCCCACCTATAAGACTACCTACACTCAATAAAAGCTCTTTTAATCTTAAGAGATAATTTACTTTAATAAAAATTATTTTTGAAATTAGAATAAGCATACTTCTAGTTTTTTCTTAAAGATTCTTGACTTATATATCTAGGTTAAATAAAAGTATTTCTTTTAAAATAGGCCTTCTCATTAGTCTTTTTTGAAACCCTTTGACCAAAAGCCTAAATTCATAATGTTAGATTGAAAATGACTTAACAAATTGATCAAGACATATCACTGGCAAAATAGATTATAATTTTTAGGACTATAGTCAATAATGTAATCTAAATTGAGACTTCACAAGGAAGTCCTCTTCAACTAGACTAATCATGAGTTACCTTTTTCTTTAGAAAGGAATGTTTAAAATCATAAGGCCTTACAAGGAAGCCCAGCATCAAGATTAGGAAACATTTTCAAATACTAAGAAGAATACGGGATGGCCTATATGATTATCAAGAAAGGGGGTGATTATATCATTTGCTCTTTAATAAAAATTTATACTTACTAGCAAACTTTCAAAAAAAAAAAAAAAGAAAGAGAGAGAAAAGGTAAAGGCTTGTCACAAGTTTTTTTATCCATTTTCAAATCCATGTTGGCTCGAGTGACCAAGCTTTCAATTCATTTCACCTACTCCCTCCTTTCCAATGTGGTCACTCTTTTAAGTTAACCACTATAGTCTAGGTCATTCGTACTAATGAAGTTTTTTATGCCCATTAATTCTTTTTTTTTTTTTTTGGATTAAGGGACCTAATCCTTAATGTCTTTTTTGTCACAAATGGTTTTTCACCAAATTGTTTGTTTACAAATATTTTCAAGTCAAGAAGTTTTTCAAACTGTTTGCATTCCTCGCTCAGTCTTTCATCATTCTTTAAGGTTCTAGCCAATTCTAAGAGCATTGTCCCATTTTTTCATCTCTTTTTTAGGGTTTTAGTTAGCTCTTAGAGTGCTATCCTATCTTCAATAATTTTTTAGGCATCCCTTAGATAAATTGGGGGGGGGATGTTTGGGTTGTAGAGCTTTTGGTTTTTATAAGTTCATAACCCTAGCCCATTCCCGACGGAACAGATCTACTAATTCTTTGATTCCAATTAGTAAGAGGGATCTTGAACTAAGA
Source organism: Lumnitzera littorea (assembly GCA_024138015.1). Lineage (NCBI taxonomy): Eukaryota > Viridiplantae > Streptophyta > Magnoliopsida > Myrtales > Combretaceae > Lumnitzera > Lumnitzera littorea. Next base: position 16,541,494 of record JAMXBB010000008.1, read on the forward strand.
AATAGATTCTAGAAGCTAAAAAAGGGTATCCTGAGCAATTGCAATAATCAGGTTTTAGTCAGCTCAAGGAACGTTGTCTCGTCTAATTTCTTTTTAGGGTTCTAGTTAGCTTAAGGAACGCTGTCTCGTCCAATTTCTTTTTAGGGTTCTAGCTAGCTCTAGGAGTGCTATCCCATTTTTTGTCTCTTTTTATGGTTTTAGCTAATTTAAGGAGTGCTTCACCCATTTACCTAGGTTAGTCAGCTCAAAAGAGCATAACTAAGTTTAGGTTCCGATTTAGGGTCTTAGCTAGCTCAAGGAGTGCTTCGCCTATTCACCTAAGTTAGTTAGCTCAAAGGAGCACAACTAAGTTCTAATTTAGGATCTTAACTAGCTTAAGAAGCGCTTCACCTGTTCGTCTAAGTTAGTCAACTCAAAGAAACACAACCAAGTTCTAATTTAGGGTCTTAGCCAGCTTAAGGAACACTTTGCTCATTCACCTAGGTTAGTCAACTCAAAGGAGTATGACCAAATACGGGTTCTAATTTAGGGTCTTAGCCAGTTTAAGGAGTGCTTTACCTATTTACTTAGGTTAGTCAGCTCAAAGGAGCATAACCAGATTCTAATTTAGGGTCTTGGCTAACTCAAGGAGTACTTCTCCGATTTACCTAGGTTAGTCAACTTAGAGGAGTATAACCAAGTTCCAATTTAAGTTCTTAGCTAGCTCAAGGAGTGTTTACCCATTTGCCTAGGTTAGTTAGCTTATAGGGGTAAGACTAAGTTTTCAACATCTCTCTAAGATCTTAGTTAACTCAAGGAGCGCTTTGCCCATTCACCTAGGTTAGTTAGCTCATAAGAGCATAACCAGGTTTTTAACATCTCTCTAAGGTCTTAGCCAGCTCAAAGAGTACTTTGCCCGTTCACCAAGGTTAGTCAGCTTGGAGGAGTATGATTAGGTTCTCATTTATGGTTTTAGCTAGCTTAAGGATTGCTTCATCCATTTGCTTAGGTTAATAAGCTCATAGGGGCATCACTATGTTCTCATTTAGGGTTTTAGCCAGCTCAAAGAGTACTTTGCCTAGGTTAATAAGCTCATAAGGGTATAACCAGATTCTTATTTAGGGTTTTAGCTAGCTTAAGGAGTACTTCACCTGTTCGCTTAGGTTAATCAATTCATAGGAGCACGACCAGGTTCTTATTTAAGGTTTTAGCCAGCTTAGAGAGCACTTTGCCTATTTGCATAGGTTAGTCAGCTCATAGGGGCATAACTAGGTTCCCATTTAAGGTTTTAGCCAACTTAAGGAGTGTTTTTCCCAATTGCCTAGGTTAGCCAGCTCATAAGGGTACGACCAGTTTCTCATTTAGGGTCTTAGCCAACTCAAGGAGTGCTTCACTTGTTTGTTTAGGTTAGTTAACTCGGAAGGGCACGAACAAGTTTCAAATTGATTTTTTTAGCCAACTCCTAGAGCACTAAACCTTTCTAAAACTCACTCTAATGTCTCAATTGGCTCTTCGAACACCTTCTTCATCTTTCATCTTTCACTAAATCCCTAATGGATTAAACTTAGGACAGCTAGCCAATTGTAGTGCTTCTTAGGACAAATTCATTCTTGAGGTAAAATTAATATCTCTTTTGTCTTTATAGCAAAGTTTTACTCAAACTTCACCATAAAGAGAGATAGTTGTAAACACCTCATTTTTACCTTCATGTAATTTTAAATTTCAGAATAAGAAAAAAGGGTCCTAATTTAGAAAAATAACAAAAAAAATTTAGAAAAGAATATAGAAAAATATAAAATTTAGAAAAAATACCAAAAAAAAAAAAGAAATTAAAAAAAAAAAACAAAAATGGTAGAAATTTATTAAAAAAAGAGAGAAGTAGATAATTTAAAATAAGAATAGGAAATTTAAATAGCTATTGTTTTTTAAATATCATTTGAGCTAGGTCTTAAATAAAGATTCTGCATAAAGGGTATTGGGCCTAGGTTGGAAATTAATCTAGCTTCGACTACCTAGTCCATATATGTAATTTGATTGCATATATAGACAAGACATAGGTCAATGGCCTATTAGTACTAAACTTGGACTTGGCATTGCATTTGACATGGAGATCTTGCTTTTAAATCTCATTATAGGTATAAAGTACCTTTTATTTTTTCTACAAAGCACACACGCCACGTGTTACAGTACCATTAGGCTACGTGTCTATTAGACACGTGGCGCTGCATGGTTACTACCGCGAGCTGATGTGGCGCCATGTGTTTGGCTATATATCTTGCCAAAACACGTAGCGTAACACTATTGAATCAGTTGGCTAACGTGGTGCCACATCAGCATCTCTTTCATTCCTTTTCATTCCCTTTCCTTCCTTTTCCCCAAAGTTTCTTGCATTTTCCTCCCTGATGAGGTCACTTTGTAGCCATTTTTAGCCTTCTTTTCTATGTGATTTCATCAAATTAATGATGAAATTGTGTAGAAGACTTGGAATCAAACCTAAGAAACCAACTAGAAACAAAGTTTTACTAGGTCAATTTTGGACCTAAAAACATAGAAAACTTTTAATGCCTAGGTTTTCTGTCTCCTTGAATCTCCATGATTCGAGCATTTCATTAAAAAACAAAGCTTCTATTGGATGTTTTTAGCAATAACGAATGTCTAGGAATACATTTTGACTAATACTTTGACCCGTTCACATCGTTTTCATGATCATCGTTCAAAACCCATCAATTTTCAAAATCTTAGATTAATGGCACTTAATGGACTTTCCTAATGAATTCAAGCTTCAACAACTATAAATGGGAATGGGGAGAACTCCTTTGGACATGAATTTCTCATCTCCGAGCTCTTAAAATGCTTGTCAAATTCTCTTTCTCTCTCTAAAAACCTTAATCTCTCCACCTCTAGGCTAAGCTTTGAATCAAAGCTCCTTGTGTCTATTTACCATTACGGCCAACATCATGAGGATTGAAGCTTTCCAATGCAACTAATCCTAAGCTCCGCCGTGCTCTCTAGGCGAAGCTTTACTACCCTAGGGTTACACCACCGTCAACCCCTATAAGAACCACCACTTTAGGTAATTCTAGCATCAAACCAACCACACCATTATCTTCGTCACTCTCGAAAACCCAAAGTCACATCCTCCTTTCACTCCTAGTGATTACCACCATGCTTACACAACTACTACCGTTACTGCATAATCAACAACCACCACTAAATGGCTAAGTTAGGCCATGACACTTCCCCAAACCCACATTTACTAATAAAAAACTTATAAAACCACCCTCACCCCCGTGAAAAACTATTTAGAACCACCCCCATCATCACCCTACAATCGCCACAAGTCTTCTTCCTTGTGACCTAGTTGGTGACTCGAGCACTTGGGTCCGACATAACCCATAATCTACTCTAACCGACTGACCTACTCCTATGGTTTGTCAAGTCTAGCTTTCTTTCCTTTATTTTGTGTATTTTTATTTATTCTTTTTCTTTGTTGTGTAAATTTATTTATTTTCTTGTAATTATAAAGAAAAAAATTTCGAAAAAAATAAAAAGAAAAAAAGGAAAGAAAGAAAAAAGAAAAAAGAAAAGAAAAGGGAAGTTTAGTTTAGTTTTTATTTTTCTTCGATTAAAAAATGATAATAATAAAATAAATAAATAAATGAAAAATCATTTTATAACTTAGAAAAATTCACTTTTTCAATAAATAACATAAATTAACCTTCTTTTTTTTAAATCGGGACATTTTCTTAGAAATTTAAAAAAATAATAATAATAAACTAAGTTTAGGACCCTTTTTAGAAAGTTTTCTTAAATAATTTGAATTAGTTTAAAAACGTAAACTCAACTTTTTTTTCAAAAATTAAAACAAACCCACCCACCCACCTAAAGTTTTCATAAACGAAATATAAAAGTCTGATCTTAAATAGCAGGTACATAAGCTCTCATAGTATTTATGGGGCGACTTAAAATATGGAAAATTTTCTTTTTCTATATTTTGTAAATAATTGTTTGATTTATCCTTTTGTAGAATTTACTTAGTTGCATCTAAATAGATTTTATTCTTAAGGGTATTATTAAAAGATGAATTTAAATTGGGAAAGTTAAAAAGTAGTACTCATTAAGGGTTTAAAAAATTTAGCTCCTAGACTTAAAAATCTGGCTTCCAAAACTATTTCAAAAAATTAGTTTTGTTGAGAGACTGGTGGCTAAGTTATAATTAATCCATCTAATTGATTATAACTTAACTTTTTTTTGTCGACTCCGGTTGGGTGACGATTATAACACTTTTCAAAAGAAAAATTAAGTTTTTTTAACTTTTAGTCGATGATTAGTATTAAACCAATTAGGATTTAATACTCATCGCGTTAAGAAAAATATAAAACCAAAGAAAAAATCAAGCTTAACGCCTGCCAATAAGCTTTGAAAAGCTAAAAGTAAAGCCTATCCACACCTTGTGATTTATGATTGGCAATCCCTTACATTGCTTTCCTCACTTCATTTGTGGTCACCTCTTTGGTTAAGTTAAGCACTACTGACTCATCAAAGCATTAGAAATGTAGTAGCTAATTTAATGGGCTATTCCTAACATAATCACGTTTCATATAATATAACTTCGAGAAGAACTTTGTTGTCCTGTCTTTGAGATTACTAAAATTTGTAATCCAATTATTTACATCATCAAATAACCCCAAAACTCTACTCTTCACACGTCTTGTTAAAGCTAACATATGGAAGAAGCAAGTATTACGGTCTCCTTCCAAAATCTAATTTGCTCATGATTTAGCAACCTAGAGCTTCTCCCTTAATCGAGAACTTCACTAAGGGCATCATGGAGAAATTGTTCCGTATGAATAAGAGCTTAACTCAGATCAAATAATAGCCTTGATCTCAGTTGTTTGATCTTCTTTATTGGTAAGCTCTTTTTTACATGTATTAAGCTAAATACTTCCCTATTCCAATCTAGCAGCTTCTGCATGAACAAGTTCAAGTTTGCCTTGATATTCTCCTTTGAAAGATACCAGTTAAATCTAACAAAGCCCCCTAAAATTTAGATGATCCAATCACATTGGCTAAAAATGAAAAGGCCTAAGCTCTCTCAGCCTAACCCTAACTTTTAGATAGGTACACAGTATGAGAGGGTAGTAATTAGATGCAATTGTCAAAAGATGAAAAACTTTAGTATCTAGGTATAACTCTCTCTATTGAAGCCTAGGCTCTATTTAACCTTAAGAGGATAAAGCTTGCAATATTTTGTGATCATTTAGACCATGTAAACCTACTCCCCACCTATACTAAGTCCGACATATGGCATTTATCCATGCACAGTTGGTATCTCTTCACTCTTGACTAAATGATATCCTTACCTCCCTATTTCTCATTATTGTTAAAACTTCATTGAAATCACTAATAAGCATCTACGAACTATTAATCGATTGTGCTTGACAACTAAGCTCATGCCATAAACCTTGTTGAATAGAATAATTTAGTAGGGCATAGATAGTAGAAATAAACCAAGTCAGGTTAGATGATGTTACCTCTATTTAGGCCAAAATCTACTACCGAGAGATACGATGATTAAGCATTTATACCACGTTATCTTGATAGAGAACCATGATATCACCACTCATCCTAATGGCTTTCGCTAAAAGCATATCTAAGAACTCAAGACCTTAGCACAAACCATCTGCATTATCACTACTCTGTTTGGTCTCAATCAAAATAAGGACTTACGGATCATATTTTCTAACAAAGTCCCTTATCACTTACTGTTGTACTTGTGAAAAAGCACCTCTTGCATTCCATGCTAAGATCTTAAAAGGTCGAGGTCGCATTATAGAGGACAATGTTTCATAAGATACCACTTTGAATCCAGTGGTACATTCCCTTCTTGTTGGACTATGACACTCCACTTGCATGGTTCGAATACCATTTACACCATTATCATTGATGTTGTGTTCACCATCAATAGAGTTGAATGCTCAATGTCCTTTAGAATTGGCATAATGAAGGGTACCGCTGAATGTCCGAAATATTGTCTATGATGCCATGAGATATTCCACAATCCCTTTGCTTATGGCTTCCACCTTTACTAAATGATCTGATGTTGACATATTCTATTGAAGCAGTATCATGCGGATGGATGCTATACACTCGTTCCTCCCTATTGTTGGACCTAGTTGAGTCATGTAAACTGGTCAACAATGTACTATTGGCCAATAGGTTACTTCAAGTGCCTTGTTCCTCCTCCATTGGAGTTGCATGTTTCAATTCAAATCACCTTGACATAAAGTCTCAACGTTCCTCAATTTATTGTTACTTGCCAAATCCTTGAGTTAGTATGTGCCTCAGGTAGCATCCTCTAGTATTGAAGCAATAAGAGACTCAGCTAGACTTCTATTACTCTTTCCATGTTGGTGTGCGAACCACTTCAAGGATAATTTTCTTGATGAAGACAAACATTGCCTAAATACAAAGCTAGACGGGGAAGGGTTAATATTTTCTTTACCCAAACTTTTCTTTTCTCGATTGGACTTTACACCCATTTGGAAAATAGTCACATCTTTTTGCCTTGTATCTTAACTTTTACCTTTTCTAGAGTATCATGAATGTTTGTTTTCCTTTAATTCATGCAAAGGGATGCAATTAACTTTGGAAATAACATTTCCATTATCTTTAGGATTTATTTCCTTGTCAACCGATTTCAATATGTAATTATTGCCCCTTCCTTTCGATTTTTCATCTTTCAAATCTGCCTACTACCTAGCTCCCCTCCTTGCACATATTGCCTTATTTTCCTTACATTTGGCACAAACTTCAATCTACCCATGACTGACTCGCATGCAACAGCTTTGCAGAATTCTCTAATTGTATCATTATTCCCCTCCTCAGCTCCTATTTCATTTCGCTGAACATCCCTTGGTGAACTAATCCCATCTACCTCTAGATTATCATCAGCATTGCATGTTACGGTATTATCCAAACAATTAGGAACAATTGCCTCATGAATCTTTCTTGGACACCTAATATTTAAATGACTAATACACCTACAATCAGCATAGATCCTTGGAAGATCTTCATACAAAATTTTATACAGTACACTGTTGACCACAATTGTATGCCTTAGAGGCTTATCCACCTAGACTTAGATGCAAGATCTTGTAAATCTTCCCCATTTCATATTTATCCTAATCGAGTCAAGTCAAAGGACTAAGCTAATCTTCTCACCTATTCTTTTCATGGCCATAAAAGAAAACAATTCAATTGGTAGCCTTGCTATACAAATCCAAATTGCCATAGCATTAGATGTTGTGATTTCCAATTGAAAATTTGGTTCCTAATGTTTAAGAGACAAATAACAACTAATGATGAATCACGGACCATATCTAATTGTCCATTGATAATCATTGGAATTGGGTAAGGATATAATGTAATTACCCCATACCCACATTAGTCAATTTAAACCTTGGAATCGTTGACTAAAGCTTATTAATTTTGTGTTCATAATCTTATACCTAAGATTAGCCCCTATGATCTTAGCGATTAAGGCATATCACTAGGGTACATATATCATATCCTTTTCAATGTTCGAGAAATTAACATAACACCAACCATCTTTTGCTTCTAGATTCAATTGATCCGTCTCAAAATCATGATCTATTATCATGTTTGTCTATATTTTCCTAAGACATAATTTTTCATATGCGCCTAAAATATTATCTAGGAGTGTATCCTTAAAAGAAAATTTGCTCTAAGTCTTCTATTGACTCGGATTCTCCTTGAGATCTTAAGCGATAAAATCCTGTTGGTTTGAGTCATGTTCAATAGTCACCCTTTTTCACCTTTGACGAAATCGATCACTCTCCATATCCTTACCACCTTATGTACCTCCTTATTTTTGAATAAATTTTATCTATACAAAAATAAAAAGTATTGTAAAGCTTGAAATCAAATTATGAGCTAGTTATTATTCACTAAAGTATATGAATGTGTGTGTGTGTGTGTGTACCATAACTCACTTTTTCCTTCCCAAACATCATGTAAAGCAGAGCAATCTAGAATTAAGTAAGGAAAACATTCTAAAATATCCAAAAGAAAATCAAAGGGAATATAGAAAAAATAGAGAAACCTAGTGCATGCATCTAGTCAACAATAGTCTAAAGGCTAGGTTATAGCTCTTGTGCCGCTATAGGGTTGAGGGTTTAGGGGTAATGGTTTTAGTCGACAAGGCCTTTGTACAAAGTGTAGTTGAATACTAATGAAAGCAAGTCCTTATTTATTGCCATCTTTTTTCTTTTTAGTTTCTTAAAAACATTAAATCTACATGTGAAATTATGGAAAATTGTATTCTTAGTTTATTTTTTAATGTACTTTAATATATATATTTTTTCTTTTCATGAAATTGTAAAGAAAAGTATTTGCCCTTAAGATACACCTTGTTTCAGATAAAAACTAGATGTAACTTTTGAAACAGTAAACAAGATAGTTTCGATCTAATTCTTAGTTTATAAACTACTAATATATTATATTTAATCTAATTGTGAAGAAATCATGATAAACTAAACTTTAGTTACTTATTATTATTATTTACATGAATCTATCTTGTTTTGTAAAACTAAGAAATAGTATAATTTTCATATAATTGTTTAACTAGTCTAACATGCAATGATTTCTAGGGCTTAATTATTGTAATAGAAGTATTTTACTTTGATTTGGTATGGAAGTTTGAATGATTATATAATTTAAGCAATTTTGTGTAAATTGGCCTTAAAATGATACTTTTGAAAAATATACGCGATGAACCAAGTTAGCATTTGTGTTAGGCACTATTGAAAGTATATATTTTATGGGTTTACAATATATTTTGTATAATTATTTGGACATGTATGGTATTTATTACAAAATTTAGTTATTATTAAGTTATACATCAGCTAAACTATTAAATTACAATTAATTTCATAATGATTTGGATTATTATAGGACTTTAATTTGATGCCATGATGGAATACTTTTATGGGTTAGTTGTGTTTGGGAAGGGGAAAGGTGGTTATGGATTGATCTTAAGTGTAAAATAAATCTATTATGACTATTTATATAAATATACAATGTAAGGATAAATTGATGTCAATTAAAAGGGCAATTTGGTGATATAATAAGTATAGCTAGATTTTTATCTTAACATACTTGCCAAGCCTTTAAAATAATGAGTTTGATGATACAATATTAATTGAAAATGGATAAGAAATCAATAAAAAATGGTGATTAAAAATCAATAGTATAATATGATAACTTTGCATAATATATTGGTATAACTATGTTTAAACTAGCATAAATCTTAATGTGTTGTACTTATGTTTCGAATAGGTGAAGCTAAGCATATTGCATGTAAAGGGAAATAGCATTAGCCTAGGTGAGCATATAGAACCTTTTACTTGGTTGAGCTTTGACTTATTGGTATTCTTGCTTAGCATTGTTACTGACTATTGTACGTAGTTGATTGTTTAGTGATGCTTGTGCTTGACTTGGTGTTGGCTATAGGTAGTTGATGTTAGGAAGTTGTGCATCAATCCATTACATTTTAGCTTCTTGATATGTTCCCATTATGTTACAACCTGAGGGGTATCCAAGCTGTGATAGTTCATTAACCACCATTACTAATTTGGAACCTTCATTACAACACATAAGGCTTGTTACAATGAACCAGTTACTCTATAAGAGTCTAGTTTTTAGTAATGTCAAAACAACTAAACAAAATAATTAACTTAGCATATATAAGTTTAGAAGGTAAGTTAGGAATATGTGTCCCTAGGTTTCAATCTATAGTGCCAATAATTCATATTAAAGACCATAGTCTCCATGCTACTAAATAATCAATACATAACTAAACAATCCAATTAAGATAATAAAGCCCACTCAGCCTCTCTCCCTTCCATTAGGCTCCATCAACCTCTAACCACAAATCAACCTACATCAACAACAAATTATAGGAGTGTAAGCTTCATCACCTAGTGAACAACCTTCCTATCAAATCGACAAGAAAGTGCAAGTAAGTAGATTAACAAGCAAATGAATGAATGATCAATCATATGTAATATATATAGTTGTTTGGAGACTATATACAACATGGTTTCTATGCCCATCATTACTTAGGTTGGGAGGTACTCAAGCATGTTAAGACCCTGGTTTTGACACTCAATTCCAATCTTAGATACCTTCACTTCTTGATTCCTTATGTTCATATTCCATTGGAGTGTGTTCATGAGAGGCTCTCATAGTCTGACTCGCCCCTATGCAATAAGCACGGCTTAACCTCAAGTAAAGTGCAGTATTCCTCAAAGCTTCATAGATTCTAAAAGTCGAGGTAAGAACATGTGATACGAGTACATCATACAAATATAAACATACATATACACATATATAGAATATGGATCTAACATGGATGATCTCCTATCTTAATGCGTGGTGTTGGTTCCCTTTAGTTAATTATGCAATAGGATGCAATGCATTATTAGGTTTGATTCGTAGGTAATCAAGTAATTATATAGAAGATATACCACAATCCTAGTGTTTATCTAATGTAGCACCTAAGAATATTATGATATTTTCTAGTGTCTTATCAAGCAATTACAACCATAAGCAAGCAAAAGCATGATTCCATTAATACCCTAGCATACTAGTTATATAAATCCTTGGACAAACTTAGTACACTACACTACACTACAAATGAAAACAAGGTAAGACTAAGTGGGAATACTCACTTGGTCATAGCATCTATGAGTCAAAGCAATCCACAGGAAGATTGGTATCTAAGTCTAAGTCACTTAAAAAACATAAGTTTAGTAAGTATAATGCATATGCTATAGTAAGTTAGTAGTTCAATTCGCTATACTATCTGGTTTTCCCTATTTTCGTATTTTAGCTATAACTTCTTTGTTTTAAGTTTCATTTTAGCATTCTTATAGTTGATTTCACTTGTTTTTTAATTTTCTTTCATGGGTGAGGTCCACTTAGTGAGCTGGGGCTTGTAACTTACGGTTTTGGTTAGATCTTGTTTGTTGGTTAAGGATTTAATTTGACTCTTGTAGGTTTTAGGCTTTGTTGTGGGCCTAGAGTTTAATTTGACTAAGGGACTACTACTACTTGTTATTGGGATTTTATTTATATGTTTTAAAGTCACATTTTTAGAAGGCTCGCTAAAAGTTTGGTCCAAGCCCTTCTTTTGTATCTATAGGTCTAAAATGGCCTTTTTAAACTAGTATTGGGCTTAACCTTAAGTCTAGGTTTATTTTGTGGGCTTTTCATTAGGTCCCTAAGCGTTATCTATAGGTATTGATTAGTCTCTATCCATGGCTTAAACCTTGCTTTTTGGGCCTTTTTGAGTGTATTGGGCTTATTTCATTACTTAGGGCTTTTAACTTAAGTTTGACCTATCTTGTTAGGCCCAATTCCTTTATGAGCCCACTAAAGAAATGGTTTTTAAGAGAATTCTAGATCTGGTTCCTCTCTTTTACTGGGCTTTGAATCAAGTTTCTAAGGCCCAAAGTTAGTCCGAGGCTTAATTAAGCTTTTAAATTACTGTTAGGGTACCTAACCTCATTAACTAAGTCCTAATAGCTTATTAACCATAGTTAATTATGTCATTAACTTAATAATCCAAAAGTTCTAGCTTTGTTGGTCTTTAAGAAGTGTTGGTTAAGGGGTGTTTTTGTGAGGTTTTGTCTCATTTTCTAGTAAAACACATTAACATGTGTTTTAACGTTATCTAAACTACTTCTTAAGTTAGATTTGACTAAAAATCAACATGAGAACTTAAAATAATTACAAGGTAATAGATAGTGCTACCATATAGTGGGTGCCTGCATTGAGGAGTAGAACTCCTTGTCATATGTCAAGTAGTTCAGTGCAACACCACTTGTCTTCTTACTAAAATAGGCAACTAGTTGGCCTCATAGTTGTTAAAATCGGGAGCCAACTATATGATTTTACAAGTTTTTATTATTTTATAATGTTTTTATTAATTAAAGTAGATATAAAATCGTTTAAGTGCAAACTTTTGGTAAAATTATTAATTTCGATATATGATTCTATAAGTTTACAATTTTATCGATTTTATACGATTATATACTATTTTACACCTGCAAATTAACTATAAAATCATGATTTTGACAACTATCCTTAGCGCTTTTACATCAGCATAGCTTCTATACCAATGCTCGATAAACACTTCGTTAAGATCATAAAAGGTAAGTAGAGAGTTGGTAGTGAGTTTCTCTTTGATCTCTTCAAAGTATCTATTTTCTTGGTCAGTTCACTTGGATTTTGAGGTCATCTTAGTTAGTTCGGTTAATGGGGTTATAATAATTTTAAAGTTGTGAGTGAATTGCCTATAGAAGGATGCAAGCTCATCATCCTTGGCAATTAGGATCACAGACCAAAGATGGACCCATTCTCTATTATGATCATTTGGTGGTTTAGCGAGCTAAGGAAATTGTAACCTAGAACTAACATATGGATCATTTTCTACCTTGGTAATGGAAGGCATTAAATCTGTGCTATATATAGTATCTCGGATGACTGTATATGTTTTGCATTCGCATGCTTGTTTTGCATTCATATAGTCAATAAATAACTTGCTTATTATTACTTAAAAGGTTTAACATGAGGATTAACTCATTAAGCAGGATGTAACTTACCCTTAACAATTTCTTTTGCAATTCATTTGAAAGCTGGGATTTTGTGAGGACCTAATTGCGAAGTGTTCCTCTAATTTTTGTATTAGAAGGATGGATTTAGAAGAGAGAATTGTGTAAGTGAATTTGATCATGAGTTGAAGCTTTTAAAGTATTGTACATTTCCTTAAATCCAACATTTCAATCTTATGACGACTTTTACAATTTTCAAACTTTAACTACTTAATCTTATTGTTTGGTAAGGGATGTCGATTTTTTATGGTTCAATGACTGCAGACTATTAGTTATCTATAGTTATTTGTGATAAAATTAAGTATAATGAGTGATTATTTTGTTTTAAAGTGTTGTAACCTTTAATTTATAAGCCAGTTCTCATTTTGTGGTGTATATGTGATATAATAACTTTAAGGCAATCTTATTAGGCCATTTTTTTATGTATTACAGGTTAATAAATATTAAAATGTAATTGATACTTATTTATAAAGTAATAAATTTATCTCCATTTCTGAAACTTAAAAGTTGAGAGTTTATCTTTTTTTTTCCCTTAGATTTACAACTATTTATGTAATAAATTGGTACATTCTTTGAAAGGATAAAAGAAAATAATACCTTTTAACCTGGAAAACCATGTTGTCTTCTATAAGAATAGGGTTGGACCAACTAAATCCACTAGGTTGAACTATGGTCTTTGTTAATGAGGGTCAAGGGTTTGACCTCCTAAAATCATATTTAAGGTAACTGTACCTAAATTTAAGGCCTTCGAAAAAAACTTATTCAATTGAACCTAAACTTTATGACTAAATTAGAAAAGTTAATTGAAGTGACCTAATGAAATTAAATGTTAAAAATAATGGCCTAAAATCTCAATTTTAACCTTAGAAGTGTAATTATTTAATATAGCATAAAACTCGTCGAAACTCGTAGAGACAAGCTTGAAATTTGATGAGAACCTAGAGATAAATCATTTAAGCTATAAAAGTAAATAATATTATGTAATATATGTCATGCCCTAAACTAGAAAGTTGTAACAATCCTATTGTGTATACCAACCTAAGCTAAAAACTAGCCCTTTCAACTACTAAATAGGTATCACTTACACCAGGCCTCTACTACTCTAAAACTTTGAGTTGTCTAATTCATTATTTGTTTGTTATTAACTTATAGTATAGCTTTTTAAAATAACTTTTGAAAGAAACATTGTGATATAAAAGTTTAATAAGAAAAAAATTGCATAAATAACTAAAGGGCCATTAATAAGGACCTTATTAGTTTCCGTACAAGTTAGTAAATCCGATAAATGTTAAGAACACTACCAATTAGTCTTTAATCTCACTCAACGACCCTGCTCTTTATTCTTTCTAAGACTTGGTGTAATTTTGGTGATCTTACTGAGAAACCTATAAAACAACTATAGGAAAGTTAGCAACAACTTGCTCAATTAGTGAGATGAAGACAATAGCACATATCAAATATCAAGCAACTAGAGTTTTTAAGCAAGGTCAATTAGATGCAATGGATATTCAAGCAAATGCTACTATATGATGTTGACCAGTCGTCATAAGATTAGAGAAATTACGCCTACTCTAATCCAGGTTATAAGGAGTTCTACGCTACGTACTTTATGGATTGGTCACCAAATTAGGGCTTATGCAATAGAGAAATATGCTCTGCTTGAAGCTACCTTAAAACCATGGTCTCTAACCTTACCGTGACCTCCTCTCTTGTTATTTAGTTCAACTAAAGGTAGGGAAAGGACCATTTTTACTATCCTCATCAAAGGGTCCATGGTTAGGTTGAGAATCCTAATCGTTTCCCTTAATAGGTTGTAATGTAAGTTAGGTTAGTAGTTAGGTCAAGTTTATGTTAGATTACTTTTGGGGTGATCATGTAATTTCATACAAATCAAAGTAGGTAATACCATCAAACAACCAATATATATAATCTAATACTCCATAATAGAAGTTCAATGTTCAAACACATGCACTGTACACATATAGACTAATAACTTATAATTACAAACAAGACACATACTAAGCTTTCTAAGTAAGCTCAAGCAATACTCTAAAGAGTGGTGAAGTATTGATCTTACTTACCTAGACTCAATTGCTCGCTAACTTAGTTGTTCAACAGTCTTTATGGGTGATCTTTTAATGTTTATCTTGATGTAGTACTTTACTTTGCATATAATTTAGGAAATATTACTAATTTACTCATTTATCATAGAATTAGGTTGATTAGTTGTAGGTTCATTAGCTTACACCCTAACTATTAGAAACTTAAAATAGTAATATAAGTTTATATTACCTTCTAGGCTATCCCTGAGTTAAGGTGTCTTTGAAATATTTGTTGAAAAAGCTTCTAAGATATTCTTTGCACTACTTGAGTATTGAAGTCCACCACGAATTCATCCTCTACCTCAATCTCTGAGATTAGTAAATCCCCAAGATTTTCTATAAACACTTTCTTAGCTAAATCACTCATAAATTTCCAAAAATTGAAAAGCATCTGAATTACTCTCTAAGCTATACTAAAGTTAAAGTTTTAATAGGATTATCTTTTGAATCATCCTCTGAGTTTGATAACTATCTAAGATTTCTTACAAGTTACCTTCTAGAAACAACTTCCAAGTGCTCATACCTATGTGTTTCACTTCAAGTATCCTCTAAGGCATCTTTTGAACTAACCATGTAGTTCATTAAACTTTTAGATCTCTTGGTCTAATATCCTCTAAGCTATCCTCTAATCTCAATCAACTTTAAATTCCTTGAGAGTTTATCCTCTAACTTAGCCTTTAAGCCTCCCCTATTTATATTTCTTTTTGAATTTTGCCTCTAACTAAACCTTTAAATTAGTATCTAGTAGAACATTTACCCTCATTTCCTTTTAGATATCCTCTAACTTTACTATATTGTAGAGTTTTTTAGGAAAATTATCCTCTGAACAAGCTTCTGAATCCCCCATTTTCACATTTTGTTCATAGATTTTTCCTTCTAACTTACCTTCTAAATATCAATCTAGTTCAAAACTCATTTCCAAAATTCTTTATAAGTTATCATTTGCCTTCACCCCAATTCCCCTTATAATCACTTCATTGGTTACTTCATTGATCCATTTACTTCTAACGCCAATAAAAACTAACTAGAATAACACTCCAATCCATGCTTCTTAGCTCCATTACATTCAAATTCCCAGTATATCACATCATCATTCACCAATTTCTCAAATTCCCAAATCACTAAATGGGTCATATAAGAACATATACTTGATTTTATCTATTTCTCTTAATAGAACCTCTTCCAACAATACCCAAACACCACAAAATACTTCAACAACCAATGGAGCTCAAAATCCATGTGGGGTCATTAAGAGAAATATATTTATTTTACCTAAAAATGTTATTTTTAATCATAATTTAGGGCTAAAAATTCATTAAAATCATAGAAAATAATTTTGTTAAAAATCTCTTCATCAAACTTAGGATAGTCTGCAGAAACTACTTCATTAAACTTATTTATTTCAATATTGAAGTGTTTAGTTTCGTTGATTTCTTAAGCACATATATTACAATTACTAAATTTTTACAAAACAATATTTTTCCTAGGGTCTATACATAAAAATATGTCAAAATAATTTTTTTTTTCAAAATTTTTTAGGTAATTTTTATATTTTTATAAAATATCTAAAATTTTATGAATTTAGGACCTTACTAGAATTGGCTGCTGTAGCTATCGTCGGTCGCCATCCCATTGTCGACCAGCCCAATCGCCTGGTGCTCTGTCACCTGATGGTGGTGGTTGACTTCCAACTTCTTCCTAGACATTAGTACTCCTTTAAGCTCAAATTACATACCAATTTTCTAATTTTTGCTTGATTTTCCTTTTTGATTAATTTGGTTCACTAAAATTTAATTTAGATCCCAAATTTCATGTACAAACTAGTGGAGAGTTTTTCAAATTTTTTAGAACTTACAACTCACAAAAATGAATTTTTCTCTCTCTATCTCTCTTCTAAATTTGAAGCTTAAATAGTGTCAACTTGTAAGTTTAACCAAGTTCTGCTTACCAACATTTGTCCATAAGCTCAACATGCCTAATTCTACTTAATCCAACTACCCAATTAATTTTAGTGAATTTTTGTTATTTTTCTTTGTTTATTTTACCTTAATTTGTACTTCATTAGGTGTTTTGGATAATTATGGGTATATATTATTATATAAAAATTACATGCGAGCTAGACATAATTACTTTATATGTTATTTTATGTCACATAATTTTTTTATTACATATATAATTTATCTTTAAGTATTTATTAGCTATCAGAGCGTATTATATGCAATTCCAATAAATAATATATAATATGGTTAAATTTTCACTATTTTGGTAATATTATTTTTATTTTATTATATTTCTAATATCCGAGTCTATGGGGTGACTTCATCTAATATCTCAAGCCTACTTGTACATTTTTAGGTTGATTGGGTTAGTTTCATTAATACTCTAAATTATTCGCTCAAATAACTACGTGAAACTACGGGGCTCATAATATACTAAATGAATATATATGTACTTTTATAAATCTACCCACTATATATAATAATTATATCAGTAAATTAACTTGAAAACTTAAAATTATATTAAATAAGTGATAAATTCACATAATTAAATAGAAAATATATCTTAAAAATAAAACACATAATAGAAACATAATT
The DNA here is from genome assembly GCA_024138015.1 of Lumnitzera littorea. Classification (NCBI taxonomy): domain Eukaryota; kingdom Viridiplantae; phylum Streptophyta; class Magnoliopsida; order Myrtales; family Combretaceae; genus Lumnitzera; species Lumnitzera littorea. Next base: position 16,558,867 of record JAMXBB010000008.1, read on the forward strand.
ATATGCATACAATTACACATTATATATATGTAAAATATAGGATATATACACTTATATTAATAAAATAACTAAATATTAATAAAATATACATAAAGTACTAATAATTAACTTGAAAAATAATAAAAACTTATCCAAAATGGCTAGAAATTGCTGGACTTCAGTTGTGGCAACCTCCAAATAGTTGAAATGCTAAATTAGGAGTTAGATTAAGAAGAATTCGATACCTTATACTTGGAAATTTGAAAAAGAAAAAGGCAAAATATAAGAAAAAAATTATTTAATAATGAAGCAAAATCTCATCTGATCCAAACTAGTACAAATAGGATTCTTAACTTTATTTCAGACCTTAAGGACCTAAGAACACTTAAAAAAAAATTTTGTGTGAACATTTTAGAAAATAAAAAAATAAATAGGAAAAACAAAGCATATATTGCCCTAGCGTGGTTCCCTACCCAATCGGTATTCCTTTATTAAGTCCCCATTGCCCTTTAGCAACCTACCTTACGTGCTGCCCATCCGACACACTTCCATCGGCTAACGATGGCTAAAGCTCCCAAGAATAGTAAGTCTAAAATTTTGCCTTGTTTTTCCGATATTTTCTAAAAATATTGAATCAATTAGGAAAATTATGAAAAAATTTATTTTTAGGTTATTGTAGATATACTTTCATGTAGTATAATTATTTTGATGAGATTTTAATTTTTTTTATTTACTTGCTTAATAAATTCACTATTCATCCAAATTTTCATATCTAAAATAAATATACTAAATAACGTTGTTTTGAGCTCAAAATTTTTCTATATAATGCATATTATATCTAGACTGTTATTATGTAGCTCAATTTTGATTTCATATATTTTTAGTATTTATTACATTTTTTGGCCCTAAAAATGGTTAAAAGTAGGGTAAATTATGATATAACTTGACTTTTATAGAATTAATTGATGAAATTGATATCCAATAACTTCTAGATACTTATAAAGATGTCAGGGCATAATGAAATTAATTTTGTATAAAAATAGGATTATTTGCTTAATTAATTGTAAATTAGGGGTAAAAACGTAATTATGCATATATATGCAATAAACCCGATAGCATGAAACCACTTGCTGAATGAATTCCCTATATTTTTTGAGTTTATAAAAATTTTTATGGAATTAATTAGTAATCTTAGCTATTTATTATGAATTTTCGTAGTTAAATAGCTTGATTTACTAACTAGGACACATTTTTAACAATACTAGGCTAAATTATGATAAATATCTAAATGAAACCTATACATATCCATATTGTTCAGATCTGGTTAGGATGAGTTTTCATCATATCTTGTGATAATTACACAATCTAGGCTATAATATATGCGTGTTAAGGCTACAAACTACATATATTGCTAAGCTATGTTAGGAAACTATATAAAATGTAGCCTATTTACATAATATGAACATAATATGGTAACACTTATTATAGGGACATATATTTATAATAGAAACCAAAAATACCCTTTAGAAGTCATCTCTTGAGTTATAACCCATATTATGTATTATTAAATTCGTACAAACCTAATTATACCACTTTTACTAAAATTAGATAGTCCTAAGTAATAAAACCAATAGTACGATAACCTTATCATAATTGAAATGTAACTTGATTGATTAAATATATATTTTGATACAATAAAAAATATATATTATAAGTAATAATATAACTATGTATATTATTAATGATTCCTAACTTAATATAACCTATATAATTATATTCCATCATATAGGAATAATAATATACTTCAAATATATATATTTATGTATTTAACCTCAAGATAATATAAAGAGTAGATAAGGCTCTAACATTGTTGTAACTCTTAGTAAAACTAAATTTAGGTTTTTTTATACATATAAAGTTTCCCAGTGAGTAGAACATCGACAATACAAGCCTACCGTAGTGAGTACCAATACAAGTAAGTTAGGATCGAGGCTTTATCGCTTATTGAGATACTATATCAAAGTATCTAGAGGCTTAAGAGTGTTTTGATTGTGCTTGTAAATTAGCTGTCTATGTACATGCTATGTATGTGATTGGTATTTTGTTTGTGATAGGAGTGGAACTCTTTAGCATAGTGTTCTACATGATTTCATGATAATGTTTTGTGTGAACTTGTTTGACCACCCTTAAAAGGAATTAATAGTGATATGACCGCTAACGTAATTAGACATGTATAATAACTCGTTAAGAGAATGATTAGGTGTGTTAGATCAAATAACGACTCCCTTTGATGAGGATAGTTGAAATAGTTTTTTTTCCATCTGTAGTCGAACTAAGTGATAAGCAAGGAGATTATGGTAAGGGTGAAGGCTATGGTTTGAAGGTGGTTATGGGAGGAGGGTGTTCTCCATTGTATAAGCTTAGATTTGGTTGATTTGAGTCACGATAAACTTCTTAATCTGGATTGGAGCAAATGTAATTATTCTGACCTTGTAATGAACCGAATAACATTATATAATGTTTCAAGTAATTGATTACATTGCATTTTATTATAATTAATAACCTTATTTGTGATTGTATGGTACTCTTTTGTCTCTATCATCTCTATCCTTCTTAATGAGCTAGTTATGCTCATATCCTTATAAACTCTTTTGCAGGTGATGATTGAAAGTTTAAGAAGTACAGATATCATCCACCATAGGTTAGTGTATAGTTGGTTGGGAAAGTAAGGAAATGAGAATCTACTAAATATGGGCTTTTGGCATTTCTTTTTGTTTTGAGGAAATTAATTAGGAATTCTTAGGAAGTCCACTAGTTTCCTATCTGATTGTGAATAGACTTCAAGACTTGTGGCTTTTGTAAACTCTTAGTGTAAATTTAATTCTATATGTGAAAATACTTATATAAGTACTGTTGTATTATTGGATAATAAGTTGTCCTAAATAGGTATTTTGAAAAGTTATACTATAAGTTTGATTATTAACAAGCATCAAACTGCATGGTTTAAGTTAGTTAAGTTGTGTATACTTTGTGTAAATTGTATTTACGATAGTAGCTGTAAGGTCAACTTTTATTTTAAGTTAATTTATATGACGAGACTGTTACGATTTCTTCTATTTAGAGCAGGGCAAAGGGGATGACCTAAATTGATTTTATAACTAAATCAAGCTATATCAAGTTGCGTTGTATGGGTTAATCAGGTTTGATAACAATGCTTTACATACAGACTCAATGAATATGAGAGGTTTTATGGTCTCATCCTCTATTTTGATGAGAGTAGTTCTACTGTTTATCTTATTATTCTTTTTCATCTTTTAAAATATAAATTAATGAATTTATAGTTTGTTTAATTAGCTCAAATTCAAATGAGTAAAAATTAAGGATAAGATGAATGGTGGTATCTAATAGTACTAGTCCTGTAAAAAGTAACGATGGGATCGTCGAAAAATTTGATGAATACTAGTTCTATAATACATATGTGCACTAAATCCCAACCCTTCTACTTTGTTTTTTCTACATTTAACTTGTGAATCTAAAGGCTATATTCTTATATAGGGTATCTATTAAATGCTCTTATATACTGGACTAATATTTTACTAATATAAAAGTTATCATATTAAATATTGAGTATTTAGATTGAAATGCTCATATTATAAACGGTGAAAATTGTAATTGCTAATTGTAGTAACTTTTAATAATTTAATTAAAATTTTAAATAAAATAATCTATATTATTAGTATTAGAATATATTATTTATAATATTATGGAAGTCATCTTTAGTTTTACTTAGAAGCAAGTAATTTCTTTACAATTAACGTATCAAACATTATTTTAAATTTTGACGTATGGATATAGGTTTAAAATATATACATTTTTGATATTTAGATATATCATGAATTAATGAATAAATATTATTTTTTATTAAGTCTCCTAATTAAGTTTTGATGATAACAAAATATATATTAAGTTAATATTTATTAAAATTTATAATTTAAGAAAAAGTTAAGTTTAAGATGAATAAGAGGAGATTATATTATAGAGTTATGAAGTGATTTATAAAGAAGGTTAATAGTGTTAAGTGGTTTATTTGGAGGTTATGATTTAATATGTGACTCGAACAAAATTATTATTTTTGTGGATTAAGTTGGACAAATAGATTTTATTGAAGACCCAACTTTACTTATGGAATATATTAGAATAATATATTCGATGTGTTCTATTAAAGTTGGACATATATTAACGGGAATTAATTTTATTAAGGTGAAATAATTTGTCGCATAAAATTGGATAATATCACATCATAAATTTATATAGAAATGCTTTCGATTTGTTGACGACGTGAAGAGGAGTGGTTTGGAAGCATTTTATGAACAACTTTCTACAAGGGAAATGTCAACAAGGAGATTTTAACACATGAAGCAATGCATTATCAACACTTTTTATGCGTAAATGAGGCAATGGTTCCAGCAATTAATTTTCATAACAAGGATCGGTGGCAGCATTCGTCATTACGTATGTCTGATGGAAGGAGTCATTTGTGTTCGACATAATTTTAGCAAGGCAACACGTGGAATATATATGGGTCGACAACATGAAGAATTTTGATTCCAAGCACAAAACCGAAGCAATTCAAGTGTGTTAAATTTATACGTATGGTTCAGCTCGTTAATTTCCAAGCATGGTGAGATTTCTTTGTAAAGACCAAAGTTAAGTGAGCAGCTCCGACAATTTTTAGTCTGTCTGGAACTTCTCCAATGAGGCAATTAAGGGTATAATTTATGTTCATATTTCTCCATCGCGATTATGGAAACAACAATTTGAAATTTCAGTGGATCAATTTCATGTCGAAATATCAGTGGTTTAAAATTAGTTGAGGATGTTACAAGGAGATGAGGATAAAAGACATGGTTGGATTATTTTTTTAAGATTTAATGGAGATTCACAATGATTTTTAAATTAAAAAAGGTAGGAGACATGGATACATTACGGGGTAAGGTTTGCAAAAATATTATTGAGGATTTGATGGAGTTCACCAAGTGTAAATTTTTACTAATATTTTCATACGAATTTTATAACATCTTCGGAAAAAAAAAAAAAAAAAAAATTCAGCTATGATTTCTATGCGAATATCAAGGAAGTCATCCAATTTGAAAATCGATTATCCAATGGTTTCGAGATAACTTCAATCCACAAATATTACGAGATATTTCCTATGAGTTAGTCGTTGAAAGTTTTGAAGATATATTTGTTTTCCAAGCCAGCAAATGAGAAGATAGAGAAAAAAAAAAAAGAAGAAGAAGTAAAAGAGATTAACGAGCACTAGGAGAAATATCAACAAAGCATTCGAGCTTTTTCTTTTTATTGTTGTCATCTGGGAGAAACTAAAGACAGGATTTTATTTATTATTTTTTTCCTCAATAATTTCTTTTGAGATATCTTGATTTGTAGTATCGGGAGTGCTTTTCTTTGTAATAGATGTATAAGCTAGACATACAGAGAAGGGAGTGATTGGACAAGTATTGATGTACTCTTATAAACTCTCATTTGATTTAAAGTTATTGAATATAGTGGACGACATTGGTGTGAGATGTTAGGTCTCAATAGTGGAGTTGAAAAAGTATAATAAGCATAAAATTGAAATATTATAATTTTTTTTATCTAATCTTTTCACTTTATTACTCTTTAATTTCGTATATTTATTATCTTATATTGTTTTCCATACCAATTATATTAAGTAATCAAAATGGGACATTTTTAATATTTATTTGAGAAAAAAATTTAATTTTATAAAGTAACCAATACGACTTCTACTCTTACTTACTTTGGCTACCTAAACTTTTGATTATCTTAAAAGGGAAAGGTTAAAAAAGAAAATTACATGTTTTACAAAAAACATTCCAAAAATAAGGCTATGATGAAACTAATCCCAAAACTACACTTCAAATCACGTTTTTCAAGTTAGATTTTGTTTTGTTAAGAAATTATGCCTTCGAAACACATTTTCAAATAGTTGAAATGGTCTTGCAAAAATATGTTTTGGAGACACGTTTTCTATATTGGAACAAGTTGCTATAAAAATCGTAGTGTAATAATTTTGAAATTGGGATTTTAATACAATTTGAAATTGCAACTATAAGACACAGATTTCAAATGTTATGGTTTTGAAATTGATTTCAATGTGGCCCTATTTTTAGAAATTTTTTTATAAGTACAATTTTTTTTTCCTTTTCTCTATCTTAAATAGCATTTTAAGGGATATGATAATATAAAAAGAATTAATACATTTAAGTATATACGGATAATTTCTAACTAATAATTTATATATTATTTAAGAGAAACTAAAAAATTTTAATACAACATAAAATTATCAAACCAATCGCTATATTTGAAAGAAAATAAGTTAATTAAGGGATAATTTATACATGATCATAGTTTAAAACTTAAAAAAGCATTAACATAATTGGTGATAGTTGATATCACTTATATAATTTCCACTGACTAAATTATAGATCGGGTCTTTAGGAGTCAAACATTATTTAATGAGGAAAGAGAAGCCAGCCATGCGAGACGGCAGGCTTCCTAAAAGTTGCCTCGAGTTGGAGGCGAGCTCTCTTCCCGTTGCTAGAAGGTGGAGATTGGGGAATGTGGGAAGGGATTTCTCGAGCGTTCGGGGTTTAGTTCGAGTTGGATGGATAGGGTTACAGGGTATGTTGAATTGATCTTTATACATGTTGGGAGGAATTTAATACCATGCTGGCTAGCCGAGTTGTCATGTAGCCTTAAGTCTTTCGAGCCTTGTGCCGAAGGGCGATTGTAAATAATAATTTTTTAGTGTTAAAATTGAAAACTTAATACTATTTCTAAATAATGAGAAAATTAAATATTATTATTTATTTATATTGTTAAGCTTAGGGGTTGAAAGCTTCTTTAAGGGAAAAGAAGTGTCGAGCATTCTTAGTCTATAAGTCAACGAAACCGAGAAGAAGTACAGGGAGACGAGAGGAGTTTTCTCACCCATGCCCTGAGCTGTTGTTAGCACAAAATTTCAATCTTTTCTCAGCCTTTTGACTTTGGGAAGAAGAAAAAGAAGAAGAAGGAGGAGGAGAAGCAGCAGCGAGCGACGAAGTACATCTCAAAGCGATAACGTGTGGTCTCAATCATGGAGGATCTCTACACCTGGCTCTTCACCTTCTTTTACACCGTTGCCCTTATCGTCCTCGTTGTTTATCAGGTAAAATAGAACCCCCCAAAAGCCCTAATTTAAAAGCCCATGCAGTATGTAACCAAAAGTCCAGTAATTGAATTAGCATTCTTTGTTTTTAATTGAGGAAATAATTTTTTTTCTCTTATTTATTATTCTTTTCTATAGTAATTAACTTATCCCACCTAAATTGCTAGAATATATGGGCGCTGATTTAAAGTGCAACTGCATTGCATTATTCTTAGTTGTTATAACAGTAGAAATAAGGATTAATGAAAGTACTTTTTATGCTGTCTATCACTGATTGCTATGGAGCTGTTGACAAAATCGCTAGAAGAGATGTGCTTGTGTCTCGGACCGGATCCTTGAATACCCCTCTGTGATATTGTTAGTGCAAGATGCCTTTTTATGTACATATTGGGTTTTGATGGAACGAAATCCATCTTTTCTGATGAAAACAGGAAACTGGGATTAAATCCTATTAACATCTTGTGAGGTTGTTTCATGTGAGTTGGCTGAGCTAATCATAGCTATTCAAACTAAGAGTTCTTCCTTAAGGGCAATTGGATGTTTTGGGTTGATTAGTAATCAAATATGGGAAACTGCTTCCTCCTCTCCTTACTGGGAGCAGGACTGCAATTAGATCAGCTATGCCCAGAAAGTGAACCATCATGAATAGACATGCAAGGGCACAAAGAAAGACAAAACTTTCAGTATTTAAGAATTAATGGGTATACTTATTTAGTGGGAAAATGTTAACAAGTGCTTTTAGTGCACTTGTTCATAGGCAAAATAAAGAAACTCAGCACCTTTTTATGTGTTTGCTTTTCCCCATCAATACCAAAAAGTGTGATAAGTTTCTTTTGAAACTCTTAACAAGTGTCTTGAGGGTACCTAGTGATGGGATTTAGAGTGTTCCAAAATTTTTGGGGAGATGGTGTGTGGTGCAAGAAGTCCATTCCTAAACACGCTGTCTTCCCTTGGCTTGCTTGATTAGAGAAGCTTATACCCCAGACAAGCTTCTTGCAGGGTAATCACCAATACTGCAACCTGTTACCTGTGTAGTAGGCTAAGAGGATCACAGACAGACTAATAATTTTTGTCTGACTTTATACTTCTCCTGTGTGGAATTAAGTAATTTAGATACTAGAACGCCCAGCATCTTTCTCAATTGGCAGTGCAATACATGGATTAGTTAGCACAGCTTCTTCTTCGTCTATTTCAACAATTAAGTGGAAAGTGGCCCTAAGAGCTTCTGTTTATTATGTTTGGCGAACAAGAAATGTGTTACGCATGTTTCTTGAGCTAGTTGTTGTTATTTTGCTTTTTGCTATTCTCTATGTCTGGTATTAAGTTGTAGTTGCTGTTTGTAGGTGTTAACGTTTGTGTATGTTGTTGCTGTCATTGGGTGGTGTTGTTCTATATTTGTAGAGTGTTGACATGTAAGATGGGTAAGTTTCTTCTGTAATTAGGTTTTATTGAAGTGTGACATGTGTAAGGATAGAGTAGGGCAGTTTCTTTTACTTTTTTTAAAGTTGTTGAAGACAGTTACATAAAGTAACTGTAATGTTGTATGTTGTACTAAAAGGCTTCAGCCTCTGAGATAGAGGTGCTGTGCAGTTTTTTTTCAACAAATTGGTTTAACGCCAGAGGTCCTTGTGTTCTCTTTGACGAGCCCTGTATCAATTGCAGTAATAGGGAAGCGTAGGAAAAACACTTCTACGCTACCCAACATTTCAGATTGTTCTCTTAATGGGCCAAATACTAGATAGTTTCAAAAATCCCATAACAATTTGGTATCAGAGCCAACAATGTTGGAAAATATCAAGCAGTTACAGCATCAATTTGAAGAATTTATGAAGCGGTACCAGAAAGATAGAGAACAAATTGATGCACTGTCGCAACAAATAGTTAATCTTTCCAAGGAAGAGGTTGTGTCGAAGGGCAAAAAAAAAAGATTAATGAAGAGTGAGCATGCCCGATGGTGGAAAGGAGTGGACATCCATGTCCAGTACTGGTGGAGGAAAGGACAGTAACGCACCTATGCCCAAGTTGGTGCGATTGGATTTTCCTAAGTACAACGGAACAGTAGATCTGCTTGGATGGCTCATTTGTTGTGAGCACTTCTTTAAACATCATGGAACTTTCGATGCAGACAAGTTGGAAATCGCAGCCTTCCACTTGGAGGCCGATGCGCAATTATGGTTTCTTAAATTGGAAAGGGATAGGCCTGGACTCTTATGGAGTGAGTTCAAAGTTCTCTGCAATGAACATTTTGGGCCTCCAACCTGTAGCAATCATTTGGGAGAGCTCACAAAACTGAGGCAAACGGGCATGGTGGAGTCATATCAAAAACAGCACACAACTATCAGCACAAACCCACTCTTTGACATTGGAACAAGAAGTAGCACTATTTTTAAGTGGACTAAAAGAATATATTGTGTTGGATGTGGAATTGCAGAATCCAAGGGATTTAACTCAAGCCATTAACTTAGCTAGGGTGTTTGAGTGGAAGAGCATAGCCCTAAAGGAGGACATGGAAATGCTCACAAAAAGTACCATTGTTCCTTCCACGTTAAGTCACAAACCCTGCGTCCGTTGCTGAATGCTGCAGAATTAGAGGAAAGAAGGTGCAAGGGCCTTTGTTTCAATTGTGACGAGCCGTTTACAGTAGTGCATAAGTGCAAACAGCTTTTCTGGCTTGAATGAGAAGTTGAAGGCGAGAGAGTTGACAATGAAGCAGAGACAGCAAAAGGACAAGAGTGGACTGCAGATGTTGATGTGCCAATGCTATCCTACCTTTGCGCATGAGGATATGTGTGTTCTTAGCCGGGGGCCGGGGGGTGGGGGTGGGGAGTAAAGTTATGCATGTTTCTTGAACTAGCTGTTGTTATTTTGCTTTTAGCTATTTTCTATGTCTGGTATTAAGTTGTAGTTGCTGTTTGTCGGTGTTAGTGTTAGTGTATGTTGTTGCTGTAATTTGGTGGTGTTGTTTTATACATGTAGAGTGTTGACATGTAAGATGGGGAAGTTTCTTCTGTAATTAGGTTTTATTAAAGTGTGACATGTGTAAGGATAGAGTAGGGTGGTTTCTTTTTTTTTTTTTTAAGTTGTTGAAGACAGTTACTTTGTAACTTTGTATGTTGTATTAAAAGGCTTCAGCCTCCGAAATAAAGGTGTCGTGCAGTTTTTTTTCAACAAATTGGTTTAACACTGGAGGTCCTTGGGTCCTCTCTGATGAGCCCGTATCAATTGCAATCATAGGGAACTGTGGGAAAAACACATCTACACTACCCAACATTTCAGGTTGTTCTCTTAATAGGCCATATACTAGATTGTTTCAAAGTTCCCATAACAAAATGCAGTGAGGAAATCCGGCTCCGCAACCCAAGTCCATAGCAAGACAGATTTTAGATTACTTAAACTTACAATGTTGTTGCTAAGAGTGGTTACTCTAGTCTCTTTCTTTACACTTGTACAGAGCTTTTCTAGCCCTAGAGAAGGGTTTTCTTTTGTACCCAATTCCAGCTTTATGCAATTGTACATCTTCCTTATATTGAATGAAATCTATTACTTATGCCAAAAAAAGATTTCCAAGATGGTGGGGAAACTGAACCTGGAAATGCCCAATTTTGTAATCAAGTGCCTGGATCACTAGGCTAAGTGTTAAAGGGCTTACCCTAGAATATTGAGAGAGGCATTTTGCTTTGCAGTTTATTAGTTCTAATTGGAAACAAAATCTGCTTCAATGGGTTCAAATTTTCTGCTTTTTGTGTTGCTGGTCTGATGGGGCAAATATTCATAAGGATAGTATTTCCTAATTGAAGCTCTTGTTTAAATGAGGGAGCTGGACTACACGAATTATGAAGATGAAGATGGTTTGGTGTATTGGATGTCCTGTATACTTAAGAGAATGCTTGACGTCTGCAACATGTTTGCTTTTAGGTGTCACTTGTATCTACAGTAATGTTGACATCAAATTTAAGATATGGCACATGACCACAACTAATTTTGTAACTTTATAATTAAGTTTTTAATCCCCAAAATATTGTGTTTCATTGATATTGTGAATCTTTGATTTATGCCTACTATAGTTGGAGATTTGATTTGTATTTTTATTGTTTGCAGCTCATGTGCTTGGCCGATCTTGAGTTTGACTACATAAATCCTTATGACTTATCATCACGGATAAATAAAGTGATTTTGCCTGAGTTCATTGGACAAGGAGTCCTAGGTTTAATCTATCTTGTAACAGGGCATTGGGTGATGGCTCTCTTATGTGTTCCTTATGCATATTACAATGTAACATTGTAAGTATACTGATCTTTTATATAATATTCATCTGGAGACTGCATATCAGTTGTTTTGATGTTTCCTGACCATGCGATATGCAGTAGTATCCACTTATGGGAAAAAAGGAAGAACAAAAACAGGCTGTTTCATACTTACAGAAATAGGATAACATAGAATAGCTTGTGTAAAGAAAACATGAAAATGAATAGGTTGTGTATTTACAATTAATATAAAATAAGATAACCGAGGGTTGGGAGGTACCAGGCATTCGCCATGGCATATTTTCGCATGATCTTACTTCTCATAGGCCTTTCGACCTTCTTGGGAAAAAGGTTGTAAATTGTAAACCTGTTATTGTGGCAGATAAGGACATATATTTTATTTATGTACTCCAACATATTCATTGGAATTCTTCTGTTAATAGCCAAATTAAAGACTCTAGATGACCTGGCAGATGCATTTTTTTTTTTTCTTCAAGCATAATTCAAGTGCATCCTTACTTCTGGAGAATCAATAATTAATTGTTTTAGCTCATCTTCATGGTTAGAATTAACATATTGCTTAATTGGAAACAGGGTTCACCACCATTAGTAACCTCAATAGTGTCTTATTCTAGGTAAACAATTTTGTAAGACCAGTTGTGACATCTTTGACGACGTCTGTGAAGCATTAATATTGAGGATTTTGTGTGAAATCCACCATGTGATTATCAGCTTATTGATTATCTTTTTTTTTTTTTTCCCTCTTTCATTTTATGTATCGTCAATCAGAACAGTATTAATTCTCCGTTTTCCTTGTTTAGGTATATGAACAAAAAGCATCAGATCGACGTAACTGAGATATACAACATGCTCAAGGGGGAGAAGAACCAACGGCTTTTCAAACTAGGATATCTTGTGTTACTGCTCTTCCTCTCCTTATTTTGGTATGTTGGTTTGTGAAAAGGATTGACTATGTTAGAAAGATTCTATCATCTTATTGATTTTTGGATAAGGTTTAAGTAATTTGTTTTGGAACTCTTGGTTACAGGTTGATCTACAGTGCATTGGAGGATGAATGAGTGGAAACAAGTGTTCTCTAGCTGTTGCTTGGGAAGATGGTGTAGGAACTGCACTACTACATGTGATTGATGCCTAATTTATGCCACATATCTTCCTACAATTATGGCTGTAAATCTTCATGTAGGTTCACTGATCATCTTGTACTCTGCTAATCTATTGGAATATATACTTCAGGAAGTTTTAACTTACATTTTGTTTGATTTCGCCGGCGTCCTTACTTGTTCCAGTTCAGCAACATTCTAATGTATCCATGAATCTTCTTATTGAGTTCATTTATTTAGATCCTTGCTTATAGCTCCTCTCGTTTTTAAGTCGCAAATATACAATCATGGTCCAAGTTTACACGACATGACAGAATGATGCTGCCTTAGGGACTCATTGCTGGTACACAGAGGAGGGATTACATGAACCAAGCTGGATATTCTTCAGGACGATTGGCATGTTTCTCTCCGGTGAGCAAGGGATCAAAATCCCGTCAAGATTTACATAAAATTGCAGGATGCAGTTTCCGCTGTTGGAACAGTTTTACTTTCCCAAATTTCTGTGAAGTCTATGCGGCCACTATAAGGCCAAAAACTCGTATCATCCTCAAGGATGTGCAAACTTTATGAGGTTAGACAAGGCAAAGGTTTTTATTGAATCTCTGGTTTACAATTTTAACTTAGTTTCTTAACAAAAAAAGGGTGTCAAAGTTGGGCAAAATGCTCCATCTAAAGTAGGATACAAAATGAGGGGGGAAAAAAAAAAGTATGATACAAAATTTAACTTCATTGGACATTAAAAATATACTAATAATCCATTTAAATTGTACTTTTTAAATAATATAAAAATATTATTAAATATATATTAGATAATATTAAGAGTATGAATGTTAAAGTATAATAATGAATCTAGTATTTATGTATATGAAACAACAAACATAATAAAAGTTTGTGTTTAGTATTATGTAAATAAAATATAAGACAAAGGAGTTTTACTATCCTATATATCTTATATTTGTATTATTTAATTTTGTTCTTATAATCAAATGTTACCTATACCACACCTGAATCCTAAAGGGGAATGATAGCCTATCATGTGTCTCACTTAAGTAAAAGATATTAAAACTCACTATTAACAATTCATTATATGTCCACTTTAACTTTCTAAAATTGTTTATTACTTTGCAGAAACATTTGTTTAAAGTTTCATCGGTGATTCCTTAATCATTTTTATATTTTAAAAATATTTATTAATTTGGATTAAAAAAAAACTTTTGCTTAAAATTTCGTTATAAAATATCGTAACAACACCTATAGCTAGACTTGGGGTCAAGTTGAACTCGGCTTGGACCTGATGGGTTATGAGTTTAGGGGTCGGTGAACTGCGATCAGCTTGGCTAAAGTCGGTTTTGAGCCTTATCCTTTGTTTTTTATTTTTCCCTTCCTTAAGCAGTTTCATTTTTTTTCTTCCCTTTATTAACAATTCTGTGTACTAATATATGTGAATTTGAATTTTGAAAGAAACTTAAATTTGAATAGTAAACATTTGTGCTATATTTCATCATGTAATGGTATTATATCATACATTAAAAGATTATATTGTACATGAAATGTAACAATGATGCATTTATTATATTTCAAAAGACTTTAAAATTAAATTTTTTTGGTTGCATTACGTTAGCAGCTACTTACGTATCTAATACATAGAATTAGATCATTATAGTTTTAGAATAATTTTTAATTTTTTTTAAAAAACCTTCAGTGTATTGCTCAGTTTTTATATTCGAGAAAAACCATTGTGTTTATGTGGTTAGTCATTTTAATTTTTTAAAAAAAGTCTTATGGTATAAATTAATTTTTATTCAAATACTTTTAATTTCTAAAATAGTAGCAATATCTCTAACTCCTAGACTTGAAAAAAAGTCGATTAGGGGTTTTTTTTATTAAAAAAAATTATCTAGTTTAAGTGTTAAATATGTAAAATAGAAAGGAGAAAAATTATAAGTACTAATCGGTTGAAGTTTTTTAGAACAATTTATCTCCATTTTTTTTTCTCATCGATTAGAGTTAAATTAGTGGGTTGAACCACAATTCATCTTCGGGTTATCGACTTCTTAGTTTAAGTGGGTCACTACCTTTGACTCGCATAGGCTTGCTAAGACTGGTGAGCTGGGTTCGATCCAATTCATGGATCGAACCCAACCTTTTCCCAAGTCTACTTATTTCTTGTATGTCTACGAGTAATGAACGCCCATATAAAGTCTTTTAAGACCTAAAAGTCTCGATACAAATCAAAAGTAGATAAACCTAATAGTCAATAGTAAAACTGAAATAGAGTCACTAGAAGGCAGTGAGGTAATCTAAATATCATTAATGAAACCACTCTCAATAGCCCAATTTGCATCATTATGTCTGTAGCCAAGCTCATCATAAACATTATTGACATACGGATCATTAATAAAGAAAAAAAAAATAAAATGGAGTAAGTTGTAGGGAGCTTAGTTTAGTAGTAGCCATACAGCTCACATTATGCCACTTGTACACATGCCTCAATCTAATGTAGCAACTAATAGTAATTGAAATAAATTTTCAAGTATAAATAGACACAAACATTACTAGAGAATTCATTACTTTGAAAATTTGATAGGGATACATAGGTTTTGATCTTATCGTAGCAAGCTATGGCTTGTTAACAAGGATAGCTATATTTTGCGCCAATAAAGAAAAATGAAAAGTAGTCTTGTGAAGATCACCACTAAATTAGACACCAACAATCGTAAAGCACATGACATATTATCCAATGTGTCCCATACCAATGCATAATGCTTGTTATAATTTTGTCCCATTTTTATCTTGTTACTTGATATAATTTTCTTTCATTGACTACTTGTTGAGTTACCATTGATGACCTAGATGCGTAAGAATTTTGTCATCCCAATAATTAGGATTGCAACTGTAATCTTAGTTAAGGGGTGTTGTTATGTTGCCCTAGAATGGCCATGGATAATAAAGCACACATTTGATTTAATCAAGCTTATGCATTAGTCCAATTTCTTTATTTTTTTTTATCTAACAGGCATACATAACATAAAATGAATACGATGTCTTTGTACGTCCTCATGATCTTGAGCTAAAGATTGATTACTCAAACTCCATCTCAAAAATTGATTGATATACAACAAGAAATAGTAGTTAACATGTTATCACTTAGAGTTATAGAAGATTATTCATTTAGTCTTAATTTTAAGTCCACTAATCAATTTTTATTAAGCTGAGCCTATCATTTCAGTTTTGGTCCAAATTGAATTTTATAGTTAAACTGGCTCAATTTAGTATTACTCATTATTAATTGGTTTTATTCATTTAATTATTATTATGAAATTATTTTTCTTCAAGTCAACATTTGCTCAATCAATTCTTAGTGAACTGATTGGTTCTCCTTATGTTGGATTGATTTGAATTGGTCTTGAATCGGTTTATTGCTTTGGTTTCTTTTTATTTTTTATTATTTATTTAATTATTAATTAATATTTATTATATTTTCAAATTTATTAATAACTATTAAGATATCTAGTCACAAACACCTTCTTAGTATGTTTAAGCCAATTATGCATACTAAACCAAGTTTATCTACGAGTTTGATCCAAGTTTCCTAATCTAATAACTAAGTTTGTGCTTCTTGATTATGAGATTTGTTAATCAGTAAGTATAACTTGAGTTTAATTAAGTTGATTATGTTCATAACTAAGTCTTGATGAAAAGATAATTTTGATTAATTTCAGTCATTCCATAAGATCACAAAAACCTTTTACTCAAAAACACTTTGAATGGGAAGGACATTATGAATATTCATCATGAACATTCCACCTACTTAAGAACATTCTTTGAATTTTTTGGAAAAATAAGACGCATAAAACAAGTAGTTATTGAATCTAGTTAAATTTTAAAGATCAAACACTTATCAACATTAGGACAAGTTCAACATTAACAAGAATGTATATTGAATCATCAAAAGCACTCTCAAAATATCGATATCATTCTTCTTATCATCAAGACCTTAGATTTTTAGAAGAAAAAAATAATTTAACTCCATAACACATTTACCAACTCATGTATCCATTAAACATTATCAAACATATCTAGTGTCAAGAACACTTTAAATCTAACAAGTACATGCTCAAGAACAAATTAATGCCTATAATTATTAAGTTCAGCATCTTTAAAATTTCTAAAAAACATTTTGAAAATCAAAATATACATAAGCTTCACCTAAATCATTCTAAACTCCTAAATATATCATAAACTACTCCAAAATCAACTCATAATCTATCAAGAATTCTAAGAACCAATCTAACTACCTTAAATCTAACACATATTATACTTGAGCATAATCAACATCTTTTAAGAATCTCTTCTGAACATATTTTCAAGTACTTATTACCCATAACTATCTTATAAGCTTTATCAATCCAAATAAACTCTTGGACACATTAACACCACTAAAAAATCAAATTACGATACGATTGAGTCAATTAACGAGATCAAACATAATTTATGCCCCAATAACCTATTGATATCTACTGCATACATCTACATACAACTAGATATCAATTTAGTTAAGTAATCCTCAATCTAAAAATGCTCAACATCATCAATTAACTTGAATCGAACCAATTAACAGATAAATTATCAAATCAAACATCTTCTTCTCATATATACATGTAACTACTCCTACATACCATTTCTACCTAATCACTTTAATTCAACCTAGATCAAAGCTTCTAGACTCAATTTAACCATAGATTTATGTAACTAAACATCCAACACATAAAATTAAACTCTAGATCATAAACAGCTATCTTAAGTTGTAGATTAACACCGATAGGTTTCTCACTTCTCTGTATCAAACCTTGCAATTAACATAGATTTAGTATTGGTTAACTATCAAGTTTTATTGATCAATTAAAGTTAATAACTTTATCTTAAATATAACTAGATTACTTAAAGAATTGAAATCATACTTACCTATACCCTATAGAAGCTTTACATAACTCATTATGAAAACCTTACTAATATAGTTGCATATTTTAATTTAGTATCTCCTTTAGTTCTTAGTAAGTTGAAATTATCAAATTGTAGTGAGATGGAGTCCTCTATGGCTCTTATAAGTGGTGGCAAAAGAGAAAGCAAGAGAGGTGAGAGAAAATTTTAGATAGTTCCTGAATTAAATGAAAGGCTTAAAATAACTAGTACTCCTTTGAAAATATAATTTGATCTAGCTTACTAAAACACCATATCCATTGGCATAAGCGTTAAGAGCCAATTTGAAAATTATCATTTTTCTCTTAAGTGCTATTTTGACACTACCCCTCATTAAATAATTAAGAATTTTCTTTTTATTAATTTACTTACTTTCTTTGATTTATGATATTTCAATATGAGCATGAAAATCAGTACCTCTAATATCACTAGGGAACTCAATCGTAATAGATGGGAATCAGATTGCTTTAATTAAAGTTTATAGATTTCCCTAGAAAAAATAAATTCGTCTACGTCCATACCTAGTAACAATCTTATATGATTCAATAGTTTCCTTTTTTAAGAGAGCCAACATCAACCTTGGTTGACTCAAAATCTATAGCAATAAGAGATGTAGTAGCCTTATCTTCCTTGATAGAATCAATAGCCAAAATAGTATATTTAGACTTCAACACATATTCTACAAAATTTTCTCTAGAAATTCTAACCTCCATAACATTTCTCATAGGGACTTCAATAATAGGAGGTTAATCAACAATATCTTTACCTTTATCAATCTTATTAGTAATCCTACATGATTTTTAGGATATTGATAGCTACAATAGATTGGGATATGAAAAAGGATTGATGATAATGCAATTGATGACTACATCTAAAGGATGTATCTAGATTGGTACTAATATTGTTATAAAATTTAGATATCTGGTTAACTTAAGGACATGGATATCATAGATTTAAGATTTCTCTACTAAGGTAAAATTTTCTTGCCTTTTAAGAATATAAGGTAAAATTGTTGTATTTGATGGTCCTTAAGCTATGTATGACATTATTGGAAGTAGATGTTGGACATTAGAATAACTTTTAAACACATACACTTACACACAAAGGAGGAGAGTAGAGTTTATATATACCTTTTTTTTTTTTTTTTAATTTCTCAAATGGATTGTTTTAACAACAATCACTTATAGGTATTTATACTATCGAGAATGCTAAAAATGAAAAACATATTAAATTTGGCTAAGTGAATATAAACCACAAATATATTAATTAATTTAATCTAAACCGCAAATAAGTTAGTTAACTTAATATAAGCCACAAACGAATTTGTGGTCAAGTTTAGTAGTCAACACCAACTTATAAACTTAAACACTTCATAACTCCAAGCTTCATACTTAACAGTTGAAAACTTTTAAATTTGAGTGGTTTTGTAAAGATATTAGTGGCTAGATCATTAGTTCTTACATACTCCAATTCAATTTCCTTCTTTATGATGTACTCTTAGATGAGTTGATACCTTGTATCATTATGTTTACTCTGATTATAAACTACTGGATTTCTTGCTGAAGCTTCAGCAGACTTATTTACAATCATGATTAGTTGGTTCTCCTTACTCTAAATGAAGTTCTTTTAGTAGCTTCTACAACCAAATAGTATGACATGCACGAGCTGTAGTTACAACATATTTAAATTCATAGGACGTAAGTGTGACAAACGATTGCTTTAGTGAATACCAAGAAAGTACATTATTTCCCATCAAGAATAGAAAACTAGAAGTGCTTTTTCTATCTTTAATGTCTTCAGCAAAATTGCTATGAAAATAGCCCAACAATTTGAAATCACTAGATGATGAACAAAAGATACCATAATGAATTGTACCTTTAAGTTAACGTAAAACTCTCCTAGTTGCTTTCATGTAGTTGTTGATAGCTTCTCCATGAAACAACTTACTAATCCTACTACAAACGGGATATTTAGTCTTGAATGACATAAGTATCTCAAACTTCTCACAAAACTTTTGAATAAAGTAGGATCCACTTTCTTTGTATCTCCTTCTACTTTAGATAGTTTTGCATTACTTTCTATGAGGATGTTAATAGGCTTACAATCTAACATGTTAAAATTTTTAAGTACCTCTTTTGTGTAGCCTTCTTATGAAATAAAATTTCCATCTTCCATTTGTTTCATTTCTAGTCCTAAACAATCAAACATGTGTCCTATGTCACTTATATCAAATTCTTATGCAATCGCCTTCTTGAAATCCATGAACATTTTGGGATTATTACCTGTAAATATAAGATCATCAACATATACATAAACAGATAAGAAACCTTCTTTCTCTTGCTTTACATAGAGAGCATATTCATATATGCATCTTTGAAGACCATTATGTTGAAAGTATTGATTAAGTCAACTTCGAAGCTCTTATAGCTTGCTTAAGCCTATACAATGCCTTCTTAAGCTTTAACACCTTATCTTTATTTCTTGTAACAATATAACCTTCATGTTGTTCAACGTATACCTTCTCTTTAAGATAACCATTTAAAAATGTGACTTAACATCCAATTGATGATTTTCTAATGATTTTGGGCAGCCAATGAAATCAACAATCTGATAGTTTCTATTTGAGTTGTTGGAGCAAATGCTTCATCATAATCAATACCTTGTCTTTACTTATATAATTTTACAAGAAGTTTAGCCTTGCATCTCACCACTTTGCTTGTAGCTTCCTTGACTTTGTAGATCCATTTCACTCCAATTGGTTGATGACCACTTGGAAGAGTAACAAGTTCTTAAGTGTCATTTTTATTGATTGACTGAATCTCCTTGTTCAAAGTTTGAATCCACCTCTTATCTTTACTAGCTTCTTCGAAATTCAAAGGTTCAATATCAGTAAGAAAACATAAAAAGTTTATATCACCAATCCTTTTAGTTTCATTATAAATGTCTAGAAGATTTTGGTATCTCCTTGGTTTGTTACTTGAGCTTAATGAAGGTGAACTTGTTGATGATGATGCTTGGGATGATGGAATTGTTGGTCGAGCAATTTCAACATCTTAAACAACTAGTTCATTATCTTCACAATATGGAAGGCAATTGTATGATCCTTCATTTGTGGACTCCAATCCTATGCTTTTCTTTCATTAAATTTGACATCTTTATTAGTCACGATCTTACCATTGTCAAGATTGAATAACCTATAACCTTTCAAATTCTCATCATAGCCAATGAATACAAACTTCTTACTTTTATCATTAAGTTTGGATATATCTTTTTTTAGGACATGCACATAAACAAGTGATCAAAAAGCTCAAAAAAGAGACACATTTAGCTTTTATTTACTCTAAGCTTTTTGTGGTGTTACATTCTTAGTACTTTTGATTGGACTTCAATTTGAGAGATATACTACACAAGCAACTGTTTTAGCTTAGAACTTTTTTTTATATGTTTTTATACTTCATCATAACCCTTGTCATGTTTAGAATCGTTTCTTCCTTTCAACAACTTCATTTTGTTGAGATGACCTAGGAACTATTAAAAAATATCGATTTCGATGCAACTCACAAAAACTTTTAAACTTATTAGAAGTAAACTCTCATCCTTTATTAGTTCTTAGAGATTTAATCACATACCCACTTTCTTTCTCAAAAAATAATTTGAATCTTTTGAGAGTATCAAAAGGCTTAGATTTGTGTTTCAATAAATAAACTTAAGACTTCTTATTATAGTCATCAATGGATAACACAAAGTAAGAGCTTTTTGCAAGTGATGGAGAAACTATAGGACCATATACATTTGCATGGATAAGTTGTCTTGAGATTGATTGCTTTAGAAAGCTCTTTCTTACATGTTTTCCAAGTAAACAAGCTTCACATAATTAATCTAGACAATCAATTATTGGAATGCCTTTTACCATTTTCTTGCCTCCCAAAGCTTTCAAACTTTCGAAATTTAAATAGCCTAGTCTCATATGCTACATCCAAAATGAATCTTCCACATAAATTTTCAAACACAAAGTTTTAATTGTTCATAACTTCAATATGAACATTTAGTTCTTAGACATGATAACGTTTGAAAGAAGGTTATTATAATGATATTTAATCTAAAGCATTCTATCATCCATAACAATCTTACACTCATTTTTTATGAGTTGGCTGATACTTAAAATGTTGCTTTGCAGCTTATGAATATAATAAACATCATGAAGAACTTTGTGACATCTAGTTTTAGTACAAAAAATGATAGTTCCCTTGCCTTTGATCTTTACCTTTGTATTATCATCAAATCACACATTACTAGTTACTTTGGTGTCAAGCTCCACAAATTTGGTTTCATCATTAGTCATTTGGTTTCTGACTCCATTGTCAAAAAACTATATATTCTTCTCTTATGTAATTTCTTCCTTAAAAGAAAGAAATGAAATTGTGTCGTTTGCATCCTCAATATGTTCTATTAGCTTTGTTTCCTCCTTAGTCCTCTTAATTTGACAATCCCAAGAGTATTGGCCATTTTAACCATAAGAATAACACTCCACTTGACTCTTGTGGATTATCCTATCATTATATCCTCTATAATTGCCAGTTCCTCTTTTTCTTGCACAAAATTTTTGAAAATTTTGATTTCTATTTTTGTTATAAGAGTTCTACTCACCTCTTCCTTGACCACACCTTCATCTATGATTACAACCTCTTCCATGTGATTGTTCATAGCCATCTCTTTGATAGGAATCTCCTTTGGATTTGATGGACATTTTTTATAACAAGGCAGGCTAAACTTGTTCTTGCTTGATACAATTCATCCTATCCTCATGCACTCTCATCGATCCATTTAGTTCATCAACAGTCATGGTCTCTAAGTCCTTTTCTTCTTCAATCACAACTACTACATGATTAAATTTTGTGTTGAGAGATCATAAAATCTCTTCAACCACATGGACATCTTGCATGGTTTCTCTAAGTCTTTTCATTTGATTCATCATACCTACTACTCTTATGGTGTAATTTGTTATTGTTTCACTTTCCTTCATAAAGAGTGTTTCAAACTCAATCCTTAGAGTTTGAAGTTGAACTTCTTTACTTTCTCAACTCCCGTTATAGAATTATGAAGAGTCTCCTATGCATTCTTGGACATGGTTTCATTTGCAATCTTTTGAAACATGTTATCATCCAAAGCTTGATGGATGATTGTAAGTGCACATTGATCTTTCTTTCATTGTATTTGTATAACCTCTTTTTCAGTTTATAATAATGATGCCTTATTTTGAGGTACTTCAAAACCTCTCTCTATAATATCCTACACTTCTTGAGAGTTAAGTATTGCCTTTATTCTAATAAACTAAGTCTCATAATTATTTTTATGGAGTTGTGGGTATTGAAAGGATAAGGTACTTCTTTTGAGGCCATTTCTCACTTTACAATGTGATATCACTTTGTTGGAAGTAGATGGTGGACAGCAAAATAGCTTTTAAATACTCTTTCTCTCTCTCTCTCTCACCTACATACATACACACAAACACACACACACACACACACACACACAAGAGGAGAGAAGGGATTATATATACTTTTTTTTTTAAATTTTTGAAATGACTTATTTCCATAATAATCACCTACTAGTATTTATATTATCAAGATTGCTAAAAATTTAAAAAAAAATTTAATTTACTTAAATAAATATAAACCAAAAATACATTTAGTTAATTTGATCTAAATCATAAAGAAGTTTAGTTAATTTAATGTAAACCACAAATGAATTTGTAATCAAGTTTAGTGTTAGAAGATGATTTTTTCCATAAGTATGCAGTTAGGCTTAAACTCTTCGGGCTTGAGCGTAAGGCCTTCAGGCTTCAATCTTAGTGGAACAAAAGCTGCAAAAACACATTGGAGGAGGCTCTAGCATAGATGCTCTAATGCTCAAGTTAATAAGTTAGAGTAAAGTATAGGAAATTGGTTCTAGAGAACTTACTTTTCATTCAAGGATTTCTACCCTCCTTATAGGTGATGGGATAGATTATTGTATGGGAAAGTCTTTGATAAGCCATACTTGATATAGGTTGTTCCAATTAGGAAAGTTGCATATAGGTTGGTGAGGTTGGCACCTTTTGGGGTGGGTAGATCATGATGGGTTGCTAAGGGATTTCATCATGTGATCCCTTTGGTGAGGTTGGGTTGACCTCAACCTGCAGAGGTGATGGGTCGCAATTTGATAGTATGGGGTCACCAATTACTACCCTGAACTAGGCTAATCAACTTGGTCTTTATCAATTGTCAAGCCTTACCTAATTGGTTGGGCTCAAATTGAGTCTAGGACCTAATTCTGAAATTGCCTATCAACATTTAGTGTTCAATAGGCATAGCATCTTGTGAAGCTTTAGTGGATATTAGTTAGGTTGATTGAAGCTTCATTGATAGAACTAGAAGAGTGGATTTTATATTTTGCTTCCACCTTCTCTAATTCTTTCTATTAATTTTCTTGCATCTATTTAGATAAAGCATATCAAATTATTTGTCAAGACTAAACGAAAGGATGTCTTTTTAAAAAAGTTCAACTTCAAACTTTCTATAAGCAATCAATAATAATACACTGCAAGTTAATTGGAACCTGTAGTAATATTTACATATTACTTTGCATTATATGGGCTACCAAATAAATACAGTGCAAGCCCACGGAAAATAGAGATGTCTAATATGTATATATAGCCTATAAAAGGAAATCCATTAGATTAGTCATTGGGAAAGTGGAAAAAGTTTGCTGATTTGCTTCTTCAGAACATGATGAATTGGGGTTGGATCGTTTTGCGCATAGAAAGAAATTCCTAGAACCCAAGTTTATCAGCTTCTCCTCTGGTCTCAAACCTGCATTAGTAGGTTAGCGAAGAATCATTTATATGATAAAAGATGATATGCTAATGGCTGAGACAAAAAGTTCCTATACTAATTTAGACCCCTTTTCTCGCGTTAACTCGCATATGGACAATTTCATATGATGCCATTGGTAAATGCATATAGATTTCGACACTATAAAGCTTTCGGTAATGGGAACGTGTATCCGAATCTACATGATGTATCAGAAACTGTATATTTATATATATTTTAATAATGGGAATATATACCAAATGTTATAACAAAATGTATATGTACCATAATTTCACGCTTCGATTTCATATGAAGTTATTTATACACAACTTAATGCATTTAGTTACCCCAATTGTGACCATGAGTATGAAATTATTGTTTTACGTACAGTGAAAGTTCAAATGATTCACTACGTTGTTTGCTTTTTACTATCTATATTTAGCTAGGGCGGGGGGGTGGGGGTGTGCGGCGGCGGGGGGTGTGTGGATAACGAGTATAATCAAATATTGAAAATAATAGAGGTTTCCATTTTCTGCCGCTAAACATTCAATAATGGAACTTTATATATATATATAACTTACTCTCGAGACTAAATGGTGAGTAATGGAGTTCGAAACGCCGTGGATCCGTCTCATTCAACAACGGCCTCCTTTTCTCTCTTCCATATATCTCCATTGCCATCTTGATCAAATCCCCAACACTCTTTTCCGGCGAAAGAACCACCTGCACCGGCCCTAGACTCCTCTCCACCGTCACATTCAGCAACAGCTTTGTCAACTTTCTCTGCGCACCACCACCACCACCGCTGCCACTGCCATCGCTATCAATCCTCAACAACGCTGCCAACTTCCTAGGCAAGGATATGATCCCACCTGGCCGCCTTACCAAGTCCGCGTGGTGGCTATCCGGTTGGATGGTTTCAAGGGTTCGTTCAGATCGTCGCCTAGTAGTTGGAGGAGGGAGTGTATTCCTAATCATTTGTTAGGGTTTGGTGATTCTAAGCGTGAGGGTTTCGTAAGGAGAACAATAATAATGTGTTTGTGTGCGTGGAGGTTGTTGTAGTGTTATATGTTGGTCTAGTGCATGTTTGCGTCATGAGGGAATGAAGCGATGTTAGGGCTTTTTGGAGGTTTATGGAAACTGAGGATTGGAGAGAGGAGAGGAAATTTCCAAGAAGGTGGAAGGTTTAGAAGTGCCATTGCATGGAAGGATAATTACAAAGAGATTGTAATGGTTTTATGCTTAGGCATGTGGACTTTGTTGTATATCCCTTTTCTTATAAGATTTCATATGCGTATCTGATTGGATATGATTTGATATCTCGATCTTTGGTAAATAATTAAAGGGTCTTCTTTCAGTTGCCGTGTTAATGAGCTCGGCGAAAAAACACTAATAAAAATTGAAGTTTTACTAGGAAATAAAAATCGGCAGAAGTTTCCTTAGAAAGGCTATTTCAGGGAATCAAGAAGGTCTCAATTTAAGATCCATAGCAAGAATAGCTCCTTGCAAAAAAGTGTAGTTGTGGGATGCGTCCCTATGAAAGACCAATAAGGAAATTGTATATCTCTTTCATAGGGACATATCCCTATAGAAATTCATATTTATTTAACAATAGAAAAATACTTCTGTGTAGGAACATCTTCATATAGAAATCTTAAAAAGAAAAATAATGGAAGATTCTTTTTTTTTCTAAACCTATATATATAAACATGTCATTAAATTTTCTTATAAAAAATTAAAAGAAATTTAATCAAGATCTTGTTAAAATTCAGATTTATTGCATAAAATATCAAAAAAGAGAAAAATAACAAGCATAATATTAAACCATTTTTAGATCCAACAAATGTCACCTATAATAAGTGTATTATTCCTTGAAAAGCTAAAAGGAAATAAATTTACATATTCTAATTTACAAAGTCATAACTAATTACGCAAGGAAAAAAAAAAAAAAGAGAGAGTCATTACCAATTCCACAAATATCTTCCCAAGATCGATATTACTTTATTTATACCACAAATTCTCCGTTAAAAGTAAAAGTATTCACTCCTCCATTGACAAGTGCTATAGAAATCAAAGAAGGTTTCTCACATCCATGACTCCATAGAAGAAGATTCAACATAAACCATAGGAATTTCAAGAATTTACTCTCCTTAAAGCAAAAAATTCCCCCATATTTAAACACAATAAAAAAGTAATAACTCCTTAAAACAAATTATATTTTAAGCACAAATAAAAAAAAAGAATAGAAAAGAAAAACAATCCAAATTTCCTTACCTTCTCTTATCTCTATAATGTTGTTAGTAAAGTCAAGCTAAACAAGGTTTTTCATCCTATAGCCACCTACTAAAAGTACTCTCCAAAGAATTTCCATGTCTTAGAACATGATCAATGGTAGTTATAATTGTTAAAATTGTGATTTTACTCATACGATTTTATGGGTTTATGATTTTAGGTGACTATTCCGAGTTAACTTGAGGGTAGAATCTTTTTTTTTTTTTTTATAGAAACTTACGTTTTTAACCGAATTTATAAATAAACTCAATAGAAATTTATATTTTTCATTGAGCTTACCGATTCTACATATCTGAGTTGAACGGACTAAAAAACTAAAGAAAAAAAAAAAACTAACCTTTTATAAGCTATCAATTATTAAAACATTACAACATTTGTCCTATCCTATTCCAATTTTTTATCTCTTTTTTTTTCTCTTGATATTTTATTTTATGTTCATAACTTTTATTCAAGTTTTAACTTTAATAACAAAATTTATAAAAAAAAAACTCTATACTTTATTTTATGCCATCAATAACTTAAAATGAGTTAAAATATTGGGTTCTCTTTAATTTACAGTTTTTTTTTTAAAAAATGGGAAAAAGTTTAATTTCAACTCTATTTTTCCTTTTTCTATATATGTTAAATTATATATTAAGAATTTGTATGGAAAAAGAAAAACTTACTTTCTTCTTTTTTTTTTTTATTTTAATTTTCATCATGTTTTTCAAGTTTTGAATAACTACTACAAATATATCTATAATTTTTAAAGCTATTTTACACAAATTGTAAAAACTTATATTTATACGTTTCGATTTTATAAACCCTTTAATAATTTTAGGTAGAATCGTGAGTTTGATAACTTTGGTTGTATTATTATAGCTAATAAAGAAAAATTCAACTACTCTAAAAAAAAAAAAAAGAACGATTTTCATAAAATTTAAATAAGATCGAATCATTTCATAAGCTGGTTCCATCTAAATTTCTTCTTTATATGTATTATGAACCTTAGATCTCTTTAAATATAGCTTTAAATAAAAAAATCACAAAACAAATACAATTTATTTGCCCTTTCTTTGTTCACATCTAGAATTACAAAAGGAAAACAAAAAAAAAAAATGAAAATGTCCCATAAAATTTGGTAATAGAATTTATATCTAATTGCAAAAGTATAAAGTGTCATGCCCTAAAAAGATGAAGTCGTAACAGTCTCGCCGTATGATCTATCCTAAGATAGAAACTGTTCGTATAGTTGCTATCCTAAACCTAGTTCATACCAAGCATACTCAACTCTATTTCTTTCAAGCATCCAATTCGATACCTGTTTAATACAAACCAGCGGAGTAATCTTTTGAAATAATTTGTTAAAAATAAACTTGTAATTTAACCTTATAAAAGAATGATAGTAAATCCCACAGGTATCCATACTAAAATATTGAAAACTACCAAGTCCTTTGAGGAGTCTTGTGTAGTTTTCATTAAAAGATAAAAAGTTAATATTAAGGACCATAACTAACTATTTGTTGCATCTCACTTCTCGTCCCAGTTTACTAGTGTTCTGGTGTTGGGTAGGCACTTATGATCCATTTAAAACCTGTAAACCAAACTATAGGAGAATGAGGGACAACTTGCTCAGTAAGTGGGTGGAGACAGAAGTATGCACCCAGTACATCACAAGTAAGGTTTTCAACTAAGTTAGTTGATGCAATACGTATATAAGCAAATGCCATCATACGATGTTATCTGGTCCGTCGTGAGATCAAAGAAATTGTGCCCATTCTAATCCGAGTTGAGACGATTGATGTCACACACTCATGAATTGAAACCAAATCGAGGCTTATATAATGGAGAATACCCTATTCCCGTGACTACCTTCGAACCACAACTCACAACCTTACCGTGACATTTTCTCTTATCACTTAGTTCTGCTAAGGGTGGGGAAAGGACTATTTCAGTTATTCTCATTGAAGGGAGTTCATGTTTGGCCTAAGAATTCTAGTTATTACCCCTAATGGGTTGTGATGCAAATCAAGTTAGATGTTAAGCCTAGTTTGAGTTAGTTCATTGTTAAGGTGATCAACTAAGCTTAAACAATTCAAACATAATATTAATAGAACAACCATAACATGGAGTTCAGCTCTCATCACAGCAAATCGAAACTCAACCATAAATGCTTCATACACACAAATAGCTAACTATAATCACAAGCCAATACATACTGTAGTTCCTAAATATTCTGAAATAACATTCCAAAATGCTATAAAGCATTGATCCTACTTACCTGTTTAGATGCTCACTACGAAAAACTCGGGTTGTTGACAGTCTGATCGCCGGGGAATTCTATATACATAAAATCTAAATTTAGTTTTTGTAATAGTTACGAAAACATTAAGGTTTGATCTAAAATGGTTATATATATATATATATTATATGTATATTGAGTTAAGTTATTAATCATTGATAATATACTTAATTTATGCTATTACGTATTATATATCGTTTCGATCGTATTGAAATGTACTTTTAATTGGTTAAGTTACGTTTCTATTACAATAGAGTTATAATAGTACGTAAATTAGTAATATTGTAGAGATATAGGTTATATTACCTAGGTTTATCCGATTTTTGTAAAAATCATGTTGTTAGGCTCGTATAGACCCTGCGACATATATTACGAGTCCTATTTCTAGAGATGACTTTTAATGAGTAGTTTGAGTTTTTAATACAGTTTTACATATCTACTTAAATATTATCATATTATACGTATTTTATGTTATTAAATTATATTTTATCTAATTTGTCAATATAACCCGTAATATAGGTATTATCTAACCTTAATACCCTTATAATGAATCCAGACCGGTAAAATATTATTAATTAAATTAAAAATACACTTTTTATTTAATTCGATCAGTATACCTGTACATAGTTTTTATTCAACTATTTATTACATTTTAACCTATTATTATTAAAAATATGTCCCAATTTATAATTTAAGTCATTTTAGTAATAAATAGTTTGGGTTACCAACTATTCCCCCAAAAATTTTGATAAACTCCTAAAAATATGGGGAACTTAGCTAGTACTTGGTTTCAAGTTTTCGATCTATCGTCTATATATTTGTATTTACGATTTTACCCTTGAATTATCTTAAATTACCTAATTATAATCCTTTTTGTACCAAATTGATTTCAACCTATCCCAGCATTATTTTTATTACTAGAAATCAGTATATGTCCATTTCATCATTTAATTTCATAATTTCCTATTTATTTCACAATTTCAAGCTATTTTCGAGCTATTTTTAGACCGAAAAATATAATAAATAATAAAAATATTCAAATAAAAAATCAGGCTACATAGCAATTACATATATATCATAAAAATCCTACACAAAAAATTTTGAGCTAGGAATTATATCATTTAGTGTATTTATTTTGAATTTCAAATTTTGAGTGAATAGTATATTTGTTAAGCAAGTACATTAAATATTCCTAATTTTGTTAAAATAAATTTATGAAATGAAAGTACATCTAAAATAACCTAGAAATTAATTTTTTCACATTTTTCCTAATTAATTTAATAATTTTTCAAAAATAGAGAAAAATAGGGTAAAAGCTTAAAACCTGAGTTCATTAGAGCTTCAGCTACCGTTGGTTGGAGAGGTGTTGTCGGCTGGATTGGGTGGTGGTTGCTTTGTTAGGTGGTGGTGGGGCTCCACGTTAGGTCATCGAATAGACTAGGAACCGTCCTAGCTCGATCTTTGCTCTGTTTTTGTTCTAATTTTTTTCTATTTTCCTTTGATTTTTTCTTATTTTTCCTTTCTATAATTTAGGTTCCTAAACTTGTATCTGTTGTAGGGAAGTCTTATTTATAGTAGTTAGAGTTGGTTGGATTTTTTTCTTAGTTATTAAGTAATTTATTTTAATATTTTTCTTAAAAGACAAAAAGTATGAGGTGGCAAATCGTTGATGATTCACTTTTAAGTCATTATTTCTAGCTGTTGTTGAAGTGCCACATGGATTCTAGTTCTTCTCACATCATTTGGATAATTTTTGGTTAAATTTTAGTGTAATTTTAGTAAAATTTGAATAATTTAAGTATATTTAATTATTATATTAATATACATGTATATATACACTATATATGTAACACATATAATGAGTAATTATATGCTTATAACCATGTTTCTAACATGTCTTTTATTTTTAAGATATTTTTCTTATTTAATTTTTGTGAATTTAACGCTTATTATACATAATTGTATAGTTTTAGGTTAATTTACGGGGTATATTTATTATATATACTGGGTATGCTAAAAAAATATAGATATACTCATATAGTATATTATGTTATATTATTTTTTTTATAGCCTAATTAACTTATTTCTAAGTTCTTATTGTATTTTGAGCTCGGTTTTAGAGGTTTCGATTATTTTTATACTATATTAAGTAATCATACTTCTAAGGGGTAAAATTGGGATTTTGGGTAATTATTTTCAAAATCTGATTTCACCAAATTACTTCAACTAGCTTTTCTATCTTAGTTGTAAAGTTTAAGTTTAATCAGATAACTTTTCCCTAAAACCCTAAATTTAGGTACAATTGCCCTAAATTCGACTTTAGGGTCTTATATAGAGTAAATTTCACTATTTTGATTATATTCTTGATATTCTTATTGGATTATGGATTTTCAAACCTAAGAGAATTCCTCGATCAGGGTTATCATATTTTTCGTAAGTTTCTAGTCTAATTAGTTTACTTTCTTAGATGTCTTAAATCAATTATCGATCATAATCGTACAAGGACAAGGCTTTATCTTAATACTTAGATGTTCATGTGTTAATTGCTGATTTATGAGATATTACATAAAATAACAAAGGAAAAAGTATTATTTGCATATTAATCCAAAACCACCTTCACCAAGCCTATGACTTAGGTTGAATCCTTAGTAGCAACAAGGAATGTTTTAAAGGAGAAAAGCTTATGTTCTTACGTAGTTATTTTCTCCTAATCTTCCTCATTGCATTTGCTTGACAAAAACAACAAATAATCATTAAATAGAACTTGAATTAAAAAGACAAAACTAATGTGGGTAATTATCAATCCTACTTTCACTTGGATTTGATTTAAAGGGTCTAAGAAGAGTAAGTATAAAGTTGAAATTTTTAGATTCAGATTTGGTTTTTGACGTTGTTGAGAAGGGCTACACTTATGAAAGAAAAATGACTTAAATGTCCTTTCATTAATAGCTTTAGTCCTTAAAATTGTGATTTTGCAAAAACAGAACATATTCATAAATCAAAATTCATTATTTTCCTTATAAAAGCATAACCTTGAACTATGATTTAGCCAAAAAAATGAAAAAAGAAAAACTATGCATTATGTGTATGTATACACGTGTGTGTGCGAGAGAGAGAGAGAGAGAGATGACTGCGAAATGAGAGGGAGTGGTGAGAGATGAAGACATTGTGAGAGTTAAAAATGCTAAAGTATAAGAGAGAGAGATTAAATGTGTGAGATAAGGATATTAAATGGGAGAGAGAAAATTTTTAGGAGAGAAGAAAAAGTGGAGGGAAAACAAAAATGAGAGAGGGAAAATTAGAATTATTTTTTTCCTAATATCATTGTTATGATTTATGTGTCTTAGAGTTGTAACTTTTCTTATAAATCAAGAGGTAACAAAATTTACTATTAGAATTATGAGTTAAGCAAGATAATTTTTGTTGGTATTTAATATATTTGCCCAATTTAATTTTATCTATGTACATGCATTTTGCAAGATGATATAAATAATATGTATTATGGAATGTGCATAATGTTTTGAAAAATCTTCACTATATGTTTATAGTACTTATTTCATATTATTGATAATACTTGTCTTCTAATTAAAAAAAGAGGACATATGGCTTTAATATAAGAAAAAAACTTAATTTAAAAATTTATATAAATAGGAAGATTGCATATCGACATGTATTTATTTAATGTTATAGTAATAGATGATAGTTTCAAAGAAAGAAAATGAAATAAAATAAGTAACAATATAAGTTTAATATAGTGGATGTAATCATTTAAAACATTTAAATGATCATAAAGTGATGGCATTTAAAACAATTTAAACATTTTTTTTTCAATGTAATAAAAAACATTAAATAAAACTCTAACTAGAAATCAACCAAAACAAGACAATTCAAACATTTGTAATGGTGTACAAATATAGAATCTTGGTTAAGTCCAAATATAGAGTCTAAAGAAAGTCCAAGTATACAAACTAAGTTTGAAAGAATTAAAACTCGTAACCGAAACAAAAATTATTATAAACATGGTTTAACCATAGAGTTCAAGTGAAAGACACCAAGAATAGGGTTTAAGCATAAAAACTAGATAAAAGTCTACTAATTACGAGTTGAAAAAAATTTTAGAAAACATTTTTCTAAGTGATCATTTCCATAAACAACACAACTTTTGGACAATTTGCAAAACGAGTTTTCATACACAATACAACCACGGATTCTGAGTGAAACCTAGAATCAGTATTGTATTTTAGATCAATTCCCGTATACTAAATGCAACATCAGTGTAAG
Source organism: Lumnitzera littorea (assembly GCA_024138015.1). Classification (NCBI taxonomy): domain Eukaryota; kingdom Viridiplantae; phylum Streptophyta; class Magnoliopsida; order Myrtales; family Combretaceae; genus Lumnitzera; species Lumnitzera littorea. Next base: position 16,592,127 of record JAMXBB010000008.1, read on the forward strand.
CTCATAGTCAAGTTTTGAATACAATTATTAAAATTGGTAGAATCAAAAGTTTGTAACATATTTTACCAATTGCACATCTCATATTAATTTGGGTCTAATGGGCTATCAAAACTATTTTGCAAAAGTAACAACTGGGATTCACGACATTGATATTATTGAAGATAAAGTATGAATGGATACTTAAAAAGGTTAGGATTTAGAAGATATGGACGTCATTGATGTTAAGGATAGGAAGGTTTAAGATAGGTTAAAGGAACTTAAATCTTAGAACTCATATTACTACGCTAATAAAACCCTATAGGGGTATATTTAAGACTTGCCCTGCTATCTGTTCGGCCCTTTTTATATGGCTCAGTCCACTACTCACTTTGTAACCCTAAGTACTGGTGACTTATTATTTCTATGAGTAGATTCAATCACTTTTGTCTCTCTTCTATTCCAATGTCTTCTGAAATAAGACTATGAAACCCTAAATCTATTCAATCTCTTCTTCACACTTCTTATCAAACTTTATCTGATAGAATGGATACTAACTTATTTGTGTTTGATGTGTATAAGTATGAAACGTAGATTACTTCGAGTGAATTTGAGCTCCTTAGAAGTAAACACTTCAGACTCGTTATGAAGGGAGATGATCCTCTCTTACTCTTGCTTATTCCTTTTATATCTATTTTCGTTTGTTGCATTTAGTTATTAAGACTACTAGATCTGTTGTATGTTTTGCTATATTTGTTACATTTGCTACTTGATGCGTCTTTAGGGTCGGATACATGGAGAAGAACTACAACGAAGCAAACAAAAAACAAACAGGGAAAAAGTTAGCAAAGTCTAGATAGCTATCGAATGGATATGATGCACCACTCAATCCTACTCGGCCTACAATCTACTAGATATAACATATAAGTTTGAATTGAAGGGTTACTTGCCACTACTCCTTGCTAAAGGGAATAGGTAAGAGTTGAATGATAATGAGAACATTAATGTTGCTCAAAGTGAATAATTCTATATTGATTAGTTGATTGTCTGCATACAAGAAAGTGGGAGTTTATATACTTATCCACTAGGGTTGCTTTACATGCATGAAAGGACTAAAGGGTATTCTACAATTAGGTTACATAAATCATACTTAAAAGGGTAAAAAATATTCAGTATGGAAATGAAAGAATCATTTTAGAATATTGTGTTAGAAGACACGTGTTGCTTGGTGGTTAGATAAGAGAAATATGATACAAGGTATGCGAAAGTAGAGTAATGCTTACAGTTAGGGGCCAACTTGATTTGGATCAGGTCGAGGGTCAATCAGTCTTGTAGAGAAGTCAATTGTTAGGTATCTATGGTTGGTCTAGCAACTTGGCCCGGATAGTTTTAGGCTATCTTTTGGAGGAAGGCATCGTTGTTGGGTAGGAGTAGATTTGACACATATGAGGGTCTAATAGATAGGCCAATAAGAGATCAATTCGGCATAGGGATCCCCATCTCGACTTAAGTTTCGAGCTAGTATTCTCCGTATAAGTCCTTGAAGTCCTCTAACTCGACTATGAGTGATTGGTCCAGAGGCTTGATTCTTATCATTTGCCTAAGGGTTGGAAATATTTGCCCTCAAATCTAGAGGGGTTTCTACTTCTTCTTCTAGGGTGCACGTGGGGTCTTCTTCTTCCACTGGTTAGTGAGGGATCAAATTGGATTCAGTGAAGGTGGAAGAAATATCGTAGTCATCAGGCAACTCAATTTAGTAAGCGTTACGGTTGATCTTTTGCAGAATTTTGAATGGATCATCTGCTCTAGGAGATAGCTTGTTTTGTCTCAAGTGTGGGAATCATTTTCGGCTAAGGTGTATCCATACTAAGTCTCTTAGGTAGAAAGAAATAGTTTGACGATCTCAACTACCAATTTCTTACTGTCTTTGATTGAACTTGGCAATCTTCTTAGTTATAGACTGGTATAACTCATGCAATACTTAGGTTCGATCAACTTTGGATTGACTCTCTTCAGTAACTACTAAAGCGTTGATCATATCTAGGTGAATAGTAGGGTTAAGGCCATAGATGACCTCGAATGGGGTCTTCTTAGTAATGTTATAGACAGTTCGGTTGTATGCGAACTTTACAACTAGTAGGCATAGACCTCAATCCCTCAAGTTCTTTCCCATGACAGCTCTAAGTAGGTTGCCTAACGTCTTGTTTACCACTTTAGTTTGAAGGTGGCTATTAGAGGTGAATATGAGTTTAGTTCTAAGTCTTATGTAAAGAGTTTTCTGAAAATAGCTAAAAAATTTTGTGTCCCGATATGAGATAATAGTCTTCAATACCCCATGTATTCCGATAACCTCTTGTAAAAATAAATCAACAATATATAAAGCATCGTTAGTCTGATGGCATGTAATGAAGTGTGCTATCTTATTGAAGCAGTCTATCACAACAAAGATAGAATCTTTGCCCTTGGATGTTTAGGGCAACCCTAGGAGAAAGTCTATGCTAAGGTCAGCCTAAGGTAATGTTAGTGTTGGCAGCGATATGTATTCTCCATAAGGTTCTCTCTTTCCTTTAGCTCGCTTGCATGCTTCATAATTACTAACTACCTTATAGACATCCTTGGCTAACCATGGCCAATAAAAGTTCTCCCTCAACAAATTGGCTATCTTGGTCTCCCTAAAGTGACTCGATAATCCGCCGCTATGAGCTTTCCTAGTCAATAGCTTACACTTCTTGAACAATTTAGTATGTACAACCTTTGGTCCTTGAACAGATAGCGTTCCTTCAGATAATATCCCTTGATAGCAATTCCATCCCTATGCTATTCTATGATAGGACAAAAATGAGGATCATGAGTGTACTGCTCTATAACAAGTGAGAATCCCAATAATTTGGTTTGTAAGATAGTCAGCAAGGTTTGTCATCATGACAGAGCATCGATGACCACATTTGTGCTTCCCTTCTTGCGTTGAATTATGTACGAGAACCCTTTCATAAATTTCAACCACTTGGCTTGCCTCTTTGACAGCTTATTCTAACTTCCTAGATGCTTTAAAGACTCATGGTATATATAAATAGCAAACTCTCATGGCAACAAATAGTGTTGCCAAACAGCAAGAGCTTGATAAAGAGAGTACAACTCTTTTACATTCACAAAATAGTTCAAGGCAGGATTACTAAGCTTCTCACTACGGTAGGTGACGGGTTGTTGCTATTACATTAGGATAGTGTAAATTCCTACTCTCGATGCATCGCATTCCAATTCGAAGGGTTTGTCAAAATCTGGTAGTGAAAAGATAGGCGCTAAGGTAAGCTTCTCTTTGATCTCCTTAAAGCTTTGCTCAACTCGATCATTCCACCTAAACACCTCATTCTTCTTTGTTAGTTCGATCAAGGTGATGGCTATGGTATTGAAGTTTTTGATAAATTGCCTATAAAAAGAAGTTAGGCCATGAAAGCTTCGAACCTCAGTGATATTCTTTGGTGTTGGCCACTCAAAAATAGTTCAGATTGTCTCTTCATCTGCCTGGAGTCCTTCCCCTGATACCATAAACCTTAGGAAGATCACCTATTGTTGGCAAAACATACATTTCTTCACATTTCCATACAACTTCTCAATTTGCAAAATGTCAAATACTTTGTAAAGGTATTAAATATGTTTGTTCATGTCGGCACTGTATACCAATATGTCATCAAAGTACATAACCATACATCTTCCAATTAGAGAGCGCATTATATGGTTCATCAACCTCATGAATGTGTTCGGCGCATTAGTAAGTTTGAATGACACAACCAACCATTCGTAGAGTCCATCTTTAGTTTTGAAGGCAGTCTTCCATTCATTGCCCAGCCTCATGCAAATTTGGTGGTAACCACTTCACAAATCAATCTTTGAAAATATCTTAGCACCATGAAGCTCATCTAACATGTCATCGAGGCTTGGTATAAGGTATCTTTACTTGACAATAATTCAGTTGATTACTTGACTATCGATGCATATGCATCATGAATCATCTTTCTTAGGGACGAACAGAGTTGGTACAGCACAATAGCTCATGCTCTCCCTTATATAGCCTTATTCTTTGAGTTTATCCACCTATCTTTTTAGTATGGTAGCTTGCTTAGGATTCATCCTGTATGCAGGTCAATTTAGCAGGGTAGTGCCTAACTGCAGATCAATATAATGCTTAATGCCTTGGATTAGAGGTAGTCCTTTAGGTAGTTCTTCAGGGAACAGATTAGAAAAATCATTTAGTAAGCTTCGGATTTCATCAGGGATATCCTCTAAATCTCTCATTTCTAATAATCTTCTAATCAATAGGAACATAGATTCTTCAGCCCTTTCAGTAATTTGGAGCTCTCTTCAGCTCATTACTAAGGCATTCTTCTTAGTAGCTCGGGTGAGTTGATTGCGGGTTTCATTTACTTGGGACAGGGTCAAGGGTTGCAACATAATCTTCTTTCCATCCTTAACAAAGGTATGGGTATTCTTATATTCATTGTAAGCAACACATCAGTGGAACAATCAAGGTCGTCCAAGTAGTAGATGTAAAGCTCCCATAGGGATGACATCGCACACTACTTCATCCCTATACATACTCCTAACATTAAACAATATAGTTACTTGTTCAGTTACGTATAAAGTACTCTTATCATGAAGCCAATGCAACTTGTAAGGTCGATGATGCTTTAAGGTCGGCAGACCCAACCTTTGCATAAAGGACTATGCAACAACATTTGTACAACTTCCCTTATCCATAATGATTGTGCATAAGTGGCATTTGATGGTACACTTGATATGGAACAGATTCTCCCTTTGGTCCTCCTCAAAGTTTGTTAAGGAACTCAGTACTTATCTCAAGACTAGGGTCATCACATCTCCCTAGTTAGCATAGACACGTGTCTCCTCTTCCTCTTCAGCTTTAGGTTTTCTAATATCTTCTTCCTTCTCGAGCTCACTCTCATCGGTGCTATCCAGTACATCTCCTTGAAGTACCATGACGGGTTGGTTTAGACACTTAACAGTCATATGTTCGAAGCCCAAGCGTTTAAAGTATTTCACCTCGCGGGTCTTTCGTCCGAAGGTTTACCCTTTCTCATATATCCTCAACGTTGGCCTAACCTCGAGTCGACCTGTTTGACTGGCTCAACCCTGTTAGTTTGCTTGATTGTCATCATATCAGTTATTCCTATCCTAACCCTATACAGCCTCCTCGGTTCGGCTTGAGTAGGTTGGTGTAGAACTAGGGATCGGGAGAATGTTGGCCCAAGTCTGCTTGGAGCACTTGTCCTCTGTTTTTCAACCCTTTATGCTATCTTTATCATCTCTTCCAAGGTATAAAACCTCTATACTTCTACGATGTTGCGAATCTCGTACTTGAGCTAAAAAATGAACCTCGATACTATATGGGCCTTTAGTTCTTCTACGTCGACTCGAATTATTAGTATTTGGAACTCTTTGACATAATCATTAGTAGATTGGCTTCTTTGGCAAAGCTCCTGTAACTTTGCAAACGTATCTTATGGGTAGGTCTCAGGTACAAATCTATCTCTTAACAACCTTTTCATCTCATCCCAAGTTCTAACATCTCGTCTTCCATCTCTTGTTATATTTATATTTAGATTTTTCCTCCATATAGTAGCATACATAGTAAACTCTAATACAACAAGTCAGACTTTGACAATATTCGTATACCCATAACATTTGAACACTTTCTCGACCTTCTCTTCCTATTCCAAGTATTCATCTGCATCTCTACTTCTACTAAAGGGCGAGATTTGAATCTTGACACTATCTAACCTTCATAGGACTCAGCATCCTCATCCCTGTACTTAGTAATAGTCAACTTCTTCTTTTTCCCCAAACTCTTCAACATCCAACTCCTTATCATCTTCCCCATTCTCCTCTAACTTCAGTCTTTGTCTAGTAGCTTGGTTTGCTACTCCTCCAGCTCGTTGCGGTCGAACTGGGTGATTGATTTGATTACCTTAGCCATGGTATATCTCAACGAAATTATCGAGCCTGATTTTTCGATTTTCTTTTATTTAAAATTGATTTCTCCATTTCCGATTAATATTAAACCTTAACCTATTTAATATTAATCCTCAACTAAAGAAATTGGGAAATTCCAATTTTTTATTTAGAAATATTTTTAGAGCCGCCATCCAATTAGAGTCGAGAAAAAAAAAACCATAATCAATTGGGTGGATTGATTATAATTTAGCTACCGGTCTTTGATTTCAATTTGAATAAAGAACCAGAGGGTTCTGAGTTCAGGGGCTAACTTATTAAACCCTAACGAGTACTACTATCTATTTATTGAAATTAGGATTATTCCTTTAATTATAATATTTTTAAAGAAATAAATAAATAAAAAAAATCAAAAGAAAAAAAAACCTAAGTTTCTACATATTTTATCGTCGTCCTGAAGGTACTTATGTACCGGCTAGCTGGGATCAAACGATTGTAGTTCTTTTAAAAAATCTTTAATTTGTTGATTTATTTTAATTTTTGAAAATCGACCGAATTTACGTTATTATCAACTTAGTTTATTCAAATAAAATCTAAAAGGGCTCTAACTCTTAAGTGTTTTTATTTTATAAAAAATGCTCTAACAATCCTATTTTCAAAAAGGATCTTTTATTAATTTTTATTTAAAGAAAAACAACTTTCTATGTGATAAATCCTTAAATAAAACCAAATCTTAAAATATGACCAATCCTAACAATCTCTAAATTAATATATATATATATATATATGTCTTTATATCTATATTACTACTTATTAAATAAACATTTACTTAAATTAATATAATATACCTAATCTATATTACAAAGAAAACTAATGCCAAGAAACAACCTAAATTATTATTATTTACATAGACTATGCTAAATCACTTAAGGTTCTAATAACAATATAATATAATATAAGATAATATAGTACAATATAATATAATATAAATAAATAAATAATAAAAAAAAAGAAAATTGAAAGAACCAAACATGGCTAAACCTGAGCTTATCGTCCGTTGTAATGCTATTTGTTGGATAAGTGGATATGCGCTATTGTCTGTTGTTCGGTGTGTGATGTGCAGTATAGTCACAAGTGAGTTAGGCGCAAATTGTATTGCAGTTGCATCTGTTTGTAGATGGACGGAGTTCGGTAGCTTGGTCAGTGAGTGCAGCGACGGTCAAGCGAGTGCTGTTCGGACGAGGAAGTTGTGAGCTGTGCAAGGTACAGTGGATGGATGAAGGATGAAGCAATGTGTGTGTATGGACTGATCTAGTTGTAATGTGTGCTGGTTGCTCGACGAGGAAGCTGTGCGTTATGTGTGGTGAAGTTTGGCGTGTGTTATGTAGTGTAGTCCAGGACGTGGGGTTGTTTTAGCATGTTGTTAGGACAGTAGCATTGAGTAATGTATCAGAGCTCTGTCAATGAAGTACGACAGGGATGTCACAATGGTGTGAGGATGGAGGAGTAGCCACTGTACGTGGAACGTGTGCTGTCGTGTGATTGTGTTCGGCTGTGGAGATGTGTGATTAATAGTGAACTTTCATTCGGTAGTGCGTAAATTTGAGCGTTGGCAGCGATGTTGTATGGTTGGGCTTGTGGAGAGAGAGAGGTCGCATAAGTGCTTGATTTTTTGGTCAATGTAGTAGCAGTCATGTGTGGCACTGTGTGAGGAAGGTGATTTTGAGTTCGAGCATCGCTGGGTCGTCGAGTCCAATTACTACAGTTGCTATTAGTGGATGGATGTCGCAGTACTGCTATTGTTTGATGTTGCATCAATGGTCAAACGAAGATCTTTGGTGATTGGAGATTAGATGCAACATTGAGTTATGTTGGAGCTAAAAAAAAAAACTCCTTTCCTTTTTGGCGTGATGTGTATTTATAAACCCAAAACAAATCACATCAAATCGTATCCATTTATATCTATTTTATCTAATTTGATAAAAATTAGATTTGAATCCTTTATACAAATCCAAATCTAATAAAAATCAAACTAGATTCAAATGATTTTAATTAAATATGAATCTCGTGCGTTCAACTCGCTTTTTTGTAAAAATAAAAAGATTGAAATAAAAGACACCTAATTATCTAGTGAGATTTGAACTCAAGATCTCAAATTAAATCCAATCCAATACTCCAATACTTATCCATTAGGCCATTGGCCTGTGCCTTAACATTCAGTATAATTAAATTATACTTAAACTACCAAATTCCCTAAAATAATTATTTGTACTAAGCTTAAGCTAAAGCTAAAGCTAAAACTATTTGTTCCTAATATATGTTACTTCTTAAAAATCTACAAAATCTTTATAATTTTTCCTTTTCTTATTTTTTTGGTATTTTCATCATTTGTTAATTTTTATTATTTTTATCTTTTATTAATTTTTTTGTTTATTATTTTTATTTTTGAATTAGGACCCTTTTTGTAAAAAAAATAAAAAAAATTAAGACTACAGAAGGGTAAAAATTAGGTGTCTATAGGAATTTTCTTATAAGTTATGGTACTCTACAACATGGGGTTGTTGTTTGTTAACTAGTATTATTGTGACTAGACTCTTAATAAGATTGGTTAGTTTGTCAAGTTTATCATCAACCAACCTTAGGGTGTTATTACCTTTATGACCTTGAGCAGGTTGAGCACCACTACTCTAGTCACCAATAACAACCTGAACACTTGAATTTGACATGGTATAGTACTTCTCAAATGGATTAACAACTCACTAACAACTTTCATACTCGTTAATCACTTGAATAGAATAGAAACGAGCTTACCTGTTTTCGTAATGAAAAATAAAGTAAGAGCAGATTAACAATACAACTACACTTACACTCAAATACACTGTAGTAGCTATAGAGGGAACACAGCAGCTACCAACAGCAAAGCGAACTAAAACTTCATTGCAACTTCTCACACTCCCTCATGGAACCATGCTTTGATATTAGTGAAGCTAATGTGTCTCCAAGGTTGGACACATGGAGAAGCACCACAACGAAGCAAACAATAAACAAATAGGGAAAAAGTTAGGAAAGTTCGAGTAACTACCAAATGGAATTGATGCACCACTTGATTCTACTTGGCCTATAATTCGCTGGATATGACACATCAATTTAAACTGAAGGGTCACTTGCCGCTACTCCTTGCTAAAGGGAATATATAAGAGTTAAATAATAACGAGAACACTAAGGTTGTTCAAAGTGAATAATTCTGTATTGATTAGTTAATTGTCTGCATATAAGAAAGTGGGGGTTTATATACCTATCCATTGGGGTTACTTTACATGCATGAAAAGACTAAATAGTATTCTACAATTAAGTTACATAAATCAAACTAAAAGGACTAAAAAGGGCAAAGAATATTTAGTATGGAAATGAAAGAATTATTCAAGAATATTGCATTAGAAGATACGTATCGCTTGGTGGCTGGATGAGAGAAATATGATATAAGGTATGCATAAGCAGAGTAACACTTATAGTCAGGGGTCGACTTGATCTGGATTAGGTTAAGAGTCAATCAGTCTTATAGAGAAGTCAGCTATCAAATGTTTATTATCGGTATGGTAGCTTGGCCCGGATAGTCTTGGTGATGCGAATTGGACCAAGATTGGACAAGGCTGGTCATTAGATGAGTCCAAGCTTGCAGAAGGCTTGAAAAGGATTAATGGGGAAAGTGTGAAAGGGAAAAATTGACGAATGAAATAGTAAGCAAAACCCATGAATAGCGCCAGAGGATATGACACACCAATGGAACTTTTGAGGACTTATAGTACAATTTGATATGATGTACGAGTTGTTCCAGTGAGGTTACTTGCCACCTAACCTTGTTTAAGGGAAATGATAAGAGTGATGCCGAGAGTAAACAAATAATGTTTATGTAAGGAAGAAAAATACTTAAAGTGTATATTAATGATTATTTGATGCTTTATAGCTATAAGTATAAGGGCATTTATATCTATAAGTTAGGGCAACTTGCTTAAAAAGGAAAAGATAAAAAGGCATTTCTTAAGTAATATACAAGATATAAAAGGGTAAAAATAAATATACAAGAAAAATAATCATTGGTGCAACGGATTTTACACATGATATTGTACACGTGGCGATGCTACATTGGTAATGGTTGTTAGAAGATGTGGACAAAAAGTATGGACAAATGGCTTATTCAAGCAAGAATGGCTTAGTTAGTCTGGAATCTCTCTTTCTCAGCTTTAGGAATATGATGAGTAATTAGTCGGCTTAGGTGCTCGTAAGTAACCTTCAATTCAATACATTATAGAAAGATGGGTAGTCATACGGCTTGACATGAAGGCTGACTTGGTAAGAAAGTACTCAGCTTCGGCAAGAGTCGGTTAGAACTGAAGGATGTGTCATGCCAGTCTCTTTAGTCCTCAGGTTTGGTTACAGGTCAGAGGTCCAATAGCTTGATTCCCATCGTTCCCTTCGGGCTGTTTTGGATTTAGGATAAAATCTAAATAGTCTTCGTGTAGTTCTTCGTTAGGGTGATACAGACTGAAGTCGGCAATGTTGAAGGCATCAGAAACCCCATAGTCATTGAGTAATTCCAATTTGTAGACATTATCATTGATCTTCTGGAGGATTCTGAAAGGTCCTTTTGCTCTTGCAATAATTTGTTTCTCATCTTGTTCAGGAACCATTCCTTGCTAAGGTGCAGCCACATTAAGTCTCTTGGTTGAAATTGTTTAGTTGTTCTACCCTTGGTCTTTTCTCGCATTCTTTTAGTAGCTTGGTCGATGTGTCGAGTGACCTTATCATATATGTACTGAAGGGATTATACTCTAGCCGATGCGTTAGGGTCCTCTTGTGTAGGTATTGGTACATGGATGTGGTCGAAGGGCAACTTAGGATTGAACCCATAGACTACCTCGAAGGGAGTCTACTTAGTGGTGTCATGTACTATTCGGTTATAGGTGAACTCGACTATTGGTAAGTAAATGTCCTAATCAGCCAAGTTCTTACCTACTATAGCTCAGAGCAGTAACCCCAAAGTACGATTAACTACCTCTGTTTAGTAGTTAGTTTGGGATTTACATGAGGTACTGAAAAGTAATTTGGTTCCCAGCCAACGCCATAAGGTTCTTTAGAAATGCCTTAATAACTTTGGGTCTCTATCGGAGACTACACTTCTTAGCACGCCATGTATCTGCACAATCTCTTGCAAGAAAAGAGGAGTAATAACCAAAACGTTGTTAGTTTTGACGTAGGGCATGAAGTGTGCCATCTTACTGAACCTATCCACAACGACCATTATAGAATCTTTGCCTTAGGCAATTTGCAGCAGTTCGAGAACAAAGTCCATTCTTAATTTAGTCCATGGCCTCGTTGGAATAGGTAGGGGCATTGCTCTCCCTTGCTTGGCTTGGCACTTGGCTTTCTTGCACACAACATAGCTTTCAATAACTCGGTGCATATCTGTCCTCATTCTCAGCCATAAGAATTGGCCATTTAATAGTTCACAGGTATTCCTTTCTCCAAAATGTTTGGAGTGTCCTCTACTATAGGCTTTCCTGATTAGTAGCTCCCTTAGTGAACAATTCGGTACGCATAATTTTCCGCTTCGGAATAAGTAGCCATCCTCCACATGATACTCATCCATTGACCTCTCATCAACGCATCGCGAAATTATGGGTCCAAAGTATGGATCCTCAGAGTATTGTTCTTTGATACTTACAAACTTAAACAGTCTGGTCTATAGTTCTGATAAAAGCACATATCTCCTTAAAAGAGCTTCTGCAACTACGTTGCTTTTTTCTTGCTTGTACTTTATTACAAAATTCAATCCTTTATGGAATTTAACTCATCTCGCCTGCCGCTTTGACAACTTGGTCTAACTTTGAAGGTACCTCAGCGATTCACGGTTAGTATATATGACAAATTCTCTTGGCAGTAAATAGTGCTGCCATACTTGCAGTGTTCGGATCAGTGCTAAAAGTTCCTTATCATATACGGAGTAGTTTAGTTGCGATCCTCGGAGCTTCTCACTATGAAAAGCAATTGGTCAACCTTACTGCATTAGGATAGCGCCTATGCCAACACCTGATGGGTTACACTCCATCTCAAAGATTTTCTCAAAGTTAGGCAAAAATAACATTGGGGCGGAGGTCAATCTTTCTTTTATCTTGGTGAAACTCCTCTCCTCCCATTCTTCCCATCAGAAGTCGATGTTCTTCTTTGTTAACTTGGTAAGTAGTATGGTGAGGGTGCTAAAATTCTTGATGAACCTTCTATAAAACAAAGACAGTTTGTGGAAACTTCTCATATCAACACAAGTAGTAGGAGTTGGCCACTCGACAATTGCACAGATCTTTTCATGATTAACTTGCAAGCCTCCTCCACTAACACTATAGCCTAAGAATACCATTTCCTCTTGGCAAAAGCAACATTTCTTTAGATTACTAAATAATCTCTCGGCACAAAGGATATCTAGAATTACTTTGAGATGTTCACAGTGACTTAGCATGTTAGCACTGTAGACCAGAATGTCATCAAAGTACACCATGACACACTTCCTATGAGATATCTCAACACATGGTTCAGTAGTCTCATGAAAGTGCTCAGGGAATTCAATAAGCTGAAGGGCATGACCATCCATTTGTAAAGGCCATGTCGAGTCTTGAATGTAGTCTTCCACTTATCGCCTAGCTTCATGCAGATTTGATGCTAGCCAGATTTAAGATCAATCTTATTGAAAATCTTGACTCCACTAAGTTCATCCAACGTGTCTTCTAACCTCGGGATTGGATACTTATATTTGATCGTAATCTTATTTACAGCTTGGCTGTCTATACACGTTTGTTAGGTTCCATCCTACTTCAGTACTAGAAGTGTCGGCATAGCACAAGGGTTGAGACTTTTCTTCACATATCCTCTCTTGAGCAGCTCATTGACTTGGCATTAGAGCTTGAAGTTATGTTCTGGATTCATCTGATAGGCAAGCTTATTTGGTAGTATGGCATCGAGTATTAAGTCAATGCAGTGCTCTATGCCTTAGGGTTGGGGGCAACCCTTTAGGTAACTATTCTGGGAACAGGTCATCATATTCATTTAGTAACTCCTTGATTTCTTAGGGCAACTTACCTTGCTCCTTTATTTCCAATAGTTGCTTCACCAACATAAAGGTCAGCTCATCTACTTTGATGACCTTTCGGAGCTCGACTCTACTCATTACTAGAGCCATCTTTGATCCTTGAGCAAGTTTCGTTTGTAACTTATGAGCTTTTCTCGATGGCATTGGGTTCAGTGTGATTTTCCAGTCATCTTTCTTGAACATGTATGTGTTCTTATAGTCGTCATGGATGAGTTTCCTATTAAACAACCATGATCTTCCTAGCAACATGTAGGAAGCACACATGGGTAGTATGTCGCAAAGAACCTGGTCAGAGTAGTTCCCAATAGTGATCGGTAATAGTATTTGCCGAGTGACATGTAATGCTCCTTTCTCACTAAACTAGTGCAACTTGTATGGCCTTGGATGTGCAACAATCGGCAATTTTAGTTTTGAAACAAGATTAACTGATGCCACATAGGTGCAGCTTCCACTATCTACAATGAGGGTGTACACCTAATCATTAACCTTGCAGGTGGTATGAAACAAATTCTCTCTCTATTCTTCCTCTCGCGAGGGTTCAATGTTCATAGTGCATTGGACAACCATAAGTAACTTTTCCAAGTCTTCAGCAAATACGTCCTTCTTAATAAGCTCTTTCTCGGCATTTTCTTTCTTTACAGGAACCTCCTCCTCCTTGGGTTCCTCATCCATACTCTCTATTTCTAGCTTTGGAATGTCTCCTTTGATGACCATTGTTCATCGATTTAGGCACTAAGCAGCCATATGTTCGAACCCTTGGCACTTGAAGCATTTGATCTAACTCATCTTCCTGCCAGACCATTGCCCCTTCTTATAAGTTTAGGTCGGCACCTTACCATCTGTTTAGCCTTTTTGCTCAGCTCTTACATCAACCTTTCTGCTCGGCTCTGTACTCGGTAGAGTTTGGTGACTTACCTGTCCTGGTCGGTTGGTCAGCATCTTCGCCGGTACTTGGCTCCTCCTTTGCCTTTCTACTTAACGAGCAATCCTAACAGCTTCATCCAATGTGTCAAATCGTTAGAGCTTCACAATGTCTCGAATGTCTCCTCTCAATCCAGTAATGAATCTTCAGACGGTTTAAGCTGGTAATTCCTTCATTTCGCAACGTTTCATAAGCGTTTGAAATTCTTGAACATACTCATCAATAGTTTAGCCTCCTTGTTTCAGCTCTTGAAGCTAAATGAAAGTATCTTGAAGATAGGTTTCTGGTACAAATCTGTTTCTGACTATTCTCTTCATCTCTGGCTAAGTATTAATCCCTCAATATCCCTCTTGTCTCCTCATGGCGGTATATTTAGAGAACTTAACAGAAGCAGTTTTGACCTTCTTATAATCTTCATACTGATAGTAATCAAACAAACGGTCTACCTTCTGTTCCTACTCCAGGTATTCATTAGCATTCCTAGATCTATTGAAACTCGAAATTCGAAGCTTCACATGGTCAGATGCTATAGGGACTCATACACGCTTTTCTTCAAAATACTCATCTTCTTCCTCGTCTCCCATGCCTACCAAATCAATCCTTATCCTCAATTGTTTGCTTACTCCTCCACCTTGAACGGGTCGAGTAAGGTTTTGACCTCTAATAGGCTGAGCAACTTATGGGGTGTTCTGTGTAACCTCAGTAAGTCGGTAAGACAACGCATGTACAGTTTATGTTAAATCTACTAAGAGGTTAGGTACCTCATTAAGTCTTTTGTCAGTGTTTCTGGGGATTCCCTAAGACTATTGTCCATGGTGGACAAATCTATTGTCATCTATGGTAGACAACTCTACTATCATTGCCAGTACCAACATTAATACTCGAGTCAATCATTTTTCCTTACAGATTCAAAGCTCAAACAATTACTTCAAGAAATTAATAGGCAACAACACAACACTCAAATGAACATAGTAACTTGCTTTGTGATAGGAATCAACCCTTAGACCAATCACAAGAAGCCGAGCTAGAGGATTTCAAGGGCTCGTATAGAAAATACTAACTTTAATCCATAGACGAGACAGGGACTCTTATCCTGATCGACCTTTTTTCGACCTGTCTGTCAGATCCTTACATGTATTCAACATGCTCCTGCCTAGCTACGAAGTCTTGATCTAGAAGGTATCCTAAGAAAGGCTAGTTGAGTCGAGCTCTCCAATTGACCACTGGTGCCTGACTCCAATTCAACCGACTTCTTAACCAAATTGATTGGCTTCCAACTTGATCTAAATTAGGTCAACCCCTAACTACTAGCACTTCTTGTTTCTGCCTATGTTGCATCATACTCCTAACATATTTCCATCAAGTGATATGTACCTTTTGACACAATGTTCCAAAATGATTTTTTCTTTTCAGTACTGAATATTCTGTCCTTTTTACCCCTTTTAAGCATGATTCATGTAACAAAATTGTAAAATACCTTTTTTGTCTTTTCATACATATAAAATAACCCTAATGGGCAAGTATATAAACCATTACTTTCCTTGTATGCAGACATCCAACTTTTAATACAGAATTATTCACTTTGAGCAACCTTAGTGTTCTTGTTATCATTTAACTCTTATGTATTCCCTTTAGTAAGGAATAATAGCTAGTAACCCCTTCAATTTGAACCGATGTGTCATATCTGACAGATAATTAGCCAAGTAGGATTGGGTGGTGTATCATATTCATTCACTAGTTGCCTGGACTTTGCTAACTTTTTCTTGTTTCTTTTCGGTTCGCTTTGTTGTGGTGCCTCTATGTATGTCCGACCTCGGAGACACATAAGCTTCGTTGGTATCAAAGCACGATTCTACGAGGGAGTATGTGAAATTGTAGTGAAGTTCTTGCTTGCTTTACTATTAGTAGCTGCTGTATTCCTTCCGTAGTTGCTGCAATGTATTGGTGTGATAGTCAGAGTAATTTTATTATTACTCAGTTTTACTCTATTTTTCATTGTGAAAATAGAGCTCATTTGTTTCTATTCTGTTTAAGTGACTATTAGGTATTAAGGTTGTTAGTGAGTTGTTAATCTGTTCAGAAAAGTATTATACTATGTTAGATTTGAGTGTTCAGGGTGTTATTAGTGACCAGAGTAGTGATGCCTAACCTAATTGTGTTCGTAATGGTAGTAACACCCTAAGGTCTGTTGATGATAGACATGACAGGCTCATAAACCTCGTTGACAGTCTAGTCATAGCAATACAAGTAAAAAGGCAACAACCTTAAGGTGTACAGCCACCTAACTTATAAGAAAATGCCCTTGAGAGACCTCATGGCCATGGTAATTGAATCAATCGCCCAGTTCGACCTTAGCAAGTTGGAGGAGTAGCGGGTCAAGCTGCTAGACGAAGATTGTTATTAGTGGAGATTAAGGAAAAAGATGAGGAGTTGGATGTTGAAGAATTTGGGGAGGAAGAAGAGGAAGCTGACTATTACCCATTACAAAGATGAGGACGCCGAGTTTCTCGAGGGTTAGATTATGTCAAGGTTTAAATCTCGCCTTTCAGTGAAAGTGGAGATGTCGATGAATACCTGGAGTGGGAAGAGAAGATCAAGAAGGTGTTTGACTGTTACAGATATGTGGATGTTGTCAAGGTCTAACTTGCTGCACTAGAGTTTACTGGGTATGTGACAATGTGGTGGAAAAATCTAAATGTAACCTGAGCAAGGGATGGAAGACGAGGTGTTAAGACCTAGGATGAGATGAAAAGGTTATTAAAAGGCAGATTTGTGCTCGAGATGTACCGGTAAGATACGTTTAGAAAGCTGCAAGAGCTTCACTAGGGAGGCTGATCTATTGATGTCTATGTTAGAGAATTCCAGATGTTGATGATACGAGCCGACGTGGAAGAACCAGAGGCCCGTATGGTATCAAGGTTCATTTCTAGACTTAAGTATGAGATTCACAATATCATTGAAGTAAAGAGGTTTTATACCTTAGAAGAGGCAATCAAAATTGTGTAGGAAGAGAAATGTTCCGAGCCGACTTGGGCTAACATTCTCTCAAGTTCCCGTATTGCGCCAACCTAATCAATTCGAGTTGAGGAGGCCATACTAAGCTGAGGAAAGGAATGATCGACCTAATGAATGCCAAGCAGATCGGCATGGCCGAACAGGACAGTCGAGTCGACTCGAGGTTAAGCCGACCTTGAGAACTTATGAGAAAGGCCAGCCATTCGGATGGAAGACCAGTGAGGTGAAGTGTTTTAGATGCTTAGGCTTCGGACACATGGTTGTTGAATGTTTGAATCGGCGTGTCATGGTACCTGAGGAGACATAGTGTATAGTACCAACGAGAGCAACCTCAAGGAAGAAAAGAATGTTGGAGAACACAAGGTGGAAGAGGAAGAGGAGACCTATATCTATGTCGACTAGGGAGAAGTAATGACCTTAGTCTTAAGATGAGTCCTGAGTTCTTATCGAACTCTAAAAGGACCAAAGAGAGAATTTGTTCCATACCAAGTGTATCGTCAAAGTCCAATTGTACACAATCATTGTAGATGGAGGAAGTTATACTAATGTCATTATACAGTCCTTTGTGTAGAAGTTGGGTCTACCGACCTCAAAGCATCCCTGATCCTATAAGCTACATTGGCTTCACATTTGCTACCGTTCTTAAGGTTTGTAGTGTCAAGAGAAGGGATCTGAGTACATGAGGAGAAGATCTGAGTTGTTTTGGACTAGCTGATGCGAAAGAATCTCACTGAAGTACGAAGTTTCATGGCCTATCCTCTTTTTATAGGTGATTTATTAAGGACTTTAGCACAGTAGTCACCCTATTGACCGAGCTAATAAAGAAGAATGAAGGGTTCAGGTGGAATGATCAAGTTGAGTGAAGTTTCAAGGAAATCAAGGAGAAGCTCACCTTGACACCTATCCTTTCACTATTAGATTTTGATAAGCCCTTCGAATTGGAGTGCAGCGCATCAGGAGTTAAAATTGGTGTTGTCCTCATGCAAGAATGATAGCTCGTTGCTTACCATAGTGAGAAATTGAGTGGCTTAGCCCTAAATTATTCTATGTATGAGAAGGAAATGTACTCCCTTTTCCGAGCCCTTACTACTTGGCAACATTATTTGCTGCCACAAAAGTTTGTTATTTATACTGACCACAAATCATTAAAACATCTTAGGAGTTAGAATAAACTTTCGAAGAGATAAGCTAAGTGGTTAGAGTTTATGGAAGGATTCTTGTACATCATCTAGCACAAGAAGGCAAGTGCAAATGTGGTCGTTGACGCTTTGTCACGATGGGAAACCTTGCTGACCACTTTACAAACAAAACTGTTGGGATTCTCACTCATCACTAAGTAGTATGCTAATGACCCTCACTTCAGTTCCATTGTCGAACAGTGTTGTCAAGGACTAGTTGTTGGAGGATATTATCTTAAAGATGGCAATTTGTTTGAGAATTGAAGGCTATGTATTCTAAACTGCTCCGTACGTGAACTGTTGGTCCAAGAAGGTCACAGCGTTAGACTTTCAGGCCACTTTAGGGAGGTCAAGACAGCTAATCTATTGAAAGAGAATTTTTGCTAGCAAGGTCTGGCTAAGGATGTTCATAAGGTAGTCGGTTGTTGTGAAGTGTGTAAGCCTGCCAAAGGAAATAGAGAACCTCATAAAGAGTACATGCCTCTACTAATGCTTACCTTACCATAGGCCAACCTTAGCATGGACTTTGTCCTAGGGTTGCCCCAGACATCCAGAGGGAAAAATTCTATGTTTGTTGTAGTGGATTGTTTTAGCAAGATGGCACACTTCATTGCATGCATTGAATTAATGATGATTTATATATTGCTGATTTGTTTTTGTAGGAGGTTGTTCGACTACATGGAGTACCGAAGACTATTGTCTCAGATCGGGATAGAAAATTTTTGAGCTATTTCTAGAAGACTCTTTAGAGGAGACTTAGGACTAAATTAGTATTCAGCTCCAATAGTCGCCCCAAAACTGGTGGCTAGACTGAAGTGGTGAATAGGACACTTGGCAATCTACTCAGAGCTGTTGTAGGGAAAAACTTGAGGGATTGGGATCTATGCTTACTAGTCTTGGAGTTTGATACAACTAAACTGTCTATAGCACTATAGGGAAGACTCCATTCGAGGTCGTCTATGGCCTTAACCTGACCATTCCCCTGGACATGATCTGCACCTTAGTAGCTACTAAAGAAAGTTAATCCGAAGTCGATCATGCTTAAGAATTACATGAATTGCAACAGTCCGTAGCAAAGAAGATCACCAAATTCAATTAGAGACGGCAAGAGATTGGTAGCCAAAGCCGCTAAACTGTTCCTTTCCAACTAGGAGACTTAGTATGGATTCACTTCAACAGTGAGCAATTCCTACACTTGAGACAAAGCAAACTGTCTCCTCGAGCTAATAGCCCATTCAAAGTCCCGAAGAAGATCAACCGCAATGCTTACTAGATCAAGTTGCTTGATGACTATGGTGTCTCCTCTACCTTCAATGTGTCCGATCTGATTCTCCATCAACCAATAGAAGAAGACCCTACGAGTGCCCTTAAAGAACGAACAGAAACCCCTTCAGATTTGAGGACAAATCTTTCCAACCCTCAGGCAGATGATAGGAATCAACCCCCTCGACTGATCATGCGAAGCTGAGCTAGAGGACTTCAAGGGCTCGTACGGAAAATACTAACTCTAAGCCATAGCCGAGATGAGGACTCCTATCCTGTTTTGACCTCCTACCAACCTGTCTGTCGGATCCTTACATGTATCTAATGTGCTCCTGCCTAGTTGCGAAGTCCTGATCCAGAAGCTAAACTAAGAAACGTTAGTTGAGCCAAGCTCTCCAATCGACCATTAGCACTTGACTCCAATTTAGCTGACTTCCTAACTAGATTGATTAGCTCCTGATCTAATGTAGATTAGGTCAACCCTTGACTACTAGCACTTCTTGTGTTTGCCTATGTTGTATCATACTCCTGACGTACAGCCATCAAGTGATACGTACCTTCTAACATAATGTTCTAAAATGATTCTTTCTTTTCTGTACTGAATATTCTTTGTTCTTTTTACCCCTTTTAAGCATGATTCGTGTAACATAATTCTAAAATACCCTTTTTGTTTTCTCATATATGTAAAATAACCTCGGTGGGCAAGTATATAAACCCCTACTTTCCTTGTACATAAACATCTAACTTTTAATACAAAATTATTCACTTTAAGCAATCTTAGTGTTCTTGTTATCATTCAACTCTTATCTATTCCCTTTAGTAGGAAGTAGTGGCTAGTGACCCCTTTAATTTGGACTGATGTGTCATATCCGGCGGATAGTTGGCTAAGTAGGATTGGGTGGTGTATCATATTTATTCCATAGCTATCTAAACTTTGCTATCTTTTTCTTATTTCTTTTTGGTTTGCTTCGTTGTGGTGCCTCTCTGTGTATTCGACCTCAGAGACGCATCACTCTATTTCATGCACGTAAGACAAAGAATGAATAAAACTTTAGAAGAACCAACAACTCAAACAAAACCTTTGCTTTGATATCGAGATGATGCGGACAGTGATCAAGAATAGATAAGGCTGGTCACTGGATGGATCTAAGCTTGTAGAAAGCTTGAAAAGGAGTAATGGGGAAAGTGTGAAAGGGCAAAATTGATGAATGAAATAGTAAGCAAAACCCACGAACAGCTCTAGAGGATATGATGCACCAATTGAACTTTTGAAGACTCACAACACAATTCGATATGACGCATGAATTGGTCCAGTGAGGTTACTCATCACCTAACCTTGCTTAAGGGAAAGTATAAGAGTGATGTTGAAATTAAACAAACAGTGTTTACGCAATGAAGAAAAATAGTCAAAGTGTATATTAATGATTATCTGATACCTTACAGCTACAAGTATAAGGATATTTATACCCATAAGTTAGGGTAACTTGCTTAATAAGGAAAAGATAAAAAGGGCATTTCTTGAGAAAGTAATATATAATATACAAAAGGGTAAAAATGAATATACAAGAAAAACAATCATTAGTGCAATTGATTCTGCACATGATACTGTGCACGTGGTGATGCTATATTGGCGATGGTTGTTAGAAGATGTGGACAAAATGTACGAACAAATGGCTTGTTCAAGCAATAATGGCTTAGTTAGTTTAGAATATCTCTTTCTTGGCTTCTCAGCAAGGAATATGCTAAGTAATTGGTCGGCTTAAGCATTAATGAGTAACCTTCTATTTGGTACACTACAGAAATATGGGTAGTCATATGGCTTGGCATGAAAAGTGACTCAACAAGGAAGTACTTGGCCTCGGTAGGGGTCGGTTGGAATAGAGCAATTTATCTTGCTAGTCCTTTTAGTCCTCGAGCTCGGCTGCAGGTTAGAGGTTGGGTAACCTGATTCCCATCATATAGCTTCCACCATATGTACGCATACACAATGTGTTTTACGTCTCCTTACTCAAGAGAGCATAAGGATCTCATATACCATCCTTTACCCTACAACTAGATGCCTTATAGGATCACCCACTCATTCTACCACTGACTATTCTACTAGTTGATGTTATATCTAATTTTGACTTTCTAAATCTTTGTTTAAATGATATAGTAGAACTTTATCTCACATAGACTAAGTATTGAACTCCAATATTGTAGTGGTCTTAGTGCATTTAAATTGTGATAGAGTGAATTATGCAATTGAAAGTTACAAGAACCTAAATTTGATTAAATTGAAGAGTCATATCTCTTAAGCACTGAATAGAATTGATGTGCAATCTATGGTTGATTTTCATGTAAAATTGTAATCAGTATAGTACTTGTCGTTAATTGTTTTTATTGTTACATATTTTGCTTAAGGATAAGCAAATCTTAAAGTTGGGGGTAGTTGATAAGTTGTAAATTTTATATATTTTATCTCAACTTTATATTGTGCTTATGTGTATATTTTTATGTTTTTAATTGGGAATTTTATAGATTTGGAAAATATACACAAAAGTTAATTCAAGTGTAATATTATACGAAGAAGTGGATCATGAGCAATTTTCAGGGCCTTTGGTCCAATTTTGAAGCATTCATAAGATGTCCAACAACCATGATGATTGTAGTCCACACGCTATAATTGAAAAGCCCATGTCTATTTGATTTCAATTCTAACCATTGTGAAAATTTCAAGTCCCACAATTGTATATTCAAAGCGAATACGATTTCATGGAGTTTGGTCCACATCCAACATATATAAGTCCAACGAAGTCCATGTTGAAGATTAAGCCATGATGAAGTCCACATAATTCACAACAGGCCATACATTAGAGACCAAGTCTTGATGTTGAGGTTTTAGGAAAGTAAATTAAAAAAAAAAAAAAGAAAAAAACTAGAAAAGGGAAGTTGGCATGAGGGAAAGCTATATATATATATATATATATATATACACACACACACACACATATATTGAAGCTGCAACAAAAAAAAAAAAAGGATATAGATATTCTTCTTGGTTTCATAATTGCATGAGGGTTTTTATTATTCTTTAGTTTCCAATTCGAGATGGAGTTGTAGTAGCTAGAGATAGATGAAGGAGAATTTTAGGGTTTTGTCACAACAGTACAAAAGATTTAAGAGAAGATTGGATTAGAAATCAAATTTGCACTCTAAGAATTATAATTGGGTTTTCTAGTCTATTTTGCTTTCAACATTTATCATGTTTCTTGAATTATTTTGTGTGATTTTCATTTTTGCCATAAACTAAATTAGATTTAATAGGATTTTGATATTGCCTAATGATATAATTCAAGTATAATTTTATTTTATGTTAGTATTTAATTAATTATGATTATGTATTATCCTCATTTTTATCATTCATGATTTTATTATTTGACCAATGATATTTTATGAATGGTACTTGAAAAACTCAAAAGGGAATAGATGGTTCATATGAATTCATATTAAAATTAATTTAAGGAGAAATTGTAGAAAACCCTCCTAAACTTTGACTCAAGTGCGGATTGTCTCTCTGAACTTTCAAAATGTGGTTTTTGGTCCTCACACTTTCATAAATTAGTAAACAACACTCTAGGTTGAGAATAATCCTTTGAACTTTGATTTTGGTATGTAAACACTTTCTAAACTATGTACTGTCTAGGAGGTATTTATATACTAAAATTAAAGTTTATGGAGTCTTTATATATCGAAATCAAAGTTTAAGGAATGTTTACACATCAAAATCAAAGTTTAAGAGGGTTATTGGGGTTGTTTGCCAATTTATGAAAGTTTAGGAGGCCTAAAACTATATTTTGAAAATTTAGGGAAAAAATATGGACTTAAGTTAAAGTTTAGGGGGGGTTTATGTATTTTCCCCTTAATTTAATTATTATCATGAAGACATGTGCTTCAGATCAATTTTAGGATCTACATACTTAGTGCAATTTGTATTAAATTTTATGAGATAGACATATACATAACTTTTGATATTAACTAGAATAGTAATATTTGTGAGAGGAATTTATTACTTAATTGAGAATTATAGATAAACCATTAGAAAAGGGTGTTTCTACTATAATTAAAACAATATCAACTCGAAAGAGAAGTGATTCTTTGTGAATCTCATCAAAAGCCAATTGAAGTGCTAATATATCTTAAAAGCATATGTTAATTGATCAGATGATAATAAAGTTAAAATCCCATGTTATTATTAGTGAAATTTCCTTGTGAAGCTTGTATTTTATTTTTAATTTCATAAGTTTAGTTAATTTAGGTTTGTATTCAATTAATTTCTTTTATTTTATTTTATTAATTATTCCTTTTCGATTACCTAGCAAAGAAAAGAATTGAAATAATCTAATACTTAGTTTCTAGTTCTTGAGGATGACTTGATCTCACCAATTATTTCTACTACATCGTACAACCCAATTTACTTGTCAAAGTATTTTTATTGTAAATAATTTTGTTTAAAAGAAATCGTACACATTAGAACCTTATATTTATTCCTAATTTCTTGGTCGGTTTCCTTCAATGCTTTATGGAACTCATCGTTGTTATTTCTTTTGGATTTTCATATATTGTTTTCTAGGAAATTTTAAGAGGATAGGAGTCGGCGAAGGTAGCTGGTTTTAAGAGCATCTTTTTCTTTCTTTTACTCCAAGCACTTTAATTTTCCCAAGTTGTTATGCTAAAATTGTAAGAGTCCTTCTCTCCCTCATTGCCCACTATGCTTAATTAGATGACCCCATCTTTGCTGCCACCTAGACATCAAAGACCAAAAGCATAACTAACATTAATCCTAATTATCATTTCACCAATTACCAGAATATTTTCCATATTTGTAGACAATTATTTCGGTAATTGGTCTTTGACGTAACATAATATAGAAGACATTTATGCCATGTATGACTTTAATCTGATAGTATCTAGCATATAATCCTTACATTTGAAGGTGACTATTTTTGTTTTAGTTTAGTAAAATTCTTCCTTAATGTGGCCAATGTAATTTCATTATTTTATATATGTTACCATTGACTATGAATATTTGAAATAATAAGAAAACACATATAGAAATAAATTTTAAAGAAGGAAAAGTACATTATAAGGACTTAGTTTTTCTCTAAATTTTCGTTTTACATGTCATGCTTTCATTTTTAACATTTCAAGACCTTATTTACCAAAAAAAAAATAGTCAAAAAAGATTTTCGTCACTTTCAACTATAAGTGCTGTCAAAAGTCTGGTTTTATAATAAAAATACATTAAAATAAATGAAATAAAAAATTAAAAATGCAGGTGAAACCAAAAGGTACAAAAAAATTAGCTCTTTTCATTGTTCTTTAGTTTCTTCATTTTAGGACCTACGTTTTATTATTTCTGATTTCAGGACTAAACATTAATACCCGTGTAAGAAAGAATGACACGGACCTTATTTTCACATGCATTAAACATCTAGCAGCTGAAAGGAATTTTGAAAACACAGGTTCTGAAAATTAATGACAGAAAATATTTAGATTCTCTTGGTATATCTTTCCCCTTTAATATTTACATAATATAATGACTCATATAGTAATATGATAGCCATATAATACGACCTCATTTTACATCATATAATATATTGAGCATATAGTCATAATAATCTTAGATTATATAAATTAAAGTTAATGGACTGTATTAATATATCAACAAATTACTATGATTTCCAAAAGTTGTTTAGAACTCATTATTAAGATTGTATGTAAAGGTTACTATTTCTATTTTGCTTAACTTTATACCCCATAAATTTAGTCTTTTAGAAATAGTATTGAATTCAAGTATTGTAAATAATTCCCTTAGTCAATATAACTATACAAATTCAAAAACAATTAAATTTTAAATTTTAAACCTAATATGAATATGAAAAACCTTAATATATGATTTAAAAACCCTAGACACTAAATCTTAAGATTATTAAACCCTCTTATTTACCCTAATGCAAATAAAACTCTAGTTAGATAAAATTATCGCTAAATACACAAAGTCACATAAAATTGCTAATAGACGGTTAGGTATAATTTTAAATATAATAATTAATTAACTTCAACTAATTAAATTAATAAATTAATCAATTGAAATAAATCCTATATATCTTACTTGTAGCACCATTAATGTATATGTATATATTATATTATATAATTTCTTTCCTTCTTAATATATCATATGATATATATATTATGTAAAATATTTGTTATGTTATATTATGTATTATACATATTTAGTTTGTCTAATTACATATGTTAACTAAGAATTTTTTTTTTAACCAAATTCCTAGTGTTACCAAACTAGAAACTAATCCCATTATGCCCTAACTAAACCACACAAAAAAAAAAAAAACCATCAACTCCTATGCCTAACCCTATATAATTTGACAAGAAAAAGGAGACAAGACCCATGCCTAATCCCAATTTCTGATTAACCCATGAAGCTAAACAAAATCTTCAATTTTCAAGTATCAAAAGCCATCAACATCTCTTTCTTTTTTCCTATTCACGTCAGCTATATTGCTGCCCAATTTCCTCCATGTTTTCTTCACTTTTTGACAATACAACACACCTAAAAACACTCCTTTATTCTTCCCTTGATGACCAACAGTGGCTTCCTCAATTTTTCCTCCACATCTTGTTTTGTTTTCTTTCACTTTTATTCATACACTTTGCCACATATCTCACTTTCCCACCTCAAACCACAAGGAAAAATACTTAGAGAATTAGATAAGTGGAAGAAGGTGACCCATAAGCTTCACAAGACCAACTCCAACTTCCAAAAGTGTAACATACAAATTTTTTTTTTCATTTTTCTTCTCATAACTTTCTTTTTATGTATTTTTTTCTTCTAGTCTTTATATATAAAGCTTTATGTGTATCTCCTTGGTTTTTGTTTTTTTATTTATGTATTAAGATAGTTGTTGTAAAAGCCTTAGGATTTGTATGTACATGTAGTTGATTTATTATAAAAAAAAAAAAGAAACAAAGTAGGTTGTATATGTTCAAGTTCATGCACATTTCTCCTTTTCATTTTATTTTTTTATTTTTTATTTTTGGGAATAATAAGTTATGTATACATATATAAACGTGAAAATACATGTATTTAAGTGTTTATATTTTATGCAAATATTACATTAGTATATGTGTACACAAAAACGCTACATATTTAAGTATATATATATATATATATATATTATAGAAATAATATATATATTGTGAAACCCTAATCTTCAACCTACTATGTGAGACTTAGAGTGATGAACCACTTCTACTACACATGGGACCTAGGGAGTATAGTTGAGGGAAGTAATAAAATAAAGCTATTAAGAGAAGTTTAAGAAATAAGTTTATAAGCCTTGCACTCTTGTGATTAGGTATGTAGCAAGTAATTTAGGGCATCGGTAAAACTAACCCAATTGGCTTAAAAATTTATTAATAAGTTTAAGACCCTAGTTGATGAGACTCCATGGACTTCGATCTTGAAAATATAATAAAATAATAATAAAGCTAGAATATTAGAATTTCACTATACTAATTAATAATTATGGTCATTGCGTAGAATTGATTTTGTTAACTCGTAAATTTTTAGAGATGAATTACGTATGTAATAAAAATATTAAATGTACACAAAATAATATATAGAACATATGTATATACTCCATGTGTAATTATTATGTATAATTATATACTCGTAATTATCTAAAATACCCGATTTAATATAAATTAAGCTAAAATAAGCTATGAGAAATATAAGGAATTGATAAAATATATATATATATATAACTAGCAGCTAGATTTTACTAGTATGGGCATGTGGAGCTATGTTAGATAGTTGGTGGGGATTAGACAAGGATTAACATGTAGTTCTCATTAAGCATATAAGATAAAATTGTGAAGGGAGGAAATAGAAATTTTCTTAATACATCCAAATGCTCTCAAAAGATTCTAGAAATCACTACATGACAAGTCTAAATGCAATGCAAGATTTAGGAAAAATAATCATGGGTTTAGAAGGATGAAGAAGAAAAATCTAGGAAAAAATATGAAATCGAACTACAACATTAGGTTATGGAAGGTATGTGGGCCTGAGCTATTATTGGGGACCAACCAGCATCAAGGTTCGATAACAAATAGGGAGGAGCAAGTGGTGGTCAAAGCTCCACTTTCTAGTGAGGTTCGATTCTAATTCGATTTTTCATAAATTTATAAAAATATTTAAAAAATCTAAAAAATTATGGAAATTTATTCCTTCTTATTTTCATAGGTAAAATCTAGAAAAATATCAATTTGTACAAATTTCGTATTTATAATATATGTCCTTAAGAAATCAACAAAACTAAGCAATTTTTTATATTGAATTAAATTACTCTATTGATGTAGTTTTGTCATGACCTTAAGAGAGACTTAGTAGAATTACCTAAAATTTTCATGTTATGTGTATACTCATGATCTAAAAATTGTCTTGCAAGTCAGAGATTATAAGACTCTAAATAATTAATCACTAAGGTTTCGATTCTTAATTTAATTAACTTACTACAGCATACATGTAATTATGGATATCCAATAAGCCACAATCCATCAAAACTGTCGAGAATCAGTATCCCTTACCAAATGGTAAGACTAGGTAGTAAAGATCTAAAACTTAAACTTACATAAGTCATAGAATCTAAATGTAGTATTAATAACTATATATATAATAATTCAAACCAACCATACAGTTTGTCCTCAGATTCTAACTTCTATGTATCTAGATGTTGGTACTTAACACTCAGCTTTTAACCCATGCCTGATTATCTATCAACTTACAAAAGAAAACTATGGGAGAGTAAGCCACAACAGCTTAGTGAGTTATCCCTTATATTATACTAGCAAGTAGGTTATCAAATAGTTTATTAACAAACATATGAATACATGAATAAACAGTATGTCAATCAACATATATGCAGTTGACTGGTGCTATATACAACATCGGATTTAATGCTCTTCAAAATAAGGGTTGGGGATACATTGGCATTAATCACAATTGGGCTCTAGTACTGGGTTTTTTTTTTTTAACCATATATAAATATATATAAAAATTCCTTGTTTCACGAAACAAGTTTCTATTTCTAGCAGTTAGTAGTATAAAATTCCTAAGTTTAGTGGTGAGGTAGCTCCTGTAGTCTATGCTCACACTTTACAGCGATGGTCTCTAGATACGACCTCCAATCACCCACGGTTAGCATCTCCGATCCCAAGTAAACCCACGAACCAAGGGTAAGGTCTTATTGTACTAGTGTTCCTGCACTGTACTAATCAAATCATGTGGGAATCAATCCCTCCAAGACCTTTCATTGCCAACTGTGTGAGGTGATGGTCGGAACATTATATGCAATGTTCATACTTTATGCATGATACGTTTAATTTTAGTTGAGTTGAATATGATTAAGTCAATTTATGAGGTGATCAAACATTATCAACAAATCATTCAAATTATGCAACAATCAATCATATAACCAAATCTTTAACTATCACATTTAACGGTATTTTGCAAAGTAATCAATCGATATCAATCACATGCATAACTCGAACCCCTATGCATCAAGTTAGTAATATTTAATTTATGTGCATTAACTATAAGTACAAAATAAGTATAGAGTCATCAGGAGTACTTACCTAGCCATTGAGTCTATCAACGGTCGTAAAAGTCCACTTGGTAAGTCGGTATCCATATTAGGGTTACCTAACATTTAGGGAATATGAAAAGTAGTAAGTTTAGGAATTAAATAACTAAACTAGTATTGTAATTTGTACTGTTTACTTAACTTAGTTATTGATTTGCATGAAATCATCGATTCAAACTTTTTTATTGAATCGCGTATAACTTTTTCAATTTAGCTTGGATTCTTATGAACTTATAGTGCATTTAGATTGTTTTCAAGCGTACTTTCTC
The DNA here is from genome assembly GCA_024138015.1 of Lumnitzera littorea. NCBI lineage: Eukaryota > Viridiplantae > Streptophyta > Magnoliopsida > Myrtales > Combretaceae > Lumnitzera > Lumnitzera littorea. The sequence continues at coordinate 16,621,562 of JAMXBB010000008.1, forward strand.
GTAGCGAGATCCATTTTGGATGTTGTAACTTGCAGTTTGGACTGTGATATAAAATTATCAAAAAATTCATTATTTTAACTTAAAAAGGTATAGAATATCAATTTAAGCTTTTCTTAGTACATTTATGATTTAATAATTATTTAAATTGTATAGTTGGTAATTTTCTTATTTTAAGCCCATTTTACTCTAATTACCTATTTTTACTTATTTTTAAGATTTTTGGGTTATTAATTCAATTTTTTCTACTTTACTATTTTTCTACTTAATTAATTAATTAATTATTATTATTATTATTAATTACGAAAATTAAATAATTTATAACAAATGGTGATATAGCAACATGTGAAAGTGCCACGTGTCAAGCTTGCACATTTTTCTAAATTTTTCATTATTTTCTATTTTATTATATATATACATCATCTTACTTTATTTATTACATTATTATTGTAGTATTCTGTATACACTATTTAATTATACTCGTATTTTTATGTATATGTCACCATTCATATCGTACGTATATGATACGTTATATATTAAATTATTCTAGCCTTATTTATACATTATGTATAAGTATATTGTACACTTATTTATACTTTACATATTTATGTACGTATACAATCATACTATATACATAAATATATATATATATATATATACTAAAATGCAAATATTATTAATAATATGTATATATATACCTACACGTCAACAACATATATACATAATTATATAAAAATTTCATATACTTGAAAATTATTAAGCATATATACATATTATTATACACATACATGTATATACTTCATATATGAAAATTAATGAGTACATACATATACATAAATTTTATAAATTAAACATATTAAGTATAAATATACATATGTATGCTTATTATTATACACACACACACACACACACACACATATATATATATAGAAAATATGAAATAGATATATATAAATATGTACACATAAATATACGGAATTATATAATACTTGAATGTACATATTACATATAAAATAAATATTATGTACATATACACCTTTATATACCCACGCATATATATACATAATTAATTAAGTAAAATACTAAATATATATGCATGTATATAAAGGAAATATTTGGTATAGATACATATACTATACGAGTATTCCTACATATGTCATATATAAGATACTAATTAGACATACATATATAATACACACACATACATATGTACAAGAATACATGTGTAGAAAAATATACATATTATACTACTATTTATATCTATATACGTATACCATATTATATATATACTCACTTTTAAATACATATGTACATACATAAATAAAGATACATACCAAATACATATGTATATATACAAATAAGTAAAATATATAATACATATGTATATATCTATTCATGCATATATATATATATATATGTACATGTAAATAAATAAATCAATAAAATACTTAGTATATACATAGTATAGAATACATACATGAACAAAATAAATAATTAACTTACCTAAATTCTTTTTGTTTTTCTTCTTCTTCTTCTTCTTCTTATTCCAATAACTTAGTTTTTCCCCTTTCTTTTTGGTTTCGGTTTTGTTATGTGTGTGATTTGCTTTTGTTGTTTCTTTTTTTTTTTTTTTTTTTCTAGTTTAAAAGTTCTAGACATGAATGGGATGTGGATTAAAAGAAAAGAAAAAAAAATCTAACTTAAATCTCCTCATTAAATTGGATGAGACACTTACTTTGATTAACTTATCCTTCATTCCATAAATTTGTGACACTTGTTACTTACAATTTAGCACATGAGCTACTGAAAAATCAGCTAGAAAATTATGTAGAAGAGGGAAAAAAAAAGGAAGGAGGAAAAGGAAAAGAAAAAGGGAAGAAAAAGAAGCTTAAAAAAATTATATGTAATTTTTCTAAGTGTAAAAATATTAAAAATAACATTTATAAATTAATTTTGGAATTTTATGAAAATTTATCAATTTAATTTGTACCTATTATAATTATAATTTTTACAAGTTATTTTAACGTTTTTGTTAAAAGTTTTATGCGATTTAGTTAATAATTATGATCGATTACGATTATATCACTATTAAGTGATATTTATTCATTTTATAAGCTTAAAGTTATAGTTTTAGGGTTTCGATTAAGTTCGGATTCGATTTCGAGTATTTGCGTGCACATCAAATTTAAAGTTTTTTGTATATGATTTAGGTTTCGATCAATTTTCTAAGGTTTTTATTACTTATAATATATTCAAATTTATAATTTATTAAATTTTTATCTTGCTTGGCTTTAACGACTCATGTTATTATCTAAAGTATTAAGGTTTAATTTTACTTTTAAATAGCTAAATTTGAGAGGTTTATAAGTTTTTAGTCCAAAAATTTTCTGTAACTTTTCTCTACTTATTTTAAAAAGTTATGAAAAGTTTATGACTAAAACTATTTTCTAAATTTTTAGTTACCTTTTAAGCCTTAAATTGTGAATAAAATAGTAATTTTAGTAAAAATTACTACATTCCTCCTATAAACCTCACCTAGAATCTGTAGTAAGATGATTTCTAGAGTAAATTATCATCTATTGAAGGTGTTAAATTGAATTTTATGGATAGTAGTTACAGGTATCATGGTGTTGCCACTTATATGAGTATGTTAGTAACATGTGATGTTGAGGACTATTGAAGGATGATAGGTTGAATGAGATGTCTAAGGAGTAATACAACTGTGAAGTGTTGAATTGATTTCTCAAACTAAAACTTGGGAGAAAAGTGCATAAATCAATTAACTATAGGAATTTGATTAAGGATAAAGGATAACTCAAAGGAAATGGAAGGTAAGTATTCTACTAGGTACTATCTCAAAAGTTCATTTAGAGGCAAAATTCGAAGAGAAATATAGTCAAGGGGCTCAGAGGCTAAGTCAAAGGGCAAACTCTTAGGAAATTTGAAGTTGGTAAGGCTTAGAAGAAAGCTTAAAGGATATTTGCCAAAAGTTCTAGAATTGAGTAAATTATACGATTAGTTCGAAAGGTGCCTTAGAGGGTATTTGAAGTGAAAATATTTGAGTGTGAACACTCAAAAGTTACCTCAAAGGATTACCCATAGGAATTCTTGGGTATTTATCAGACTTAGAGAATGATTTAAAGGTTAATCTTGTTAAACCCTTAACTCTAATATGGCTCAACGGATAATTCAAAAGCTTTGTAGTTTAAGAACTTCAAGGGTTATCCAACTAAGAACTTAGCTCATATGGTGTTTATTAAAAAAATATTGGGGATATTCTAACCTCAAAGATTGACTTAAAGGCTAAATCTGTGGTAAACTTCAACACCTATGTGGTTTAGAGGGTAGGTTAGAAGCTTCTCTAGTTGAATATGCCGAGGGTATGTTGACTCATGACATAGCTCAAAATGTAACAAAGGCGAAATAAACTTATAGCACCATTCTAAACTTCCAATACTTAAGGGCATAGGAGAATAAACTAACGACTAACCAACTTAATTCTTATATAAACTAGTAAATTAACAATATTTCATAATTTATATGCAAAATAAAGTACTACATCGAGATAAATATTGAGGGATCACCAATAATGATAGGGATCAAGGACCAATTATACGCTCCCGAGCCTTAGGGCTCTCTTAGGTAGTCCACCAAGTTGTCTGAGATAAGTTAAGTGCCAAGGATCAGTGCTTGCCTTAGTCCGATCTACCAAGCTACTTCGCTTTTCATGCTATCCAAGGTATTGCCGAGGTGACCAATCGATGTGCCAAACCGAACCCTCCACTATGCACTAGTCCACATGCTAAATCTAAATATAGTTATCTCTACAATGCCGAGGCCAAGCTGATAACTATTAGGAGCTAACCATCTAAGGTTGAACCAACTATGAGCTGTCCCTGAACTAACCCCAATCCAGCCCCAGTAGCCAAGGTGCTAAACTTCTAACACTGAATAGAGGCCTACCCCTACTCGACTCACAATATTGTTAGAATCATAGAGTAAAAACATGCACGTGCTGCCCTTTTTGATAGAGGACATTTGTTGCGTATGATTTCATGCTTTCCTTGTAAATTATTCTCCTTTTATTTAGCAAATAGGGATTCATTTTTTGTAATATTTTGTAACGTAGAACTTGCCGTAACAGGGTACTATAAATAATCACATAATGTAACAGCCATAAGAGGATATATAGAAGAATATACTGAATTTTTTCTTACCCTCTCTTGAGTTAAGTGTCCTTTTGCTTACTCTTGAGCTACTTTTATCTAGCCTATTCGAGCATAGACTAGTGATGAGTGACCTCCGGCCATACTTGCATGTCATATTAAGTATGACTTGAGCTCATGTGAGGCATTGGTGCATCATATCTATCATCGGTGCACAAGAACCCCTGCTCACCCTCGACTATCATTTACTTTTCAAGTCATCTTGCAACTTGGACCCACCCTTTTGGTTGCGTGTGATATTGGGTTTGTATGTTTATCCACAAGTCTGTGTCATCTTAGTATCAAAGCTCTTAGTTACGTTTAAAGCTGGATTCTGCTACTGTATTCTTTGAGAAGTCTATTATTGCTCCCTTAAGATAACGGTTCTATTGTTAGCTTTGAAGTTTAGTAGTTGAGAAGTGTTCTGTACTCTATTTTCCTTTGTTTTCGATATGTAAAATAGAGTGTGGTTGACTATTTATCTGTTGTGTAATTGTCATTGTGAAGTAACCAATGATGTTAGATTCTAGTGTTCAAGGAACTTTGGGAAACTAAGAAAGTGATACTTAACATGGCCAAGGATAGGAAGGAAGCTTTACACCTCAGTTAGCTAGTCTAGTGACTGCTTAGATAGGCTTACCGACTTGGTAGCTAGTCTAGTGACTGTTATCCAAGAAGACAAGCAGCGAGCTAGAAATAGGCCCACTAGAGAACACGAACAACAAAGGAAATGTAATGGTCAATTTGGCTGAGCTAATGCCCTAGCTTGACCACCCCAAGCTGAAGAAGTTGGTAGGGATGTTAGACGAAGGCTAGTACTTAAAGAGATTGAAGAGGAAGTACAAGAAGATGACAAGGTAGAGGAGTACTATGAGCTTGAGGAAAGAAATGTATGAGCCCCTAGAGTTGAAGGATTAAGGATGTGTATTGCAAGTTTCTCTGGAAGTGGTGATGTTAAAGACTACCTGGATTGGGTAGATATGATTGAAAAGCAGTTTCAATGCCACATAGTGCCCAATAACATGAAAGTTAGACTAGCTATACTAGAGTTCGCTGGTTATGTTGCCTTGTAGTGGAAGAACTTGCAAGCTACTTAAAGAAGGGAAGGAGAACGAGAGATTAGAAGTTAGGATGAAATAAAGAGAGTTATGCAGAGATGGTATGTGCTAAGTTATTATCTATAGGATGCCTTCAAAAGACTGCAAGAACTGAGACAAGGAGGATCGAGTGTAGACACTTACATTAAGGAATTCCAAATGTTAATGATTTGATGTGAAGTCGTAGAACCAAAAAACCAAACTGTATCTCGATTCATTGGTGTGTTAAAGTATGAGATTAGGGATGTCTTGGAAATCCTAAATGTTAGAATGCTTGATGATGCAATTCAAGTCGCCTAAAGGATAAAAAGGCGCTAAACATGAAGATTCCAACCACCCACTAGCCATCCTGGCAGTAGCTAACTTGTTTCAAGTAGACCTGTGTGAATAAAACCAATCAAGGCCACTAAGGCTAGTCCTGCTCAGATTACTTGAGCAGGGGAGAAGGAACCCTCAAGGAAGTTTGAGAAAGGCTAGGGTTCAGGGAGAAAGATGAGCAAGATTAAGTGTTTCAAATGCCAAGGATTTGGACACATGGTCACTTAATGTTCGAATAGGCAAACAATAGTGATCCAAGGCGAGGTGCCGACCGTTGAGGTTGATAGTACCGATGAGGAAGTAGAAGAGTTGAAGGAGGACAGATAGACCGAGCTATTTGAGGAGAAAGTTATCTATAATGAGGAAGGCAACTTCATGCCGAATGCTCTAGTGTTGAGGAGGATAATGAGTGTCAGTCTTGTGCCTTAAGACGAGCAGAGAGAAAATCTCTTCCAAATTGGATGCAAGGTGAATGAATCACTATGCACATTGATCATTGATAGTAGGAGCTGCACTAATGCAGCCTTTACATTTATGGTCCAGCAACTAAAATTGCTGACCATGCCCCACCTGAAAGCTTACAAGCTTCATTAGCTTAGTGATAAGGTAGCCCTATAAGTGGACAAATAGGTGTTTGTGCCAATCTATATTGGAAAGTATCGAGATAAAGTGCTTTGTGATGTGTTGCCCATGAGTATGTCCTACCTCCTACTTGGATGACCATGGATGTTTAACTGAGTGGTTATGTATGACAGCAAGAGGAACACATGTTTTGTGGAGCATGAAGGAAGAAGGTTGAAATTGAGTCTCATGACTGCTAAGCAAGTAAAAGTCATGTAGTCCCAACTTAGCTAAATCCTGAGGAAAGAGGCTTTGGTATTGACTCGAGTCGGATTGAAAAGAGAAATGGAGTTGGAGGGATCAACTTATCTACTGGTAAGGAGGCTTCTGGAGATGAGACTTAGGGAAGAAGAGTTACCTATTGAAGTAAAAATGCTATTGGAGGAATTTGTCGATCTATTTTCAGAAGAGCTGCCAAATGGTCTACCCCCATCCGAGGCATCGAGCATGCAATTGACTTACAGCCAAGAGCCGTACTACCAAGCACTAAATCCTGAATAGGCCGCCGAATTGTAAAGGTAAGTGGATGACTTGATGAGTTGATGAGTTGATGAAGAAGGGGTATGTGCGTGAGTCCCTAAGCCCCTACGTTGTACCTGTCTTATTAGTACTAAAGAAAGATAAGTCTTGGAGGATGTGTATAGATAGCCTAGTGATTAATCGAATCACCATCAAGTACAGGTATCCCATACTCAAGCTTGATGACATGTTAGACAAATTGAGTGAAGCAAGAGTATTCTCCAAGGTTGATCTTAAAGCTAGGTACCATTGGATTCGAATGTATGAAGGCGATGAGTGGAAGACTGCATTTAAGACATGACGTAGTTTATATGAATGACTTGTAATGCCATTTAGGCTATCCAAGCAACAAGCACATTTATGCGACTTATGAATTATGTGTTCTAAGAATTACTAGGAAGGTTTGTCGTAGTTTATTTTGATGACATTCTAATATATAGTCTCGACTTGGAGACTCACCGAGAGCATCTCTAACAAGTGCTTGCAAAACTCTGAGCCGAATAGCTCTACGCAAATATGAAGAAGTACGATTTTTGCCATTCTAAAGTCATCTTCTTAGGTTTTGTTGTGAGCGGAGGTAACATCTGGGTTGATGAAGAGAAGGTAAAAGCAATCATAGAATGGCCTTAGTTGACCTATTCTGCTAATGTGAGAAGTTTCTATGGTCTGCAATCATTTTATTATCAATTCATCAATAATTTCAATACAATTGTAGCCCCACTCACCAAACTCTCAAAGAAGAATGTTGAATTCAAATGGGGTGAGAAAGAGAGGAGGAGTTTTGAGGATGTGAAGGAGAATCTAACTATAGCCCCCATCTTAGCTCTATCAAGCTTCGAAAAGGTATTTAAAGTAGAGTGTGATGCGTCTGGAGTAGGCATAGGTGCTGTATTGATGAAAGAAGGCCGAGTTATTGCATACTTTAGTAAGAAACTTCAAGGAGCTATACTCAACTATTTCGTCTATGACAAGGAGTTCGACTCCTTAATCTAAGCCCTAACGGTATGGTAACATTATTTGCTGCTTAAGGAATTTGTGATCTATATCAATCATGAATCCTTGAGATATCTAAAGAGCTAACCAAAGTTGTCTTGGAGATAACCCAAGTGAGTTAAGTTTATGGAGGGTTTTTCTTATATCGGAAAATACAAGAACGGTGTAGATACCTAATTTTTGCCCTTTTATAGTTCTAATTTTTATTTTACAAAAAGGGTCCCAATTTAAAAAATAAAATAATAAAATAAATAATATAAAAAAATGAAAATGAAAAAATGATGAGAAAAGAAAAAAAAATATATAAAGATTTTTAGATTTTTTTAGGAAGTAAATTATTTTAGAATAAATCATTTTAGTTTAGCTTAGTTAGAAATTATTTTAGGCAATCGTGTGTTTTAAATACAGTTTAGTTATATTAAAAATCAAGGCATAGGCTAACGGCCTAACAGATAAGTATTGATGTATAGGATTAGATTTAATTTGAGGTCTTGGGTTTGAGTCTCGCTAGGCACTTATGTTTTTATTTTTCTTTCTTTTACAAAAGCAAGATGAATAAATGGGATTCATATCTAATTAAGATCATTTGAATCTAGTTTGATTTTATTAAATTGGATTTGAATTAATTTGGATCTTGTTTAATAAATTAATTAGATACAACAGATATGATTTGATAGGATTCAATTTGGACTTTATAAATACATGTATACATGCAAAACAAAAGGATAGAAAACCGCAGGGGCCAAACTCCATCTAGACAGCAATGATTCAATCATCAACCACCAAAACAAAATAGTAAACACAACAAGCTCCAGGTTGCTGAACTGTGGTCAATGACCAGTGCCTCCACATACGACCGAAGCACTCCACGTCAACTTCACTACACTAAACACGCACAGTAGCACTCTACGTCCACTTCACTAAACACGCACAATAACACTCCACAACACTTGGTACCTGACACGATCACGCTGCAAGCCACACGGCATAAGTTATCTACGCCCTTACAGCAGCGGTTGGCGGCATCTAACCACACTCGGTTCACGGCATCCAACCGCACATGGTCAGTGGCATCCAACTACACATGGTTAATGGCATCTAACCGTATACGGTCCACGGCATCCACGCCTGTACGTTCCCACGAACAGCAGACGATAACTCTACACTTACATACACTCCAGCCCACACATGCCAACACACATGCTGTATACACTGATCTGCACTTCACACTGACTGCTCTACGCTTGTACAGTCCTGTGAACAACAGGCGATAACTCTACACTCACGTACGATACTGACACCTGATACACGTGCACGCCTCCATCCTCCTCGTCCTGTCAGTACACACGAACACACACACTTCCGATTAGTCACACACCGCAGTTGACATGTCGTTCCATCATCCATCCAATGCTACAACGTCACCACGGATTACTATCCATCGTCACTGATTCACTGAACAACAACTAAGCTTAGCCTTGTTTGGTTCTTTCAATTTTTTTTATTTTTATTATTATATCATTATTATTATTATTTTATTAGATCCTTATTTGCTGGTGTTAATAACATAATATATCAGTAGTTATGTATATATTAGCCTAGTGGAGTCCTTTAGTATTAGTGTATCTATATGTATATTGAGTATGTCATATTTTATTTATTTTGATAGATAGTTGAAATATAGTATGGAGCTTAGAATTTCTTTTAGGATTAAATTTTTTTTTAAAGCATTTCTCACATAGAAAATCATTTTTTAAAATAAAAATTAATAACATAAAAACCCCTTTAAAAAAAAAATAGGAATGTTAGAACATTTTTTGTAAAACAATAACACTCAAGAGTTAGGACCGTTCAGATTATTTTTTTAAATAAACCGAATAAAAAAAAAATGTAGACCTAGCTCGATTTTCAAAATAAAAATAAACCACCCTCTAAAAATTTTATAAGAAAGAACTACGATTGTCTGATCCTGGCTAGTGGGTACGTAGGCACCTTCGAGGCGACGATAAAATATGTAGAAACTTAGGTTCTTTTCCTTTTAATTATTTATTTATTTTTTAAATATTATAATTAGAAGAATAATCTTAATTTCGGTAAATAGATGGTGATATCTGTTAGGGTTTAATAAGTTAGCCTCCAAACTTGAAACCTTTTGGTTCTTCATTAAAATTGAAATAAAAAACCGGTAGTTAAATCACAATCAACCTACTTAATTGATTACGGTTTTCTTCCTTTTTCTTGACTTCGGTTGGGTGGCGACTCTAAAAATTATTTTCAGTAAAAAACTGGAATTTTTCAATTTCTTTAGTCAAGGATTAATATTAAATGGGTTAGAGTTTAATATTAATTAGAAAATGAGAAATCAATTTTAAATAAAAAAAATCGAAAAATCAGGCTCGACAGTTTGGCAACTCCACTAGGGACCACTAGAGGGCTAGCTACTAGAAGTTGTCGAAAATAGGATTATTTTTCCTTAAAAAAATAATAAATAAATAAAAAGATGAAATAATAAATATAATAAAAAGAACTTAGGTATGTTATTTATTGGTTTATTTTATTTATTTATTTTTTACTAACATTTTTTTGTTGTTGTAGTTTATTTAAGGGGGTAATTTTGGTTGGTTTACTTTTATTCTGTTTTTCTACATCATAAATGTATAGTAGATATGGTCAAAATCAGGTTGTCTTAGGACCTTAGGAGGAAAGCCATTGTGTAAGCTTCGGATGTTGTGGGGTAACTACCTTCTGGGGTCGATTAGGCTATCCCACTCATGTTCAAATGCAATCACAAAATCGTTGGTTTGAAAGACGTAGTGGTTGCAAAACTTGAGAACCTTTAGAACCCACCCTTTTGCATTACACAAAACCTTTTTTCAAAAAAAAAAAAAAAATTACAAGAACCTATGATGTAGTAGACCTAAATGGATAAAGGCAATTGTGAAGTTGTGATTGTAGTTATAATATTTTCTTGTAAATAATTTGTAATAATTTTTATGTAAAGTTTAGATTACGTTGTAATTGTAATTTTGATTTTGATTTTGATTTTTATTAGTCATGGCTAGATTTAGTCAAGAGCCTTTTGAAGACATTCATGTCCACCTACCACATTGGCCTCAAAAACTGCTTCAAACGTGGTTTCAACTCTTCAACCTAGATAAGCAAGAGTTTATCAAGAATAAGATTAAGCTCATCCTCTCTCTGCAGAAGATCCCCATGAACATCACTCTAGTACAGGCCTTAATCCACCTATGGGAGCCCGAATCCACCAATTTCTATGTGGGCCTACATCAACTAAGCCCAACTTTAGAAGAATACTCCCAATTATTGTGGGCTCTTACAATCACTGATGATATCTATATCCCAGACTTGGAAGCTGTAGCACCAAAGATCTTCAACAAGTAGTTGGGAATCAGAAAAATCGAAATAAATCGAGTTTTAAATCAAGGAAAGACCATTCGATTAGAGGATGTCATGGACTAGTTTTCTACTGAATTGAAGCATAAAGAAAAATGCGAAATTTTTTGTGCAAATTTAGAAGCATAGCACCAGTACTGGGTCAACGCTTTTATATTGGTGGTTTTCAATACTATTTTGTTCATTGATGATAGATGTTGAGTCCACTTCAGAATTGCGGAACTCATAACCTAATTCCTTGAAGGGAAATCATATGTCCCAGCCCTTCTAGCTGAGCAAATCCGATCACTAAACCATCTCAAGAAAAAGTAACAAGGAGATCTGAAAACTAATATGGTCCTATTAATGGTCTGGTTCGTTAGCCATATGACAAGTTACTAACTTGATTTCAATCGAGCTGAGTTTACTCTGCAATATGATCTCATCAAATCTTTTGAAGAAAGAGTTGAGCTACTAGAAAATATAGCTAGCCGCTACTGGTTCTAATACTTTCAGAGTATGAAAGTGGAAGAGTTGTTGTTGACACCCAGGTGGTTTGCAAGTAAGGAAATGATAAGAGGTTATGAAGACTTCAAGGCGGTCCCTTTAATTAGCTTCAACCTTTGCACCAGATACGTCCCAGCCAATGGACTCATCGAGGACATGATCCCCAAACCATCATTAGAAGCTGTCTCATTAGACTTCCATAACCACGGCATGATGGTGGTTGATAAAGTAGCTAAGCTCCCAAGCATCCGATCTCTTTGGTGCACAAGAAAGACCACCCCTACCATTAAAGGGATAACAGCTAGGAGCCAGACAACCAAAGGATTTCTTTATCACTAACTAAAAGGATTGAAAGATATGGAAGACAATAAAAAGGAGGGGGAAGTTCAAGTTGAAGCTTAACCCGAGAAAACGAGTAAAAGAGAGTAAGAGTTGGAAAACCGTTGCAAGGAATATCATCAGAAGATAAAGGCATTGGAAGCATAACTGAAGAAGACTAAGGGTAGAGAAGAGCAGGCTCTCAAGATCTGAAAGAGGAGAAAGATGCAAGATAAGCCTGCTAGCTACTAGGAGATTAGATTTTAGATTTTAGGTTTTTTTTTTAATACTTTCTTTATAATTCTTTTTTGAATAGAATGAGAGATGTAAAGCTTCACAATTGCAAAAAATTAATAAAAGTTAGTTAGGTTTTGCTACATCAAAGGTTTCTTCTCAATTCTTAATTTTTCATTGCACTCGTGTGACATGCATCTTACATCTATACGATTAACAACTCTTTCTTAGGAAAATATAATATGTACTAACCCTTTGTTGAGTTGATCTTCGACAATCAGGTAAAACTTCAAGATAGCTCCCAAACATCAAGTCTTTCAAAGAAGTCCGATTAAAACACGTTCCCAGACTAGGATGGCTACTACTCAAGGAAATGACAGAGACCTCGAGATTAATGATCCCTCCGAGTTGAGGTTCCATTCCATAGAAAAGGCTATGGAAAAGATGGTAGAACAAATGAGCTTCCTAGTAGACAGTATTGCTTTGCTGAGAGCTACAGCATTAGCTAATGAAGAAAGCTCCAAGACCTGTTATGTGAAGAATACATAAGCTCCTGAAGTAGAGCACGAACATCAAAAAGACCCATTCAAATCAGAAGGAGTTTACCTGAAAGACAACCCGACCTTTGAACCTGACATGTATGCAGCCCCAAGACCTATTGACCAAAGGCCTAATACGGATAGCTTGAAAGAACTGGAAAAGAAATTGACACAATAGATAACTGAGAAATGAAGGCACTTGTAGGGTGTGATGGATTTGAACAGGTGGGGATCACGGAGTTTTCTATATATGACATAAGATCATACCCTGAGAAGTTTAAGGTACCAGAATTTGAAATGTATAATGGGACAGGTTGCCCCAAGCTCTACACTAGGTTGTATATCAGGAAGATGGGTAAATATGTTCAATATGATCTACTCATGGTACGGACATTCCAGGATAGTTTGACTGGAATGACCCTGACTTGGTATGCCCAACTTGATTTGAATATGATAAATACATGGGAGAAACTTGCTAGAGCATTTTATGAACAATATAAATTCAATATAGAAGTAGCCTCAACTATGATGGACTTAGTTGCCTTACGGAAGAAGAATAACGAGTCGTTCAAAGAATACGCTTAAAGAGGAGGTCCTTAGCTGCAAGAATCTCTACTCTTATGACCAAGAAGAAGCTTACATCAGCTTTCATTAACACCTTGGAAAGGCCTTACTTCTCCCATCTCATCGGGCAGGCCTCGTTTAGTTTTGCTGAAGTAGTAGTGGCAGGGTGCAGGATTGAAAGCGCCGTCTCTTCTGGTAAGCTGCAAGAGCCAGTAAATAGAAGACTACTAGTGTCATCATCTACGGTCGGTATGGTAAATTCAAATGCTAGACCAAACACTCAAGTAGCTTTCAGGATGAATCCTCCTTCCACTCAGCAATAGTTCAGAGACTAGTTTCAAACTAACAGGACTTATAGACAATTTACCAAGATACCGGTTCCTTTAAGTTAAGTCTTTGAGAAGTTACGAAGGGATAATTTGATACGGTATGAGCTTCCTAGCAATCGATATCGACCGAAAATCTTTGACCCACGATAAAGTATGAATGCCACTGTGGACAAGTAGGGCATTTGACTAATGCATGCTGGAGACTGAGGAACAAGATTTAGGAGTTGATAGATGAAGGGACAGTGCAGTTAGATTTTATGCCCTGGTTCCTAACATTAACAATAATCCCTTACCTAACCATGGGCCAATGATTGGCATGATTTTTGATGACTGTGCCGTCAACATAATTGATTCAGATAAGAAGCTTAAGGTTTTTGAGTTTTATACTGGCAACCAGACTCCAAAAGTGAAGAGGTACACATTTCACATACCGTTGCCACAAAAAAATTACAAGGTTGCTCCATTTAACTATCACTTGGTAAATTAGGAAAAGCCAGGTCCTCTAGTAGGGGGCATTACTTGATTAGGAAAGATTTATCACCTGAGAGAGGAGCATGGGAGGAAGGTCATACTGGGAGAATCAAACGATAAGATGGCAGCCAAACGCATTGAAGGGCTATCAGCCTTTACCCAAATGATTAAGTCGAGTGAGTATAAGATCATGGATCAACTTAGTAAGACTCCTACACAAATATCATTGCTGAGCTTATTAATCACATTTGAACCACACGGGGAGGATTTGTTTTGAACTTTAAATGAGGTGAAGGTCCCTCATGAAATTCTAACTGAGAGGATGGGACTGGTTACTAATTCTGTCCTCGCAATGGATCGGATTTCCTTTTCAGTAGAAGAATTAGGCGAGGAAGGGAACAAATATACAAAGCCACTCTTTATCATGGTAAGAAGTAACGACATAATTATCACTAGGGTGCTCACTAACAACGGATCATCGCTAAACATTTGCCCACTTGCCACCTTGCATTTGCTAGACATCGACACGTCTACAATTAAGCCTTCTTCCACAACAGTTAAGGCCTTTGATAGTTCTAGAAGAGAGATTATAGGGGAAACTGATTTATCCGTAAGTATTGGCCCTCAACACTTTACTATTCGATTCCAAGTCATGGACATTCCAAGATCATTCAATCTACTCTTGGGAAGACCTTGGATTCATGCAGCAGGGGCCATACCCTCATGCTTGCACCAAAAGTTGAAGTTTATCTCAAATGGCCAGGTGATTACAATTCTAGGAGATCAAGATTATGAAATCTACAAGGAAACGACTATACCCTACATAGGGAGTGAAGGACAAGAAGAGCTGGGATTACAAATGTTTGAAGAAGTGAACATGATTACTGGTCCCGATAGAAAAGACGATAGAAGAATAGAATTCAAGGAAGGCTAGGTCGGCACCTATGGTCATGGTTACAATCCTACCCCGACAGAAGAATTCCAGAAGAAACAGGCTAGGGGTAAGAGAGGTAACAGATTATACCATGCCTCGATGACCTTTCCACGGCTAGCCGAAACATTCATACGGGAAGTGATTCAAGCTCGGGAATCTAGCAAAGAAGGATCAACAAACTCGCCACACAAGTTCCAGCATCATTTGAATAACTGGTTCTCTATCTCGGTGAATAGCAACAAGTCTTCCCTAAGGTAAAGGGGTAACCCGTAGTTAGTATTTTTTGAATTTTTATTTTCAATAGTTATCATTTTAAATGTATCATTGAACCTTTTGTTCAAAATTAGTTAGGCCTTTATCTCATTTGAGACCTACTTCCATTTATTCAATGAAATCTTAGTTCATTTCTTTCCTATGTTGCGTTTCAGTTCTCTTTTACTTACATACACTTTTCTTTATGCATTCTCACTCAAATCTAATGAACCAAGCGAAAACCAGGAATACCTTGCATAGGTAGAAAATGAGAATATCGATATCGCTTTCAGCCCTACTGGGTTAGTTGTCGGGAGCGTTGTCGATGACTACAGTAATATATAAGAGCAATGGCAAAAACATGAATTGGGTAGAATCACTATTAATGAACCGATTGAGACAATTAATGTGGGGAACGAAGAAAATCCTAAGAATCTAAAAATTAGGGCAAGTTTAAAAGAGAAACAAAAAATAGAAATGATTACATTATTAACCGAATATCAAGACGTGTTCGCTTGGTCGTATGAAGATATGCTTGGGTTAGACCCATTGATTGTAGTCTACTGTTTACCCACACACGAAGATGCGAAACCAAAAAAGCAAAAATTAAGGAGATTTTGACCTGACGTCTTGCTGAAAATTAAAGAAGAAGTGAAGAAACTACTGGAGGTTGGATTCATTGAAGTGTCGGATTACCTTGAATGGGTAACTAATATTGTTCCAGTAATTAAGAAGAATGGGAAAGTCAGAGTGTGTGTAGACTTTTGAGATCTCAGCCAGGTAACGCCTAAAGATAATTTTCCATTGCCTTACATTGATGTCTTAATGGATAACACGACCAGAAATCATTTATTTTCTTTCATGGATGGTTTTTTGGGATATAATTAGATTCGGATGTTTGAAGAAGATAAGATAAAAACGACTTTCATTACGACTTGGGGAACATTTTGCTATAAGGTGATGTCGTTTGGGCTTAAGAATGCAGGTGCAACATATCAAAGGGCCATGGTTGCAATTTTTCATTATATGATGCATAAAGAAATAGAAGTGTATGTTGATGATATGATTACAAAATCTAAGGTGAGGAAGATCACTGAGAAAACTTAAGGAAGCTGTTTGATAGATTGAGGAAGCCCCACTTGAAGTTGAATCCGGAGAAATGTATCTTTGGTGTGACGTTAGGAAAATTGTTGAGGTTTATAGTCAGCTGAAGAGGTATCGAAGTCGATCCTGATAAAGCCAAAGCCATAATTGGCATGCCTCCTCTACAAATACTCAAGGAAGTACAAGGATTGTTGGGGCGTTTAAATTACATACCCCAATTCATATCATAGTTAACAGACAAATGTCGCCCTCTCTTTAAGCTATTAAAGAAGAACGCAAAGATCAATTGGAGTGAGGAATGCGAAGAGGCTTTCACGAAAATCAAAGAATACCTCATGAAACCTCCAGTGTTAGTAGCTCCTAAACCTAGAAAGCTATTGTTTTTATACTTGACCATAATGACCCAATCTATGGGATCCGTGCATGGTCAGAAGGATGAAGAAGGGAAATAGCGAGTTGTTTACTATCTAAGCAAGAAGTTCACAGAAAGGGAGCAGAAATACTCAAGGGCCAAAAGAACCCGTTGTGCATTGGTCTGGGTCATGCATTGGCTTAGATAATATACGCTATATTATCAGATTGAGTTTATAACACAACACGATCCTTTGAAATACTTAGTTGAAAAGCTAGCTCTCATTGGTAGAGTTTCAAAGTGGCAGATGTTGTTGACAAAATTTGACATTAAGTATGTGAGCCAAAGTTCAGTTAAGGGGCAAGCTTTGGTAGATCAATTAGTAGAGAATCCTTCTGAGGATACTCCTCAAGAAGGACGGGTTGAGTTTCCCGATGAAAGTATCCTGGTAGCAAGAAAAGTTTCTGATTGTGAAGTAATCAAAAAATCTTCAAGGCGGAAAATATTCTTTGATGGAGCAGCTAATGTGTTCGGATGTGGAGTAAGGGCAATTCTGGTATCACCTGAAGGTACACAATTTCCAATGGCTATGAGATTAGCTTTCCTATGTACTAATAATATTGTAGAATACGAGGTGTGTATTTTAGGACTCAAAATCACATTATTTAAGGAGATATGGGAATTACTGGTATATGGAGACTCTTCGTTGATCATAGGCCAAGCTCGGGGTGAGTATAAGACGAAAGACCCCAAATTAATACCTTATTGCTAGCACCTGGTCGAGTTGATAACTAAGTTCGAAAAAATTACATTCATGTATGTACCAAGGGTTCAAAACCAATTCGCTGATACTCTTGCTACTTTGGCATCAATGATCCAGATATTGAGAGGAGTAGAGATTCAACTACTTAAAATTGAAATTGAAGAAAAGCCCGCTTTTTCTTTGGTAATGGAAAGTTCATGTGACGAAAGGCCTTGGTATCATGATATCAAAATGTTTCTACAACATGGTACGTACCCTGAAGGAGCAGAGAGGAAGGACAAAAAATTGATTAGAAGATTGGTAGCTCAGTACTTGATAAGCGATTTTACACTGTACCGATGATCATTTGACAATATGCTTTTATGTTGTATAGATGGGAAAGAAGTAGAGATGTTAATGAAAGAAGTGCACGAGGGAATATGTGGCCCATACATGAATGGCTACATGCTTGTCAAGAAAATCATGAGGATGGGATATTACTGGTTAACTGTAGAAGTGGATTGTATCAGACATGTTAGACGCTGCCATTTGTGCCAGATTTATGCAAACAAGATAAATGCTCCACCTCAAGAATTGTATATACTATTAGCACTATGGCCTTTTTTGATGTGGGGATAGATATCATTGGCCCGATCACTTCAAAGGCATCTAATGGGCATTGATTTATATTGGTAGCTATTGATTATTTCACTAAGTGGGTTGAAGCCTCATCCTACTCTAGTGTAACGAAGGGAGTAGTGGTCAAGTTCATCAGGAGAGACATACTAGCTTGGTATGGTACGCTAGAGACAATTATTACTGACAATGGTACGAATTTGAATAATAAATTGATATTCGAGTTATGCCGACACTTTAGGATCATTTATAGAAATTCTACTCCTTATCGGCTCTAAATGAATGGAGCCATAAAAGCGGCTAATAAGAACATCAAAAGAATTATTGAGAAGATGGCCATTACATATTGAGATTGGCATGAGATGTTACCCTTTGCACTCATGGCCTATCGAACTTCTATCAAAACATCAACAGGGGCAACCCCTTACTCGTTGGTATACGGAATGGAGGCTGTACTACCAGTGGAGGTCGAGATCCCGTCTCTCAAAATATTGTCGGAAACTCAGTTAGATGAGGCTAATTGGGTAAAGAAGTATGTTGAGCAGTTGAACCTAATTGATGAAAAGAGGCTGGCAGCTTTGTGCCACAACATTTGCTATCAGCAACGAATGGCTAGGGCTTTCAATAAAAAAGTACGACCCCGAAGTTTTGAGCAAGGAGATATGGTGCTGAGGAAGACGTTGCCTAACACAACTGATTCGAGAGGGAAGTTTGCCCCAAACTATAAAGGGCCTTACATTGTGAAGAAAGTATTGTTAGGGGGAGCTATTATCTTGTCTCAAATGGATGGTCTAGACTTGAAGGACCCAGTAAACGCTGACGCATTGAAGATGTACTATCATTAAACATCAATGATATTTTTGCAAACAATCTTACTATTACTGTAGTCTCATTTTCATTTTTCTACATGCAAAGTTAGTATTCCTAGTAGTCATTAGCATTGGATAATATCCTTAACCCTTTTCTTGTTCTACTAGAAGACCCTACTTCTCACTCTATCCTTTACCCAAGTAAACCTTACACATAAGAAGCACAAGAAAAAATAAACACTTCACTTGAAGCGATGTCTATTGATAGAAATTCTTTTAATACTTTATTATAGTTAATCCCCCAAGAAAGGGAGACTTGTTTCCTATTTTTCAGGATAGGGCCATGTTCGAAAAGAGTAATGTATGGCATATAAGTAGAAACTCGCTTGAGAACGGATGTTTACACGAAAAGCCGATGGTTGGACCGAAAATTCAACACAGGACATCTTCGTTCGAGAAATGAGTATGTTTTACATTCGTTTCAAGTTTAAGTTGCTTTCACAGAAAGATAAAAAGAAAAAAGAAGAAAGAAATAAAAAAGAAGAACAAGAAGAAAAAGAAAAAAAAAGGGAGAAAAAATAAAAAAAAAAAAGCGGTTAGAAAGAGACAGAAGAAGAAAGAAGAAGAAGAGCAAGAACAAGAAAAGGCAATGGTAAGGATCAGAATCGTTGGTTCTAATTGAACTGCTCAATAAGACATTAGACTACTTAGGAGCTATCATTGAAACCAGATAAGTGGTTTTAAGCCTGATAAAACATTGCATTGACAATTGGTGTTCCCTTAAGAATGATAGCTTGTTTTCCAAAAAACAATTTCTTAGCAAGTCCGCCAGCTCGTAGAGCATGGTTCCAATCCAGAGTTCTTTAGACTCCTAGTCGTCTGACTCATAGAGCGTTACCCAACTCAAAATTTCTTCAAGGGATTTAGCAAGCTTAGGGAACATTATCCCAATTAAAAGTTTTCCTTGTTTTTAGGTCCTAGCTAGCTCAAAGGGCGCTTTGACCGCCTTAGTTAGTCAGCTTATCAGGGCATGACCAAGTTTCCTCATTTTTAGGTCTTAGCCAGCTTAAAGGGCGCTTTGACCGCCTTGATTAGTCAACTCACTAAGGCATAACCAAGTTTCCTCATTTTTAGGTTTTAGCCAACTTAAAGTGCGCTTTGACCGCCTTGGTTAATCAGCTCATTAAGGCACGACCAAGTTTCCTCATTTTTAGGTCTTAACCAGCTCCAAGAGCGCTTTGACTACCTTGGTTAGTCATCTCATCAAGGCACGACCAAGTTTCCTCATTTTTAGGTCTTAGCTAGCTCAAAGGGCACTTTGACCGCCTTGATTAGTTAGCTCATCAGGGCACGACCAAGTTTCCTCATTTTTAGGTCTTAATCAGCTCAAAGGATGCTTTGACCACCTTAGTTAGTCAGCTCATTAGGGTACAACAAAGTTTCCTCATGTTTTAGGTCTTAGCCAGCTCAAAGGGTGCTTTGACCATCTTGGTTAGTCAGCTCATTACGGTACGATTAAGTTTTCCTTATTTTAGGTTTTACTTAGCTCAAAGGGCGCTTTAACCGCTTTGGTTAGTTAGCTCATTAAGGTATGACTAACTTCTCATTATTCTTTTTATGGATTTTTGCCAACCTACAAAAGCACTACCCCTTGCTATTCTTCGTTTCAAACTAACCCTCATTAAGTGTCTTAACGTTTCTTAAGATAGAGTCGTTTTGAGGTAAAAACGGTGTCTTTTTTTATCTTTGTGGCAAAGTTTTGCTCAAACTTCACCACAAAGAAGGGCAACTGTAAACACCTAATTTTTGCCCATTTGTAATCTTAATTTTTATTTTCCAAAAAGTGTCTTAATTCAAAAAATAAAATAAAAATTAAAAAAATAAAATAAAATAATAAAATAAATAATATAAAAAAATGAAAATGAAAAAATGATGAGAAAAGAAAAAAAAATATATAAAGATTTTTAGATTTTTTTAGGAAGTAAATTATTTTAGAATCAATCATTTTAGTTTAGCTTAGTTAAAAATTATTTTAGGTAATCATGTGTTTTAAATACAGTTTAGTTATATTAAAAATCAAGGCGTAGGCTAATGGTCTAACGGATAAGTATTGAAGTATAGGATTGGATTTAATTTGAGATCTTGGATTCGAGTCTCGCTAGACACTTATGTTTTTATTTTTCTTTCTTTTACAAAAGTGAGATGAATAAACGGGATTCGTATCTAATTAAGATCATTTGAATCTAGTTTGATTTTCTTAAATCGGATTTGAATTAATTTGGATCTTGTTTAATAAATTAATTAGATACAATAGATATAATTTGATAGGATTTGATTTGGACTTTATAAACACATGTATACGTGCAAAACAAAAGGATAGAAAACTGCAGGGGCCGAACTCCATCTGGATAGTAATGATTCAATCATTAACCACCAAAACAAAACAGTGAACACAGCAAGCTCCAGGCTACCGAACTGTGGTAAATGACCAGTACCTCTATACATGACCGAAGCACTCCACGTCCACTTCACTACACTAAACACGCATAGTAGCACTCTACGTCTACTTCACTATGTTAAACACGCACAGTAGCACTCCACAACACTTAGTACCTGATACAATTACACTGCAAGCCACATGGCATAAGTCATCTACGCCCTTACAGCAGCGGTCAGCGACATCCAACTGCACTCATTCGCGGCATCCAATTGCACACAGTCAGCGGCATCCAACTGCACTTAGTCTGCGGCATCTACGCTTGCACGGTCCCATGAACAGCAGACAATAACTCTACACTTACGCACGCTCTAGCCCATACATGCCAACACACATGCTATACACACCGATCTGCACTTCACACTGACTACTCTACGCCTGTACGGTCCTGTGAACAACAGACGATAACTCTACACTTACGCACGATATTGATGCCCAATACATGTGCATGCCTCCATCCTCCTCACTTAGTCAGTACTCATGTACACACACACTTCCGATTAGTCGCACACCGCAATCGACACGTCATTCCATCGTCTATCCAACGCTACAACGTCACCACAGATTACTATCCATCGTCACTGATTCACTGAACAACCACCAGGCTTAGCCTTGTTCAGTTCTTTCAATTTTTTTATTATATTTATTTTTTTTATTTTTATTATTATATCATTATTATTATTATTTTATTAGATCCTTATTTGCTGGTGTTAATAACATAATATATAAGTAGTTATATATATATTAGCCTAGTGGAGTCTTTTAGTATTAGTGTATCTATATGTATATTGAGTATGTCATATTTTATTTATTTTGATAGATAGTTGAAATATAGTATGGAGCTTCGGATTTCTTTTAGGATTAATTTTTTTTTTAGCATTTCTCACATAGAAAATCATTTTTTTTAAATAAAAATTAATAACATAAAAACTGTTTTTAAAAAAAATAGGATTGTTAGAACATTTTTTATAAAACAATAATACTCAAAAGTTAGGACCCTTTAGATTTTTTTTAAATAAATCAAATAAAAAAATGAAGACTTGGCTCGGTTTTCAAAATAAAAATAAACCACCCACTAAAAATTTTATAAGAAAGAACTACGACCATCTGACCCCGGCTAGCGGATACATAGGTACCTTTGGGACGATGATAAAATATATAGAAACTTAGGTTCTTTTCCTTTTAATTATTTATTTATTTATTTTTTANATTATTTTATTAGATCCTTATTTGCTGGTGTTAATAACATAATATATAAGTAGTTATATATATATTAGCCTAGTGGAGTCTTTTAGTATTAGTGTATCTATATGTATATTGAGTATGTCATATTTTATTTATTTTGATAGATAGTTGAAATATAGTATGGAGCTTCGGATTTCTTTTAGGATTAATTTTTTTTTTAGCATTTCTCACATAGAAAATCATTTTTTTTAAATAAAAATTAATAACATAAAAACTGTTTTTAAAAAAAATAGGATTGTTAGAACATTTTTTATAAAACAATAATACTCAAAAGTTAGGACCCTTTAGATTTTTTTTAAATAAATCAAATAAAAAAATGAAGACTTGGCTCGGTTTTCAAAATAAAAATAAACCACCCACTAAAAATTTTATAAGAAAGAACTACGACCATCTGACCCCGGCTAGCGGATACATAGGTACCTTTGGGACGATGATAAAATATATAGAAACTTAGGTTCTTTTCCTTTTAATTATTTATTTATTTATTTTTTAAATATTATAATTAGAAGAATAATCCTAATTTCGGTAAATAGATGGTAATACCTATTAGGGTTTAATAAGTTAGCCTCCGAACTTAGAACCCTCTGATTCTTCATTAAAATTGAAATCAAAGACTGGTAGTTAAATCGTAATCAACTTACCCAATTGATTACAGTTTTCTTCCTTTTTCTCGACTCCGGTCGGGTGGCAACTTTAAAAATTATTTTCAATAAAAAACTAGAATTTCTCAATTTCTTTAGTCAAGGATTAATATTAAATGAGTTAGGATTTAGTATTAATCAGAAAATAAGAAATCAATTTTAAATAAAAGAAATAAAAAAATCAAGCTCGACAAATGGGAAGAACAATGTAGTGGCTGATACCCTATCGAGACAACATACCCTCTTAACCGAGCTGTAAATGTGGCTACTTGGTTTTTCAACCATCAAGAATTTGTATACTGAAGACCCATACTTTGGTCCTATCTATGCCAGTTGTGAGGAAAGACAAACACTGGATGACTATCACAAGGAGGATGGATACTTATTCAAGAAGAGAAGGTTATGTATCCTGACTTGTTCCACATGAAAACTGCTAATGCATGAAGCGCATGAAGGGGGATTGACAGGACACTTTGGCTAGTGCCAAACTTATGAGGTACAATCTTCCAGATTCTTTTGGCCAAGGATGAAGTGAGATGTCCAATCCATGCTGGGAAAGTATGTGACTTGCTAAAAAGCGAAGAGTTGAGCTGAGCAAGAATACTACCAACCCTTACCGATCCTGACCAAACCGTGGTTTGAATTGAGTATGGACTTCATGTTAGGATTGCCGAGGACATCTTAAGGGAAAGACTCCATCATGGTAGTTGTGGATTGATTTAGCAAGATGACACATTTTATACCCTGTTCAAAAACTAACGATGCTTCGACTATCTCTTTTCTTTTCTTACAGGAAGTAATGAAGCTATACGGAATTCCTAAGACCACTGTTTCAGACTAAGACCCTAAGTTCATGAGCTACTTTTGGAGGACGTTGTGAAGGTGTTATCACCTACAAACCGATGGACAGATCGAAGTTGTTAATAAAACCGTAGGAACTTTGTTGCAGGTTACTGTTGGACAAAACATGGTCAACTAGGATCTATACCTACCAATCATTGAGTTTGCCTATAATAGGACCGCCTACAATGTAACAAGCATTTCTCCATTCGAGGTTGGCAATGGGTTCAACCTTAAGCTACTATTGGACTAAGCGCCCTAGCCGATGCTTGATGATGATTGACCAGCCATCGATAGAGTTGAAGCCATCAAAACCATGCACCAGAAGGTTGTATAGCAACTAAGTCGAGCTAATATTAAGCTTGAGAAGCGAAGCCGATGATGGAGGAAGAGAGATTTTTAACTAGGTGATTTGGTCTAGATACACCTCAGTAAGGAACAATTCCTAAACTTAAGGAAGAGCAAGTTGTCTCCCAAAGCCGACGGACCTTTCAAAGCACTTGAAAAGATCAACCCTAATGCCTATAGGATTGAATTGCCCAAAGGATATGGGGTCTTAGACTCCTTCAACATTGCTGACCTCTAACCTTACACTCCTAAAGATGGGCAACCTAGACCTGAACCAAATTTGATCCCAAATCTCAAATAACTTGGAGAGGATGATAGGGATCAAGGACCGATTACACGATCCCAAGCTCGAAGGCTCTCTTAAGTGGTTCACCAAGCTATTCGAGGTGAGTTAAGCACTGAGGAGTAATGCTTACCCTAGTCCGATCTGCCGAGCTACTTCACTCTCTATGTTATCCAAGGTATTGTCGAGGTGACCAATCGATGTGTTGAACCAAACCCTCTGCTATGCACTAGTCCATACATTAAATCTAAATACAATAATCTCTATGGTATCGAGGCCGAGCTAATAACTATCAGGAGTCGACCATCTGAGGCCAACCTAACTATGAGGTAGCTAGGGTACCGAACTTTTGATGCTGAACAGACTTAAACAAAGGCCTACCCTTACTTGGCTCACAATATTGTTAAAATCGTAGAGTAAAAACATACGCGCACTATCCTTTCTGACAACCGTACTGTCCTTTCTGACAAAGGATATTTGCTACGCATGATTTTCTTGTAAATTATTCTCCTTTTATTTAGCAAATAGGGATTCATTTTTGTAATTTTCTATAATGTAGAACTTGCCCTAATAGGGTACTATAAATAATCACACAATGTAACAGCTACAAGAGGATATACAAAAGAATACACTGAACTTTTTCTTACCCTCTCTTAAGTTAAGTGTTTTCTTGCTTACTCTTGAGCTACTCTTATGTAGACCATTTGAGCGTAGACTAGTGGTGAGTAGCCTCTAGCCATACTTGTGTATTATATCAAGTGTGATATGAGCTTATGTAAGGCATTGGTGCATCATATCCATCATCAATGCACGAGAACCCTTGCTCAACCTAGATTATCATTTACTTTTCAATTCATCTTGCAGCTTGGACCCACCCTTTTGGTTACGAATAATATTGGGTTCGTATGTTCATCCATAAGTCCATATCAAACAAGGACAAGTTAGCAAACTTAGTTAGTGAACAACTGAGTTCCAAGTAAGTGGATATTTATGTGTGTTTCATGTAGACTTGTGTCTACTCCTAACTTTGTATGCTCTATGATGTATATCATTGGTTGAATTTGGTTATGAATCAATATATTACTTGGCAAGTTATGTTACTTGTTATAACTGTTGCAAACTAAATGATGAACTAATACCAGATTTTGTTGCTATGCTGTGTGTTGATAAACACTTTGTGACATTTGCTGGAATCTATATTAACCTGAAAAAGAGTTTAAGGATTAACCTTTCCTCCTACAATATTCACTTAAGTGCACTTGATACTAAGGTCTTCGAATTGACAAAGACATTAAGTAAAGGCTGGGCTAATATCTAATGAGAAAGTTTTCTTGGATTCACTATGTAAATACCTTATAATGCTACGCTTTGCAAGTATGATGCTAGCAATAGGTTATGTAGTTTATTATAGACCTGGTTGGGAGTCAAATCTTGTGTTATAACAAGTGTTCGATTTAGAAGCTAATTTAGAAGCAAATTCAAAACCTAAAATAGAGGCTAAATGAAACATGATAAGCTTAGTTGTTACATTTGATGCTAAGTAAGAATTGGTTGATGCATTCATGGCATGGTACAAAAAGGACCTATGGACTGGTCTTCTAAAACTTATGATTTTGCTAAGATAAGTTTACACAACTGAGATTTCGTACATATAGTTTTACGTTGACCAAAATTTTAACAACGCTCTATGGTTTTGCTAGGTTGAAATGTTTACTAGGTTTCTAAATATATTATTCAGATGCCTAGTTTGAGTCGACTGAACCAAATGAGTTGGTAGGTTGAGTTAGGATATCAGTACTGATGTATGTCGCGTGCATTAGCATGGTAAGCGCTTGTTCCATTTACATTAATTACTTGGTTGGGAAACTATAAGATAATGTAATTAGATTAACTACTTCAATGATGTGCTTATGTTGCTATGCTTGTGGTTGTGTGTTTATCCACTCTCACTCAACTCATAGTAGCTAAGGGGATAAGTTTTTCTTACCTTGAGGTTATAGATGAATAGATAGAAAAATGTATTAGAGTTATAAGCAGACTTTAAAACTCTAGCTAAAAATGGGCTCTTGAGGGAAGTTGTTGACTACAAAATATGGCTTAAGTACATGAAGATAGCTTTTCAATAAAGCAATGGGTGTTACTTCACCAAAGATTTAGTATAGTCATGGTAGTCTAAAAACGTATGTTTGTAAAAGAGTTACTATGTTGTATAGAAGTTTATAACTATGATACTCTAGGTACAACTTGCTAATGTAGAAGCTTTTGTTGTTGTTTGCCATATTGAATGAAAAATTATCTGAAAGTAGTCATTTGTGGAATAAAAAAGCAGGTTAGATACAAGTTTTGTCTTATCCTTAACTCAAGGATGGCAATAATAAATCACCTTCAGGTACTAAGAGTTTAAGAAAGAAATTTTACGTAAACACGTAGAAGGTGGGACATTAGATATATATATATATATATATATATAAATACATAATACAAAAAAAAATTTCACACAGGTATACTTATATGCATAGCCCTACACGAGTTACATATATATATATGTATATGTATATTCTTTTTCCTCTTCAATTTTCTGAGGTTAAAGTATGTGTATGTGTGTGTAATAACATCTATATTACGAATATATAAATATAAATATATACATGTATATTAGTGTTTTGTTTTTCTAAATAAAAAATAGGACTATAAATATAAAATATTTGTATGTATTAGATGTGACCTACAATGGAAAAAGCATAATATTATTTTCCTTTTATTTTTCTATTATTTAATTATTTTGGTATAATATGCAAATATATTAATATTATAGTTTAGCAAAAATATTAAAATTAACAAAATTAGGAAAAATCCCCCTAGAAAGCCCCAAAATCTACCATGTTAGTCCTAAACTTTTCAAACCAAAACTATATTTTTATGAACAAAAAATAATAACAATAGTAAATTAATTTAGAATAATTATTATATCAATAATTAGAATAATTAGTAAATTGGGGTCTCAATAGGTAAATTGATGAAAATAGGATTAAATGGACTTTAAGGCCTGTGAACGAGGACTGTATCTAGATCTAGTGGGTAGAAAAGACGACCGAAACATTTTATTTAACTAAGTTATGGACATAAATGTGTAGATTAATTAGGCCTGTCAAGGGAAAAGTTGAAAAACTTAAGGAAAGGGCCAATATTAACAAAATTACTAAGAAAAGCCCATAAAAGAAAAGCAATTAAAGAGTGAATGGGCCCTATATTATAAAATTCGAAACTAATCATGCCCATATAAGAAAATCTAAGTTTTGACTTTTGAAACAAATATTGCTATGTAAAAGTATATTCGAAAAAAAATAAAGATTGACCATAAGATCATAAAAATCGGATTCAAAACAAAAAAAATATATACGATTAAAGATTTAGGGAAAATTGAGGAATCTAAGTTGAATAATTAAGTTACTCAACTAATATAGTCCTATAAATAGATAATTAGCATAAGACCTTAAATAAATAAATAACCAAAAGCAATTTTTACAAATATAAAAATATATTTTCCTATTGAAGGAAGCCAATAAACACATATTATAAAGTACAAATAAGGAATAATTAAATGATGCAAAATTATTCGGAAAGTCATAAGTTCCATATATATGCTAGTATACAAATACATAAAGGTCCAAGCATTCTAATGATGATATGATTCTATATGTATAAATAACCAAATATGTAAAGTGTAGTAATCATTATGTTGTAATGAGAAACAACAACAACAACAATAATAATAACCATAATAATGAGAACAACTATACTAATGGTAATAATAACAAGGAATCATATAGCTACCTGAATTAAAATGAGTATTTATGTACACATATACACGCGATAGGCTTTTAAAATAATACTACAATATGATTGAGCTAGAGTTTTACAGTTAATAAAATATACAATTTCAATATTTTTCTCCTAGCTCCATTACTTTATCTAATTTATACTATCTCACTACTATTTTTTCCTACTACATACTAATACAAAATTTACAAAAGTGAGAGAATTTGATCTTATATAATATTTAGTAAGTGTATAGTATTACCCGTATGATAAAATAATATTTCCATTTATCACAATAAATAAGGTAAGTAATGTGAAATATCATTCATAGTTTTAGTTAAATTATAACATAGAGAAAGTACATCTGAATACGATAAAAATCGATGATGAGAATAAAAAGATAAAATGACAAAACTGAAGAGTTACATGTGATTCAAAACCTAAGCGAAAATGAGAATCATAAGATAGATAGTTAGCTAATTAAGCCATTTAGCACTATATCTAGACACTCATTAGGTTCTTATTATTTTATTTAAGAGGAGATACTGATTAAGAGGGTAAGCTACTAATTGATTGTTATGACTCATAGCAGGTTTGGTTAAGTGAGTATTTCGATGACTGTTGCACTTGATTATGCTTATAGATTAGTCGTACTTAATTATATAACTAATATTAACTAGCTAGATGGGGAATTGGGAATCATGTATATGATTGATTATTGCTTGCATTGATTGCCAAAACATCATAAAATATATGAATTGAATTAAGTGATAAATTAATATTATCTTTTTTATATGATGATTTTCTATGATTATTGCTTAGCCGCTTAAATAAACTAGACCTAACTATATTCAACCCATTAAATTAAATGGTCATGCATACCATGCATCAATAGAGACATATTAGCTATCATACTACGGGTGTAGTAATGAAAGGTCACACAGGGGTTGTGATTGTTATTATTTGAGTTTTTGTATAGTACACACGTGCAATATGGCCTTATCTTGGGCTACGGGATCACTAAGAGTTGAAGATATGAACTACCCAACTTAGAGTTGTGTCTTAGAGTCTACTACTTAGGGGTATACTCATATCTACACTCATAGCATAGGATGAATAAAAAAAATAAAGAAGAGAGAGAGAGAGAGAGAGAGAGAGGATAGAAGAAAGAGAATAACATTGATTGTCATGTGAGTCTATTTGGTGAATTAGAAGCCAAAGTGATTGGAACCTTGGTTTGACATACCATTATCTCTAACCTTGGCTATGGAGGGTAAAAATTTGAGCTATATATGGTTTCCAAATGGTTGTATATACATGATTTATGCACTGTATACGATTTGTCTACATTCATATGATTGTTATTTTAACTTAATAGGAGGAATATCTCACTAAGTTGGGTGTAACTTACCCTCTTATAGTTTCTTTTGTTGGTTAACTAAAAGCTAAGATTTGGCTAAGACTTAGGTGTAGAGAGATCTAGCCAATAGAATACTAGATGAGTAAGAATAGAAAGATAATATATCCAACTAGAAGATACTTCTATAATAGATATTCAATATAAATAATTGAAATTTACATACTTAATCTCATTGCTTAGTATGAATACCAATTCGCTGTATTTTAGATGAACTATAGACTATTGGGTAACTATAGTTATTTATATTTTAAGTTAAATTAATAAATTACATATTGAAAGCAATAATGATTAATTATTTAGAGTCTTACAATCTTTGACTTACATGATTATTTTTATATCATAGGTACATATGTGATATGAAGATTTTAGGTAATCCTACTAGGTTCCCCTTTAGAGTTGTTACAGAAGTGGTATTGAAGCTTTAGGTTATCAAAGATAGGAGAAACCTACCAAATGGTGAGATGGGGTGGATCCTAAGTAGATCAAGATTAAAAATTAAAAAACTTAGACTTTTAAATCTTATATTATATACAATATCACCTATAAACATTATGTCTACATTTTTATGTATGTATACCTACTAATAGTTAACCCCTCACATAACTAAGACGTCACTGATGAGATTACCCTCAAAAGACAGATAAATGTGAGTTCCTCTAACCAAGGATGTAAGGAGCAAGTGTTGGAATGGAACATAAGGAAATGTTCCTAACTAGGTTGAATTAAGAAGGGAGTGTAGGGATATCTCAACTTAAGATTGAAGATTTGAAATACTTTGATTAGAGGTTTATCAATTTTAATGATTTCAAGTATAGTCCAAATTGGAAATTTAATAGCCTAAGTGGAAATTGAAAAAGGTGCTATAATAGTTGACTACAAATTTGATTTAGTAATTGAACAGCTTCATAAGTTTGAACCATGGGGCAACATTATAAGGATGTAAAGTTTCCTAATATTTTAGGTGACTATAATACGAAATGTTATTAAATTCATTCTAGTGGATTCATAATCTAAATTTTGCTTTATGGATCATGAACATTCAAAAGTTTATTTATCAAGGCTATGAGATTCTACGAATTATTGGCTATTCAAATACGGATTCAAGTCATATGGTGGTATAAAGGAAGTTAGGATTAAATATGGTAGCATGATTGTAGGTATAATAAAGTGATATGGGACTATTTGATAGCATGAGCAAGTTGAAATATGACATATGGATAAATGTGTAGAATAAGAAGAAAGGACCCATATAAAACGAATCACGTAGCTATGTATAGATCAAGGAAAAGTATGATACTTACAAGATTATTGTGGATTAAGATATTTGAGTAGTGACAAGATAACAACAAGTTATCATAAAAGAAGGTAA
The DNA here is from genome assembly GCA_024138015.1 of Lumnitzera littorea. Taxonomy (NCBI): domain Eukaryota; kingdom Viridiplantae; phylum Streptophyta; class Magnoliopsida; order Myrtales; family Combretaceae; genus Lumnitzera; species Lumnitzera littorea. The sequence continues at coordinate 16,652,958 of JAMXBB010000008.1, forward strand.
TATCCAGTAGGAATCTAAATTTAAAACAACCACAAAAGGAGGATAATGCGAAGCCTTGAATGAAAATAGGCAATAGGGAAGTATCAAACCCAAGTGCAACAAGGTAAAGGAGAATAGATAACAATTGTAAGCAAGAACTACCAAATATTCAAACCATATGATGAAAGTCTTGAGAAATATCTCCGAACGTGAGAGTAAGTTTTACTCATGATATAATTGTAAAATAATAAGAGACTAAGAAGGACGATTACATAAGATCCTACGGAATAACTCGCCCTTGGTTGTAATGCCTAAAATTTATGTGCAAGACATTAAATTTATATAAGCACAACACAATAAACAAACCTTCAAGGTAATAGTTGTTTGATAACTTCAAGTTACCTATGAAGAAGTAAGCTTGTGAATTTACGAGCCATGAAATCAATTTTTGATAAAAGAATGATGGTAATTGATAACATGAAAGCATTGATTTGAATGAGAATGATTAAATGTGATGAATGATAATTTGAATATAGGGATTGTTAAATGATATTGACATGGGAAAATATTGCCTTAACAAGACTATGGATAAAAGAAAAGATCATGGCACCTTCCCAATCCTAAGGGACCAAAGCAATTTGGACCATCCAGATAACAACCCATGAGGATTGACATTGCTAAGGAAGGCATTTCCTGATTTTGTTAAAACAAATAACTTCTTTGTAGGAAGGAAGAATGATCCCCTTGAAGCAAAGGATTATTTGGCCGGTCAAACTATCATTTAAAGCATATGGAATTCTCAAGGGCCTAAAGCTAACATATAGGACATTTTTGCTATAAGACAGTACCAAAGCTTGGTGGGACTCTAAGTAAAGGACCATGTCCCTACTTGTCACCTAGAGTAAATTCATGAAAGAATTTAAAAAAGAATATTACCTGTACCATAATAGAAAGAAGCCAATTGAAAAATTGAGGCCACATACAGATAAGTTAATGCTAAAAAAGACAATTAAAGTAACATGTTGGAAGTGTGGTTGATGGCATTACTTAGGGAATTGTTCGCGATTGCAAAATAAGTGTTTCATTTGTAGGGAGAAAGGAAAAAATAGGATCTGACCATATCCTATGAAGAGTGAGGCATGCTAAAATTGTGGAGATCGTAGACATGTCTTTGGTTCTTGTCCCAAGAGATAAGGGACCTAAAAAGATGGTTACATGATCAATCAAGATAACACCCTTATAGAAAGTAATAAGAGATGATAACATCTTTTGTTAAGTTATTAGAAGAAGAAAAGAAGAAGGACTGACTAACTTGCTAGTGAAGTATTATTTTGATTATCTGGAATTGAATATGAGTTTCATAGAAATCCCTTCATGAAGCAAGAAGCTATACCATGCATGCTTGTGCATTATTCAACACCTCTAACCGTATGATTAAGTTAAGTCGAGTTTTGTCAAAAGCTACCTACATAGAAGATAACTTTTGTAAATTTCATGCATATGTGAAGTATAATTTAAGAGGAATGTATGAATATTTTGGAGTATTCCTAATAGTAAAACTAATGCTAAGGACTATGTATTACATATTGACAAAGAACGTAATGATGTAGTATAAAATGCTTAACAAGATATTTGGATTCCAAGTGTAAATTGAAAAGCATTATAAAAGGTGTTAGGAAAATAAAGTCATTACAATTAAGGTTTGTAGACGAAACTTTTTTTTATAGGGAACGACTATAAACCTCGTAAATTTAGCCTTTTAAATATAGTATTGAACTCGAGTACTGTAGATAATTCCTCGAGTTAATAAAACTATATGAATTTGCAAACAATTAAATTTTAAACTCTAAACCTAAAACGAATATGAAAAACACTAATATATAATTAAAAAACCTTAGATACTAAATCCTAATATTATTAAAACCTATTATTTACCCTATTGTAAATAAAACTCCAGTTTGATAAAATTATTGCTAACTATGCAAAATATCGTAAAATCGCTAACAAATCATTAGAGATAATTTTAAATAATAATAATTAATTAACTTGAACTAATTAAATTAATAAACTATCAATTGCAAATAAATCCTATATATCCTACTTGCAGCACCATTAAGGTGTATATATATATTATATTATATTACATAATTTCTTTCCTTTTTAATATATCTTATGATTGATATATATATATTTATATATATATATGTTGTGCAGAATATTATGTTATATTATGTATTACACATATGTAGTTTGTGTAATTACATATCTTAACTAAAAATTTTTTTATGTGACCAAAATAGAAATTAATCCCATCATACCCAAACGAAAAAAAAAAAAAAAAAAACCATCAACTCTTAACCCTAACCCTATATGATTTGATAAGAAAAAGGAGACAAGATGTATGTCTTATTTGAATTTTTGGTTGACTCATGAAGCTAAACAAAATCTCTAAGTTTCAAGTACCAAAAGCAATCAACATCCCCTTCTTTTCTCCTATTCACGTCAGCCATGCTATTGTCTAATTTCCTCCATGTTTTCTTCACTTTTTGACAATTCAACACACCTAAAAGCACTCCCTTATCTTTCCCTTGTTGACTAATGGTGGCTTTCTCGATTTTTCTTCACATCTTTTTTTGTTTTCTTTTAGTTTTACTCATATACTTCACCACATATCTCACTTTCTCACCTCAAGCCACATAGATAAGTACTTAGAGAATTAGAATTGTGGAAGAAGGTCACCCATAAGCTTCACAAGACCAATTCCAACTTTCAAAAGAGTAATATACAAATTTTTTTTTTCGTTTTTCTTCTCATAACTTCCTTTTTATGTATTTTTTTTCTTCTGGTCTTTGTATACAAAACTTTATGTCTATCTCCTTTGTATTTTTTTTTTTTTATGTATTAAGATAGTTGTTGTAAAAGCCAGAGGATTTTTTTGTACATGTAATTGATTTATTATGTACAAAACAAAGTAGGTTTTATATGTTGAAGTGTATGTGTATTTCTCCTTTTTATTTTATTTTTGTATTTTTTTTTGGAATAAGGAGTTATGTATGCATATATATACGAAAATATATGTATTTAGCTGTGTATATATATTTTACGCTAATATTATATGATTATATGTATACTATAGGGATGGTACATATTTAATTATACATATTTGCAAAAATAATGTATATACATAAATACATAACACGAAAAATAATGTATAGCTCTATACGTAACATATAGACACATGCATAGATGTATGCATGTACGTACACACATAAACATATGCATACACATATGCACATGTACACCCACACATACATGCACAAACACACACACACATACACATGCATGTACGGATGTATGCATGCACATACACACACATACGTGTGCGTGCACACGTACATACATACCTACACATACATGCACAAACACACTCATATATACGCACGCAACTACATGGACAACCACCACACACACACATATACACACATAAACATACATATGCACACACATATATGCAAGCACACATGACATGTACATGCATATGCACATATGTACGTACACATGTGTGTGCCCACGCATACGCATACATACATACATGTATACGCATGTATGCATACGCATACGCACATGCATACGCATACATATAGGCATAAGTACGCGTACACACACACATATATATATGTCACATTCCGAAAAGATAGAGTTGTAACGATCCCATCATATGAGCCATCCTAAGATAGAAACTGATCTTACAGTTGCTATCTTAAACTTAGTTCACACTAAGCATATCTAACTTTACCCCTTTGAATTGTCCAATTCGATTCTTGTTTAATATAAACCTATGGAGTAATTCTTTGAAATAAGTTGTTAAAAATTAAACTTGTAATTTAACCTTATAAAAGAGTGACAGTAATCCTATAGGTACTTGTCATTTCATATACAAACCAAAATATTGAAAGCTACTAAACCTTATGAATAGTATTATATAGTTTTCCTTAAAAGATAGAAAGTTAATAATAAGGGTAATAACTGGCCATTTCTTATTACATTTCACTTCTCGTCTCAATTTACTAGTATTCTAATGTTGGGTAGGCACTTTGTAATCCATTTGAGACTTGTAAAACAAATTATAAGGGAATGAGTGATAACTTGCTTAATAAGTGAGGTGGAGATAGAAGTATACACTTAGCACATCATAAGTAGGGTTTTCAACTAAGTTGGTTAGATACAATGCATGTATAATAAAATGCTATCGTACGGCGTTATCCGGTTGGTCGTGAAATCAGAGAAATTGTGCTCACTCTAATTCGGGTTGAGGAGATTGACGTCATAGATTCACAAATCAAAACCTAACCGGAGCTTATGCAATGAAGAACACCCTCCTCTCGTAACCACCTTCAAACTATGACTCTTAACCTTACCGCGACCATTTCAGCTATCTTTATCAAAGGGAGTTCATGTTTGGCCCAAAAATCCTAGTTGTTACCCTCAGTGAGTTGCGATCCAAATTAGGTTAAATGTTTAGCCCAATTTGAGTTAGTTCATTATTAAGGTAATCAACCATGCTTAAACAATTCAAACATAATATTTACGGAACAACCATAACATAAAGCTCAACTCCAATCATAGCAAATCAAAACCCAACCATAAATGTTGCATATGCACAAATAGTTACCTACAATCACAAGCTAATACATACCATGGTCTTTAGATATTCTGAAATAATACTCTAAAATACTATAAAGTATTGATCCTACTTACCTGTATTGACGCTCACTTCGAAAAACTTGTGTCGTTAGCGGTCTTATCACTATAAGGCCCCATATATACAAAACCTAAATTCAGTTTTCGTAATAGTAACGAAAACATTAGGGTTTTACCTAAAACAGTCATATATATACATATATAATGTATATTATCATAATAATATTTAGTTTTATTATATTATATATATATCGAGTTATGTTATTAATTATTAATAATATATATAATTATATTATTACGTATAATATATTATTTTGATCATATCGAAACATACTTTTAATTTATTAAATCACGTTTCAATTCTAGTAGGGTTACCGTAATACGTACATTCTAGAATATTATAGAGTTATAGGTTATATTACCTAAGATTGTTTGATTTTAGGTTTATGATTTGGTTTGGGGAAGCAATTTAAACCGTCTAGTTAAATAAAAAAAATTAATACAATTATTTTGAATTTTTTTTTCCATTAATCTTTGTAAATTTCATCAAATTTTTCACATCTTGTTATTTTTTATCATAATATTGTGTTAATTATTAAGATTATGTTAAGTAAATTTTATTTGAAATTTCATATTTGTTGGAGATAAAAACGTTTGGTAAAAATTTAACACAAAAGGTTTGAACGATGGATTGAATTGAGTAGAATTGGCTTTAATTAGGTTTGAAAAATTTATAAATTGAATCATATGGTTAAGTTCAACTTTAAAAAAAAAAAAAAAGAAAAGAAAAACTGAATCATCATATTGGGTTGAGTTCGATAAGGGGGAATGAACCGTATTGAATCGAACTACGCCTACCCTTAGTTAGAACTATGGATGGTTGTCTTTGAAAATTTTGGCGTTAAGAATCTTCATATTCAACTTAAATTTTTTTTTTTTTTTGTAGGTTTTCTTTTCATTTAGATTTTAATCTAGGGTCATTCATCTTCTAGGTTTTAGGCTTCTTAATTGATTCGTGATTTCAGTTTGCAGTTACATGAATTCAAGGATTAGCATTTTTTATTTGAAATTTTTTAGCAATTTTAATTTATTTGGTCTTATCAAGCCCATGGAAATAGTTATCGATGTTTAAGTTCTACTCTAACTCTAAAAAGATAGATCTATGAGGCTTACAATTAAACTCTACATAGGGTTCAAGATGGAGGTACGATTTCTTAGAATTTAGGTAACTAATTTGGTGTTTTTGGAAGAAGAA